>JAEPRD010000046.1:0-198168 GCA_016758985.1 Mucor saturninus
TATGAACCAAGTAATAGCAATTATCAACAGTTTTCTAGAAATATTAATAAATATACATTATATAAACCTATTACTGCCAGATCCATTGCACTTCATTTTATTTGATACAAAAAATACGTGCTGTAAAATCTTGATATATTATTAGAAAGACTTTATTATTATTATTATTATCATTCTCTCTCCTTCAATATATAAACTATAGCTTCATACACTTGTTTTTGTATTTGCTTTATTTGTGCTGTTCTAGTGGTATAATATCCGATGCTATAATCTTTTTACAATAAAATATCTGGATCTATATGCTCCACCAAGCTATCCAGAAGAAACCTACAAACGCCAACAGTTTCGAAACCTTTGTATTTATAGCTTCACTAATGAGCAAGAGTGTGGTGTCAAGCCCGTTGCGGTTACATGTTGGATTGTTGATATCATATGTAAATGTTGTATCGTTGGCGCTGAGTGCTCCACTTTGCCAATAACCATACTGATATACTGCCAAATCCCCAATAGGACAATTGAATTGTAAGAATGGAGGACAGCTCTGAACCACACGATAGCACAGATCGATACATGGAGGCTTTTTTTTTTCATTTCAGCTCGTCCCTTGGCTTTTGTTTTTCATTTCAGCTCGTCCCTTGGCTTTTGTTTTTCATTTCAGCTCGTCCCTTGGCTTTTTTTCATTTCAGCTCGTCCCTTGGCTTTTTTTTTTCATTTCAGCTCGTCCCTTGGCTTTTTTTTTTCATTTCAGCTCGTCACTTGGCTGTTTTTATTGAAGTTGCCATGAATATTATTTCTCGTGAAGAAGCTGTGTGTTTGTTTTATGCCGTTCCGTTCAATCAAGAGAACGTGAATAAATATTCCAAAATTATCGATGAAATAGAAGGTGTAACCATTTGCTACTCTGAAAATCCGAAGCATCCATTACTTTGCTCGCTAAAATCAATGGAGATTAATCCATTAGAATATAAGCAATATCCTGCAATCTTGCAAGCAACGAAATAAACTTCTGAAACGATAAAATAATACTAGTTTTATTTAATAAAAACCTGTTGAATTTAGAAATTAATTCACTCATTTGAGAACTACATCTTAGGAAGGGGGAGTGGGTAACATCTTGGAGCGATGAAATAACTCTTCTCGACCATCGAATTTAAATAAGGATTTAAATTTGACGATTTCCTCTGCGCATTCTACTACATTTACTTGATTATCATGAGCGAGAGTATCAATGATGATTTTTTCAATGTTGCGATGTTCACTGAAGTCAAAGTCAGCTAATTGTTTTGCAAAAAATAATACTTCACATACCGTATAAATGATTCTAAACCGCTCATGTTTGTGGTCAAACCCGCTGAATCGATGACCACTAAACATACTTTACTCATCTTTGCTAATTCCTTTATTAAATCTATCAACAAAAATTAATCTTTATTATAATTACGTTTTGTAAGCTTTTGGATACCTTGTGCGTCGCCATTCACTCCTGATAACTCGCCTATTATCATATTCTTTTTCAAATCTCTTCTGTTTATTGGAGTCTTGGCATTGCAACTGACAGTGACGTAAATATATTCGACTAAAGACCTGTTTTTCAATCCGGTAATCATGTTTTGAAGTGACTTTACAACTTTATCTCTATCTCCTGTTGTCTTTGATTTACGGCAGTATCCCACTATGCAGTAGCCTTCTTTTTTTAAATCGGTAATATAGTCTTGGTATTTTTCATGTACTCCAACTATCTCTTTCAATAAAATATCTACAATACGATAATTAATATTAATAAACATGTAATGTTAAACATAACTTACCTATATAGCCACTCTTTAATACGTATAATTCCCTTCGTGATATTCTTAACTCAGAGTCATCGTGGTTCCTTTTAATTTTTGTGTTCAAGAATTCAAACTTCTGTGCCTTACACCAGTTAACGAAGCTGCTATTACTCTCTTCTCGAAAAACTAAAGTATACTTCCACAAATCTGACATAATTTCATAAAGTGACATACATCTCTGCTCATATGTTGTTGATTTAGGATCGGTGGATCGATATACAATTTGTATAAACTGCTTTAGTTGCACCTTTGATTCTATAATAACAATAAAGTTGGTCTTATAAGGAACAATTTTTTTTTTCCTGTAAACAAATACCAAGTTTTAATTTATTATCAGCTACAGCTATAAGCTCATTTTCGACTGAATTTTCGTGAACATTATTCGTTTCTCGATCTGTTTGGGAGTTATACAGATGAATATCGAATGCATTAGCGAGAATAACTCTGGTGCATAGCAGTCTCGGTTTATGAGGGTTTCGACTAAAACATATATCTACGTCCACGAGCTGATTGATTATCGAAATGTATTTATTCACGTTCTCTTGATTGAATGGAACGGCATAAAACAAACACACAGCTTCTTCACGAGAAATAATATTCATGGCAACTTCAATAAAAACAACCAAGTGATGAGCTGAAATGAAAAAAAAAAGCCAAGGGACGAGCTGAAAAAATAAAAGCCAAGGGACGAGCTGAAAAAATAAAAGCCGAAGGACGAGCTGAAATGAAAAAAAGCCAAGTGACGAGCTGAAATGAAAAAAAGCCAAGTGACCAATTGGAGTTCAAACACGTGACCAATTGGTATTCAGAAAAGTGACCAATTGGTTCTCAGAAAGGTGACCAATTTTTTCGGTAAGGTGACCAATTGACGCTGGAAGCACTGTAAAGAAGATTACAGCACTAAATTATTCATTATCAGATGGTTATCGAAGGTCTCATGTAATTCTTGAGAGAATTTATTCGACCTTGAATTTATATACTTATTGACATACTTATAAAGACTAGCAGCGCAATAAAACTGTTGACACTCAAAATCACAGTCGCGTACTCATGGTGCGCGAAAAAAAAAACTAAACGAAATAATAAAGCCGGCTCGGAAGTTTATTTGACCGGGCAGCAAAAAATGATGCGCGTAAAATTGCACAATTTTAGACGCGACGCCAATTCTTAAATTTTTTTTTTTTTTTCCTGTTGCTCTTTATTTTCTATATTTTCATTAATGTCAGCAGGAAAAATTTACTCGGCCACATACTCTGGTGTGCAAGTGTATGAGACAATGATTCATGGTATCGCTACCATGGTACGAGGCTCCGATTCCTACCTGAATGCTACCCAAATATTAAAAGTAGCCGGATTCGAAAAAACCAGAAGGTCAAAAATATTAGAACGTGAAGTACTTACGGGTGAACATGAAAAGGTACAAGGTGGTTATGGCAAATACCAAGGCACCTGGTAAAAAAAATTAAATGTTGCCAATCTTTTAAGCACATTTATTGAAACAGCCTATCTCTTTTTCCTATAGGATTCCATTCGACAAAGGAAAAGAATTAGCAGAGAAATATGAAGTACTTGATAAAATGATGCCATTGCTCACGTTTGATCCCGATTCCATCAAGAGCCATGAAGAAATACCCACCAAGGAACAAGTTCAACTCGAAGCCAAACTTCTTGACAACCAATCACCACCACCGCCACATTCACCTCTTGACGAACCTTCCTCTGCCATCCCTTCCCAAAAGCGACCATTACTACAACCCACTACATCACCTCAACAACAAGGTCGTAAAAAGATGAAATCTTCTGCACTGGACACAACGCCTGAAGATTCGTTTGATGAACACCACCGTAATCTCCTCATGAACATCTTTTTATCCGACAATCCGGATGACACACCCACTGCACTTGCCTCCACGTTACTCACCAACGATATCAATATCGACCTTGTGATTGATGAACAAGGTCACACAGCTTTACATTGGGCTGCAGCCCTTGGCCGTACCAAAATTGTCGACCTTTTAATCTCTAACGGTGCGAATGTCTGCAGCATCAATCTTGAAGGCGAAACGCCCCTAATGCGAGCCGCCATGATCACCTGTTGTTACGAAAACAAGTGTTTTGCTCACATGGTCGAATTGATGTCTGATGCCATTACAGTTTTTGATCGCAAGGGAAGAACCATATTGCATCATATTGCTTTGACTGCCGATGTGGATGGTTATGCTGATGCAGCTATATATTACATGAAACGACTGTTCAAGACCGCACCCAAGAAAATCGTGCTTAAAAATATGTTGAACATTCAAGACAGGTTTTATGGCGAGACGGCTTTAGCCATTGCTTTACGTGCTGGATCACCCGATATTGCGGAATTTTTAACAAAACAAGGTGCTTCTGATCCTTTATTATCAAACTTGGAACCTGATCAATCGGTCGAGTTTGTTCCTGTTGATTACAAACAAAGTTCAAAAACACCTGATATTATTGCTTGTAAGTTGAAGGGATTTTTTTTTTATCATTATTTTGTGTGTGCGAAAGGGGAACTGGCTAGGGAAGGAAGGAAAAAACAAGAAAAAAAAGAAAAAAAAATACATATACATATATATAATTGAAAAGCTTTACATAGCCAAATGATGGAAATGGAGGAAGGATATCAGGAACAATTAAGACAACGCGATATAGAATCATTTCAGACAAAAAAAGAAATGAATATGCTAAGATATCAACTAAATGAAGCGCAACGTCGACTTGAATTACCCGTTTCCATGCAGCTGGCCGAAGCACAAAAGAGGATTCACGAACTTGAATTACGAAAAGTCCTCTGTGATGACTTGGTCATTGGTGATCATCATGTGGCTGTCAAGGAAGAACACTCAGAGGAGGAGATGAAATCTAGTAAAGAACGCAAACTAGAAAAACGTGTAAAATTGTTACAATCTCAGATAGAATTTAGTACAAAGTCCATTGATAAATTAAAGCTGGAGTTAGAAGTATCCACTACGAAATCTAAACAAAAGGAAATGGAGTATAGAAGATTAATTGCGGCCAGTTGTAATTTACCGATAGAGAAAGTGGACTCGTTAATTGGTCCATTGACGCTGGCAATTGAGAGTGATCCACCCGATTTGGATATGGCTCGAGTGATTGGCTTTATGGAAAGGCTAAGAAGACCCAATACACCTCATGATTCAACTACACCCGTCTAAAAGAAAGAAAGAATACCCCCACCTCTCCCATCCATTATCATCATCATAATAATAATAGCAATAATAAAGAATAAAAAGAGTTTATTTCCAGTTAAAGTCCTGCTCAGCAGTATCAGTGATCATTTCTCCAATAGCAAGAGAAGCCGTACAGGCTGGACTAGGTGCATTTCGAACATTTAAAATCAATCCATCCATCACTTTACGTTCCACAATAAAGTCTCCTGCTGCTACACCTCCCTTTTCAAAGACCTGTGCCATGACACCAGCAAAACTAGGCTCGACCATTTCACCCGTCAATCCGGGAACATATTTTTGTCCGCTTCGCAAGAAGGCATTCTTGTTTAAATCCCGGTACAACTCCCCCATGGACAAATTGAAATTTTTCAAAGCAAAAGCCCAGAATGCGCTATTCATGACGTTATCCCAGACATCGCGGATCTTGATATCAAAGAAGCGATAGCCTTCGCGGGAGAAAGTGATACAAGCACCGGGACCTACAATGGTTTGATGACCGCGACGTACATCTACGGTGGGTGTAAAATGAACTCCAACAGGAATACCTCCTCCACTGGGCACGGGATAGATATTACGTTTCACCAAGGTACGATACTCTGGCTTCAATTGGTAATAAGTACCTCTGAAACTCACAATACGATGCTTCTTATCATTGCCACCTGTCAATCCCGCCAAACGATCCGAGTATAAACCACCGCATGTAATCACATGTTTGGCTGTCACTTGTAACTGGGGTCCATCCATGATCTTTTCGCTACCGGAAATACGTACTTTGTTATCAGACGTCTTTTCAAATTTTTTGGCTTCAAATGATGTCTTGATGTCAACCCGACTAAATAAAGTTAGAACTTTTTATTTTTACCCTGATTTAAACAATATTTACCCGCTTTTTCTCAATTCTTTTGCGATACATTGACTAACTAACCAATAGTTGACAATACCCGTGTTAGGAGATAAAAGGGCGCTATAAGCCTTGACATTGGGCTCTAATTCCGTTATCTATAAATCGCACTTTAGTGGTTAAACATATAACCTCTTTCTCTCTCAATCACAACAAACTTACCTCGTCGCTGTTGATAATTTTCAACCCCTTGACGCCATTGGCAGTACCTTGACGATATAATTTCTCGACTTGAGCATGTTCCTTTTCATTACATGCGACAACTAATTTTCCACAACGTTCTACGGGTAAGTTGTTGTCCTCACAGTATTGATACATCAAATCAGCGCCTCTGACACAGGTATGAGCCATTTGAGAGCCAGGTTCATAATACAAACCAGCATGAATCTAATAAAACGCCGATTTAAAAAAAAGAAATTAGATTCGTATTTTTAAAAATACTAAATATGGGTATATTTTAAGACTTTACGACACCAGAGTTATGGCCCGTTTGTTGACCAGCAACATCGGCTTCTTTTTCAAGCACAGTGAGTTTTAAGTGAGGATGACGTTTCAGAATTTCTCTTGCGGTAGCTAAACCAACAATACCACCACCGACTTTTTTAATGAAGAAGTGTTAAATAACAAAAATATATCGTATGGGAATATATATTACCAATGGCCACGTCAAAATGATCATATCCCACGGTCTTAGAAGGATCTGCGTTACTGAAGTTTTCGGCTCTTAAGGGACCTAACAAGTCTTGTACTCCTTTACTCACTTGTCTACCTTCTCCGGGTAACTTGTCAAAGAGTTTGACTTGGAACCGAGGTAAAGAAGTGGACAATTGTCGCGAAAAGATTAATTTACGTGCAAGCATCTTTTTTTTTAGAAAAGTTGATAGGTAAAGAAAAGAAGAAGAAAAAAGGGGGCTCAGGTGCAACAAGTCTCTTTTTATAGCATGGAAAGAGGCGGGTAATTATGCTCGCGCGTGTGTGTGTGTATGCGTGTGCCGCCATCCTTACCTAAATATAACTTCCGATTATTGATCGTGTTCTCAAAACTAGCTGGTAAGACTTTACTTTTTTATATTCACACATCATTTTTGATCCCAAACTATATACGCATCATGGAATATGAGCAATACCCACATAAGGAATATGACACGTATGTGTGATGGTGTGGGTAACTCAGTCGTTTAAAAGAGTCCGTTGTAAGCCACATCGAGATGAATATGTTCCTATCTACCATCTAAGGTAGCACTAATCCTAGTATGTGAAATACAAACTTCTTTAGAACTCTTTTTTTGTACACTTGTATGCTCTTTGGTAATAACCTGTATATTCAGTTATTTTATTTGGGTCTCATTGCTGCTTATGTCTTCCTCTCTATTTCTTCTAATTGACCTGGCCTAAGATGCGTTATGAAAGTGGTGCTAATTGGTCTTTCTTTCCCTGCTCATTAAATAAGAATAACATACAATCCCAAACGCTCAAACACCAAACCTTTTTCATTCTTTCTTTTCTGGAGCGAATGGCCATGTGTTTTATGCCGGGAGAAAACGTCAAGTCAGGACGAAAAGAGAGTATGCAGCTTTTTAACAGACATAAACCTGAGACAGACCCTACATGAAAATGGACAGGTTGATACCTATAAAACCCTGTGCTTAAAGAATAAATGCAAAAATGGGGTTTTAATAAGACCAAGCCACTACCTATTCTAGGCATGTATAACCCTATAAAAAAAATAGACACCGGGATTTTCGCTCTTTCTCTCTTTTTGTTTTATTTTAAACAGACACACAAAAATATATACAAAAAAATGAGTGAAGCCAAAATACAACTTTTGGGCGTGCTGGGAGAAGCAACTTCCCAAGATTACCAACGCATGAAAGCAGCCGAAGACATGTTGAAACAGTGGGAAAATGCACCTAGCTTCTTTGCCACCTTACAGGTACACTCATTGAATCCCTTTTAACGAAAAACGCGACCAGACGAATTAGTAGCTTACCTATCTTTAATGTGTGTCCTTATGGAAACTGTAGGATATCTTTTATGATCGTTCTGTGGATCATGATATTCGATTTTTAAGTGGTATATATCTTAAAAATGGTATCGATCGTTTTTGGAGAAGAACCGCCAAAAAGTAAAATGTCACTTCCTACTTAAAAAAAGTCGTTAAAACTAAAAATGTTTTTTACTAGTCCTATTAGTCCAGAAGAGAAAATGGTGATTCGACAACGTCTACTTCAATTCCTTGATGAACCAAGCAGAAAGGTAAATATAGAAAACGTCAATTGAACTTAGTCATTTCAAGGGATCTCGAACATGTCTTTTTTTTTTATATCTTACTTTTAGCTTACTGCACAAAATGCCGTTATTGTATCTCGAATTGCTAGAATTGATTACCCCAGAGACTGGTACAGATTTATACACAACTATATCCTTCTAAAGCCCCCCGCACCTCTTTTAACATAAAATCATTTGTAGGCCTGATTTGCTTTCGAATTTAATCCTGTCAATGGAAACCAACACCTCTACCGATCAAGATCACACACGCTTGATTCATCACCGAGTACTAGAAACCTTGAGTGAAGTACTGACCGAATTAAGTACTCGACTTTTATCCTCAAGCCGTAAACAATTTGCTGAGATCGCACCTACCATTTTTCAGTCTGTTGCACAAATCTATCTGCCCTATGTCGAACGTACCATCTCTAAAATATCTTCTTCGGGTCAATTCAATGCGTCGGAAGACTCTTTATTGATGGAGTTGGAAATCGTTGCTACATGTGTTAAATGTCTGAAAGTTTTGATGGTCAACGGCATTAGAGATGTTCACAAGTATAACGAAACCCGAGTATGTTTATCCATTTATTAAGTACATATAAGACACAAGCAAACTGATCATTTTTTACTGTCATTAATGTCATTTAGACCTTTATTGAAGTCAGCCGTAAGCATTTAGAGCAATACGTGAACTGTCGTAAGTGTGTGCATGTGTGTATATAAAGGGAAACGAGAGTAACCAGTGATTGATAGGCTTTGCATTGATCCAATTGAATTATAACGGAAAAATCAAGCAGGATTTAGAAACCACCATTGAGGAATACGGCACACTTTACTTGGCATTACAAAAGACACATCCTGTGTCTGCAGCACTTTGTCCGGCATGGCTGGACATGGTTCGTTTTTATTGGCAACATATCATGACAGAGGGACATCGTATTGTAGATCAAACCTCGGATGCCAACCCTTCCTTTTTATTGCAAGGCATGCTTTTAATCAAGGACACCATCAAAAATTCGTCTTACAATGCTGGTCAATTAGGTGCCGATCTTTTATCCGTCACGGATGGAGAAAAGGAATTAGCGCTGGAAGCTGGCCGTTTAATCCATCAACAATTTTTAACACCCGATTTCGTCAATGTTTGTGCCGAAACATTGGTCAGCCAATACATGCTGTTGACACCTGCTGATTTTAGTAAATGGGAAGAGGACCCTGAAGGGTGGGCGATCTCTTTAGATTCGGAAAATTGGGAGTTTGAATTAAGGCCTTGTGCTGAAATGACTTTTATGAACTTGTTATCTCAGTACCGTGATCAACTTGTACCCATCATGTTAAATTTGGTTGAACGTGTAGCGAGTAAGAAGAGGTAATGCTTCTATTGCTCCTTGATTTTTAACAGGCTCTCTTAATTTATTTAGACGTCACGGATCACCAAAGTTTGTTATTCAAAGACGCTGTCTATGATGCCATTGGGCTGGGTGTCAATTCGCTTTATGGTAGATTGGATTTCGAACCTTTTGTCATGAATCGACTTGTGGTTGAATTACAAAACAAGGATCCCAATTTTAAAATCCTTCGACGTCGTATTGCATGGATGCTTGGTAAATGGGTGACAGAAGGGATCAGTGCGGATTGTCGTCAAGTTATTTATGAAATCCTGTTGGAATTGATGTCAGAAGAGGAAGATTTGGTTGTGCGTTTAACCGCTGCGCATGGATTGAAACAAGCAGTAGATGATTGGGATTTTGATATCGATATTGTGCTACCTTATTTGGGTCGCGCCATGTCCTTACTCCTGAATTTGTTGAATGAGGTGGAGGAATCGGATACTACGATGAAATTAATCTCTTATCTCACTGCCATCATGGATCGAACCAGCATCAATGTTCGTATTTTATTAGGACTATATCTTATATATATATATATTGTATACTGATAATAGACGTTATAGATGATTCCTTATGCCGCTCAGATCATTCAACTATTGACACCTTTATGGGGACCAAACACAGAGCCATTACTTCAATCCTCTCTTGTCGTCACATTCACCAAGATCACCAGCGTAAGTCTTGATTAGTTGTAAAAAAAAAATAGGAATGAAAAAAAAAAAAAACTAACCTCTTTTTTTTTTTTTGTCTTTTAGATTCTTAACGAACAATCCGTTCAATTGCATAATATTCTTATTCCCATTGTGAGATATTGCATCGACCGTAACAACGTAAGTTCTCACTTTGACACATGTACAAGAGAAGAATGGGAGCCCTAAATACTAATCCGTGTAACATAGGAGGCACATATTTATTTATTGGAGGATTCCTTGGACTTGTGGTGGAGTCTTTTACAAAGTACACCTAGTTCTAGTGCAGAACTGATGTCACTTTTACCAGTTGCCTTGGAATTATTAGATTACGATACAGAGAATTTACGTAAAGTGCTGAAAATTATTGATAGCTATATCTTGTTGGATCCTCAATCCACTTTACAATCCCCCCATACTGCTGTCTTATTTTCTAAATTGGCTTCCAAGATTGGTAACTGTCGAGAACAAGCAGCTTCTTATATTACACATACTGTGGATTTAGCGTTACAGGGAGTACCTTTGCAAGTGTATGGCGAGACGCTTGTGCAATCAGGATTATTATCTAATGTTTTAAGTGTTTTGCTTCAAGATCAGGTAAAAAAAAAACACTCGCACACAAGCACGCACAAACACACAAATGGCTTACATATCCAAAAATAATAGATGTACGGATATGCTATCATGAATTATATGAACTTGTTTTCTCGCTTATCTATTTATGATGCAAACTTTGTTATTCATGTGATTCAGCTGACTGGTCAGCAACAGCAGATTCCTGGCGATTTTTTTGGTGATATCATGGATAAATGGCTTGATAAAGTAAGGCGGGGACAGCTGAGAGAAAGGAGGGTACACACCAGTGTGCAATTGGACTAAACTTTTTTTTTTCTGCTAGTTTGACAATGTGAGCCAAGCAAGAGCTCGAAAATTGGCATGCATTGGGTATACAAATTTGATTTTGACTGGCAATACCACAGTTTTAAATCGATTGCCTAATTTGATGGCGATCTGGAGTGATGTAGGACCTGAAATGAAGGACAGTGATGGATCAGAGTAAGAATCGACCAGTGTAACAAAGACGGAAAGAAAGAAAAGATGAGAGGTACTAACATGCCAAAAAAAACAAAAGTGTTCTTTATAGTGAAACTGATATGGAAGGAGATATCTATGAGATTGATCAAAGTGCGGAAAAGATAAGAAAGAGTGAGGTAAGTTATCCTGTTAGACTTGGGGGATAGTATTTTAAATAGTGGACTGATGGACTTATTATACCAGCTTTCACATAACGATCCAGTGTATACCATTGACTTGATAAGTCTCATTCGTCAAGCATTAAATGAACCCTCCATTAGTGTACTTTTAAACCAAATAGATGCCACGCTTTTAGATCAAGTGAAGCAGTTATTACAATCCTAGTTAAAATACTAAATAAATCTGACCTCTAGAACAGAGAGATCCGTGGTAAAATATAAGTTTGTTTTATGGCGGTCTTTCGTCTAATGTATGATATTTTTAGTATGCATCTTTAACATAATTATAGAATCTACCGATTAAATAAATAACATTGTGTAAGTTTAATTGCGGATAATGGTACACTGAATGAGGTCAGGGTATATCAATCCTTGACGACTTTGTCCTTAAAAATATTGTGTGATAACCTTCTATGTTCAGTGTAGGTTCATTCATGTATGATAAGCGTGAGAAACTTTATAATGGCAGATACCATTACGAATGACATGAACATATACGTGTAATATCTATCAATTAACCGACAAGCTTATAAAAGAGGGACACAACCTGCATTGAGTTCAACCTAGAGATAGGAGCCTGTCCTGAATATCATACCGTAATAAGGTGAATCACTGCAGGTTTAAACTTCACCTGTGTCCCGCACAAAAATTAAAACGCATCCTTTTAATTATAAAAAATGCGTTTTTTATAAATCTGTATCGTTTTGTTACATTTTCCAAGTTACAAAGACTCACCAGTTACTAACCTTTGCATGAAACGGATTGAGATAGTCCAAGTTAAAAAGAAGAAGAAAGGAAATGCTTGTAAACACATTTTATTTATAAACAAGAACATGGCTTATGTCAGAGATAAATCATCTTTACGCCTTTTATTTCAAAATCAAAAAAGGAATAGCTGAAAACTAGATAAATAACCTTTATTGATTGATTAAATATAAATTAATCCCCGGGGGTGTGTAATATGCATGTGCTGCGCCTGCCGGTGATCCAGTAAAAATATTTACCAATAGTGAAAGCTTGCATTTTTATTAAAGATAATTTAAGCATCCTTATTTAACTTTAACTCCACATGGGTAGGTTGTAGATCAGCGACTTCCTACAAATCACAACAATCTAGAGTACTTATGTCATATTTTAAGTATGTCCCTTTACGATCACGTAAACTAGCACACATGTAGCTTAAATAAAGTACTACGCACGGATAGGATATTTGTGAATTATATGAACGTGTTTATTTGTTTATCAATGGATGATGCAAAACTTTGCAATTCATGCGATTCAGCTGACTGGTCAGCAACAACACATTCCCGGTGACTATTTTGGATAAAGTGTAAAGGGGGGGGGAGGGCGAAACGGGAAAAAAAGGGATGGGGTGGGGGTGGGGGAAAATCATGATGCAATATGACTAGTCTGATAAGATGAACCAAGCAAGAGCTGGAAAAATGGCATGCACTAAATGGTTATACAAGCTCTATTTTTGACTGCGGATGATGCCACCAGTCTGATATGGAGTAACTTGGGAGCTGTAGTAAATGACTGGCCCGAGCAAGAGTAACTATGGAGAAATGTAGAAAAGCAACGTGAAATTGACATGGAAGGGGGGCTGTTTATGAAATTGATCAAAGTTCAGAAAAGACTGGAAATAATGATGTGGTTATTTCTACTATAGCCGATACAAAGCTCTTGTAGCTTAATGATCAGTAATGTACACCATTGGCTAGGTACAATATTTTTATTAGTGCAGCATTCAATGAACCCTTTATCAGATTGCTTTTGAAACCAAATAGATCAAGTAATTAAAAATCCCACAAACAAAGAATTAAAAAACGTGACCTCCAAAACAAAAGAGATCCGTGGTGAAACGTAAGTTTACCTGATTTGCTTATATCCCATCTACTTTTATTTCCTTATGACAATCCCCTTCTTTTTTTTTTTCCTTTTTTCTCTTTTTTTCTTTTATAAAAACAAAATCAATATGTTTATTACGTCTATTTTAGATCCAGTAGTGATGTGTACTAGCCTTGTCTCGGCTATGGTGTTTGTCAGTTGGTTTAGTTTTTGGCACAAAACAGAACTTGCCAGAAACGAGAAAGAACGAGCGTATGTGTGTACATTACTGAGTAGTTCTATCACCAGCACATGCTCTTTACCACTTGTCTATGAATTATTAAGCAATGGAGGAGACCTTTCAGCTCTCCTTGTATATCGTACCTGGACAGTAGTAGCCACGACCTTTTTTATGACGTTCTTGATCATGGATCTTTGTATAGGTGTCTTTTTTTACAAGAACAAGATTGACATGCTTACAGGCTGGATCCACCATTTGACTTATCTGATCACACTCACATGGGCGATTCATCATCAATACAGTGCAGTGTTTATCATGATGTGTGTGTTAGAAATACCTACCTTTGTTTTGGCTTTAGGGTCGGTGCGATCACATTTACGTCGTGACTATATATTTGCAGGTACATTTTTATTGACACGTATCTTTTTTCATGCATATGCTATTTCCTGTGCTTGGAAACTAAACCCATTTGGACCTGTGGTCAATGCATTGACTTTTTTCTTTCCTGCTCATTGCTTTTGGTTTTATGGTAATAATATATGATGCTTTAAAAATAAAATAAATAGTGCTAAATAACGACTCTTTGTTTAAATAGGGTTCATTAAACAACAAATTCGATTAATGAAGACAGATCCGAAAATTACGCCAACACGCACTGCGCCTAAAAAGAAGCAAGAAAGTGTGACCCAAAAACCCATCAAAACCACGGCAACTATCATGATGAAAAAGAAGAAGTCTCCTATCAGTGAACCTAGAAGGAGAACTAACTATTTAAGCTATACCACTCCTTCATTTCATCAATCTCCTCCTGTGTCAGTACATTAATAATAATAACGATAAAATAAAAAATAAAAAAACTTTTATTTATTTATAACTGCTTTTTGGTTGCATCTGTAGTAGCAGTGTTTGCTGAGATGGGTTTAACACCTAATTTCTCCTTGACAGTAGCATAAGCGTTGATGACGGCAGGGGGGATTTTAGGATGAGCGGTGGGTGCTGTCAATAGACGATCCAGTTGAGAACCTGCATCTGTCAAGAAATCTCTTGTATCTGTAGACATGTAGAAACGCATACGTAAGAATTGAGCGTAAATCAAGACAGATAAAATGCTTGATCGGAAACTATTTAAAAAGGATAGATGAACTTAACATTTCAAATGATATCAATAAACAAAAAGCTTACACAAAAAGTCCGAGCACAAGTCGCGTCATGACACCCACAACTTCAATTTTGGAAGTGAGTTCCATTGCCTTGTCGTGGTATTTGCTGGTCACATCTCGAATAGAGGTTTGTACCTTGGTTTGATGAGGTGCTAAAGCAGGGATCAAAGTCTTTTCGGTGTATTCCAAAACGTGGAACACGGAATATATAAAAAAGGGTAATAGTGTAACTATTGCATTGTTCATTTTAGCATATCAAAAATAAAAGTAAATCGCGTCTTTTTCTTCACTTACTAGCAATTCTTCTTGTTAATAAGAAGTAAACAGCTACAATTAAATATTGTGCGTTCTCATCCAAAAGCATTCTTTTAAAGTAAGATTCATTGGAACCCAAAGGCTAAACGAGGTTATTTAAGCATTTATCTTTATAGAGCGATTTATTTAACTTACCTTGTAAGAATTGTAAAGGACGATACCGTAAGAAGCAATCACACCCAAGTAAGATACTCTATAAAAGAAGTTGCAAGGACGGAAGAGTAATTGGGATGCGAAAAAGACAAAGGCATTGACAACCGTTAAAGCGTGTCCAACAAACCATCCGAAGTGTAAGTTCTACATTTTATCATGATTAAAACAAATGACTCCTATTTCTGTCTCTCTCCTTTTACCTTAAAATCAAATTTCTCTTCAGTCTTCTTTTCACTTTGAACAGGCTCCATATTTTTTAAATAAAACAAGAAAGAAAAAAGGAAAAATTAAATGTGCCGTGCATCCGAAAAAAACCTTTTTTTATACCTGAAAAAGATGTGAGTGAGAGGAGGCAGATGAGACCTGCCTTTTGATTGGTCCAAATGTATCCTCTTTTTTTTTTTTTTATGAAGTGTCGTGTTATAAATAATAATAGCATGAGTTCATGTTATAGAAACCATATCATTATTGCTCCCCCTGTTGTTGTCCATGACCATGTCGTCGTCAAGTTGAAGCGGGGTTTATATTTCATGACAGTTCGTTTTCGTGTCTGTACCTTGTTTGGGATAAAGAAACCCTTTTTGATATGCTTGGCGATTTTTGATTGCTCCAGCACACCAAATGACGTATTTTATCAAGTCACATTGACGTATTAATTTCTTGTCAGACAAACAGAAGAGCAGCACTTTTTTTAACTCATCTATCCAATTCTGAACGCATGAAATAGGGAACCATATCAGCCAAGTTTTTAATATTGAGTCCAAAAACACGCGCTGTCGTCGGAGAAACAAACTAAATATATTTATACGGGCCCACAAAAACAGATCACATTGATTTTCTCCTTTTGAGTTTTTGTGACATTTCTTATCTTTAATTGTCTCCAGGAATTAAGGGATGTAATATATTTTTCTTGATTTAACTTACCGGCAGATCTATCGCTAGCCAGGCTTTCAAAAAGTTTCCCTAAATACGATCCAAAACCATAACAGATCACTCAAAGTGCTTGTCAAGACTTTGCTAAATACATCTCTTTGATTAAAGAAAAATTGGTTAAATTACCTATTTTATTAAATAAACCATAGCTATTACAAAAAAAAACATAGCTTTTTAAACGGAATACGACAATATTTTAACTCTAAAAGCTTTACCTCGATAAAATATCCAGAGAATAGCGAACATGTTTTGTTAACTTCCTGCAGCACACCCAAGCAATTCTGAACATAGTGATTGTCTATTGGTGATTCAGTAGTTGCACTTACCAATGACGAAGCATATTTTTTTCGGTCATCCTGCGAAATTCAATGAGATCATCAATGAACTTTGAGCGATACAAAAGCGAATAAGAGCCATTTGCAAAAGAAAAAAACGAACTTTGGCCAATAAAAAAAGCGAACTTTAGGCTGTAAGTAAGACAAGCGTATTTCAGTCGGAGACCAGAGCGACTTTGGTTAAATGGAAAACGAACTTTGGGGTTGGAGACACTGCAATTCATACAATCTTATTTTGGAGCAACAGATGCTAATAAAAAATAGTACCGCCTTTATGTGGAAAGCCATGGTTTTAAAGGCGAAGAAAACTGTCCGGAATGGAATTATAGCACCTCCCTTATAAAGCAACTAAAAAAAAACGTCACTGAGTCCCAAAATAGCCACAAGCAAGAAGCAAGAAGAAAAAAAAAAAAGAAAAAAAAACTTGGCAACTCTTTCATCTTTTTTCTATTTACATTATGGAAGGCGGTTTATTAGCTGAAATTCAACGAGGTAAAGCCTTGAAGAAGGCACACACGAACGATAGGTCTAAGCCTATTATCGATGGTAAGTGGTGATGAAGAGAAAAAAAAAACAAGAACAAACCTCTTTGTTAGTCAAACCTTCGAAGCCATCTGGTGGCTCACCAATGGGAATGGCAAGACCTCCTATACCTACAGGTGGTGCTCCTTCATTACAACATACAGCTTCAGCTCCACCCTCTGCTCCTGCACCAGCTCCAGCTGCTGCTCAATTGGGTGGACTGTTTGCTCATGGTATGCCAACACTGCGAAAGACAAGAGGTGCCGCTGTAGACACAGGAAGAGGATTCTCCGGTAAGTATTTAGGGTGTGTGTGTGTGTGTGTGTGTGTGTGTGTAAGTGGGTAAATGCTTAAAATAAAGGTATAGGCTCTTCTGGTGCTGCAGCATCACCATCAATTCCAGCCCCACCTCCGCCTACACCAGGTCGATCACCAGCATTTAACAATAATAGCGTGAAACCACCCAAATTAACCAGTAATAATACCTTGCCGAAGAATTTTAAAGCACCACCTCCCATCCCGGGCAGAGCATTGCCTCAATTCGGTAGTAGTGCACCTTCTGCTCCACCTCCTCCGCCTCCACCCACAACATCATCTTTTAACGCTAGTGGTGGACCTCCTCCACCTCCTCCTCCACCTCCGCCTCCTCCACAATCCGGACCCTCCGGTGTATCGCCCAAAATTCAAGCAGCCCTTGTTCCTCCCGTACCAGGCCGTTCAAGATCAAATAGTTCACCTCTTCGACCTGTACCACCTCCCCCACCTAGAGCAATTCCATCTCCGCCTGCCAATGCAGCCAATTTACCACCACCACCACCACCACCACCAACAGTGATGGGAAGAGGAAATATCGGTGCACCAAAATTTGGACTTCCAGGTGGTCGACCTTCATTAGCGGTACCACCTGTATTACCACCAGGACGACCTAGATCCGCTTCCAATTCATCATTTAATAATAACAATCAAGGAAGACAGTCTCCTGTGGCTACACCACCACGATCCCCATTGCCTCCTCCTCCACCTTCAATTGGTAGAGGCACAGCACCACCACAAGCACCACCACCACCACCAGCGCCAGCACCACCACCACCGCCTCCTGTGGTAGGTGCAGGAAATAGTCGAGCACCTACAGCACCTGTGAATCGACAACCTACACTGACACCATTAATGGGATTAAGACCTTCTGCACCCACATATAACTCACAGCAGCAACAGCAGCAACAGCAGGTACCATTGACAGAAGGAGGTGGTAGATATACTTTTAGACCTACATCAGATTTGCCCTTGCCAAGGACAGTAAATATTTCACGCCACGTTTACCCCAGTGGAGAAACTAAAGGAAATGGTAAAGTTTAAATATGTGTTTTACGTTATGTTACTAATATCACTATATTTTAGCTTATCCTTTAGATTATTCCAAGTTTCGTTAATTGGGGAATAAAGTGTCATGATTTTTTGTGTTTTAAATAAAAAAAATAAAAATCAGGAGATATTTATTCACACTGACATTTATATAATGCAACGTTTAAACCACAAATCAAGCTTTTCTCTCTCTTTAGCTTTCTCTCTTTCTCTATAAACGACATGCCTCCTTTTGTATTTGACTCGTTTCAACCAAGAGTGGAAAAGACAAACAAGGATCATCCCGATTATCGTCATCCACTTTATGTAGGCACATGGAAAAGATCGATCCCAGGAAGAGATGATGACTTTGCTCGGGATGACATGGATGAGCCTCATCTGAAACGAAAGCATGCTCTCCTTTTAAAGAATCCAGCTATTGTTAAATTATACGGTACCGAATTCAGTACTTTCTATATTGCCACATTAATCAACCTGGTTCAATTGGGTCTTGCTTACTATCTGGGTCGAACGGCTGTACATTGGTCCATCTATGCGCTCACTGCTTATTTCATTGGCGGTACTGCCACAGGGATGGTAGGTGTCATTATTCATGAAGCCTGTCATAACTTGGTGACAGGTTCCAGTGTGATAGATCGCATGATTGGACTTTACACCAACATTGTCTTACCTGTACCTATTTCACAATCATTTCGTCGATACCATATAGAACATCATACATGGCAAGGCGTAGAAGGTATGGATCCTGATTTACCGCTTGAATGGGAAAAGAATTTGATTCGTGGTAATGCCGTAAAGAAAATTCTTTGGATCTTAATTTATCCCATCATGTATGTGGTACGTGGACTTGTCATGCAGCAACAGCGAGGACATACACCGGGAAAATGGGAAATTATCAATGTTGTATTTACCATTGTCATGGATACTGTAATTGCCAAAGTGTGTGGAATCAAGGGTCTGCTTTATCTGCTATTATCGCTTTGGTTTGGCTATTCGTTACATCCAGGAGCTGCTCATTTTATTCAAGAACACTATACATTTGATGATGGACAAGAAACATATTCTTATTATGGTGTATTGAACATACCGTTTATGAACATTGGTTACCATAATGAGCATCATGACTTTCAAAAGGTAAAAAAAAAAAAAAAAATGATTTGGATGTCCGTAAAAACTTAAATGTTATTTAGATTCCATGGACCAAACTTCCTATACTTCGTGCCATTGCAAGTGAATCGTATGACACATTATCCTATCACACATCATGGTTATTGGTGCATTGGAAATTCATTACGCAACCTTCCATGGGACCTCAGTCTCGTGTTGTGCGTGATTATACTACCTTTAAACAAGGTCGATCTTTAATGAGAAAAATTCGTGAATATAACAATAAATAATTTTTTTTTCTTAATAAATAAAGAAAAAAAGTGTGTCTTCTAAGTTGACTTTTCGGCAGCGGTAGGGAACCATTGATCCCATTTCATCTTGGCAGCTTCTTTAAAGCGAACCATCACACTCTCGGTATTATCTAAAGCAGGACGGACATCCAAGTGGAAGACAGGTACACCAGGTACTTCTTCGGGAGCTTCGTAATAATCAATCACATATCTTCTGGATTGTCCACAACGGCTAATATACCAATCATGTCTATCAAAGGGCTTGGGAGCACTAGAAACCATTTTTTTCATGTTAATGTGATTCTCTCTTCATCTTCATCTCTCTTTTTTTCTTTCTTACCCGAATAATGAATGCCATTGAGCTTTAGGTGTGATATCTTGGGGTCTACCTTGGAATTTTGATAAATAAGGATCTTCAGCACAATCACTAGATAGATAAACAAATTAAGATCTGAAAAAAAAAATCTCTCTGATATAAACTTACCACTTATATTTAGATTCCCATTTCAACACCTCATTCCAGGCTTCTTCGTTCAAAAAGTTATGAATATCCACCATGGTTTCAATTTCATTTTCGGGAGTTTCCCAGCCCTTTCTACGAAGAGCATTGTAAAATTGCTGAGGACTAGGGTATTCCCATTTGGATGCAGCTCCCTTGGCTTTAGGAATAGAAGAAATTACACGTTCAGTGGGTAAATCCACAGTTTGATCGGCTTGTGGGGATTGTGTCAAGTTGGGAATCATGTTGAGCTTGTTCAACTCATCATCACCGCCCTTGTGCATGGGGCAGCCAGGTGGGAACTCGGTTTTCTTCTTTTCTTCTACTTTCTTGGGCATGGGACAAGAAGCCTCTTCCTTCTTGGGCATGGGACAAGATTCTTCCTTCTTGGGCATGGGACAAGACTCCTCTTTCTTGGGCATGGGACAGGATTCCTCCTTCTTGGGCATAGGGCAGGATTCCTCCTTTTTTGGCATAGGACAACTAGGTGCTTCCGTTGACATTTTTTAAATGGGTAATATAGGAAAAATATAAAAAATTGGGAAAGGGTGCCTTGCTTTTTTTTTTTTTTTTTTTTTTACCTGTTTGACATATAATTTAAACTCAGGCGTTTGTCTCAAAAAGGAACATGACAGTCACGCACACCGTGTTCCTGACAACAATGAACTTTAACTTACTGTGCTTCAACCCTACTTTGAATCTTGTAACTTTATTATTCTCGACATCATGTTTGGTCAATGTTCAAAACATTTAATTAGATTGAGTTCTGATGAACAGGGAATATCATATGCGCACTTATAGTTGCTATTTCTTTCATTAACCAAGTATCCTCTTTGTTTTTACTTGTATAAATTGGTGCTTATTATATGAAAGTAGAATCACTTCATCCCTTAACTCTTGCGACTTCTTTTGTTTTCGCTTCTCTAGATATCGTATCGAAGATCTTTATTATATATCAATCAGTATTCATCTTAATTATCTTTGGAGGTTCTTCATCCACACGCGAATACATAGGCTTACACTCCCATGGATGGTAAAGTTGTCAACAAGGATAAAAAAAGCTAATTATAACTCCAAAAAGGTTAATGCTGTTCCGGATTATGCCAAATTAGCGGATATAAAAGTTTGACGGTGTTGGGTTGTTTCTTGTAGATTTTTAACAAGTTTGAGTCATCTTTCGGCAACCTCCGCTTGCTATTTCTGTCGCTCAACAATGAAATAATCCTCCCTTAAAATTTGACTACATACAAGCAATTCTGAACTTGGTTACTGACTATCAGTGTTTCAGTGGTAGTATATACAATTATATACCAATAATAAAGCATATTTTATAAAAGAATTGCTTATCGAAGTTTAGAACATGTTAAGATAAACAAGCGTAAACTTTAATTTAGACACATATGTCAAAAAACTGGGCGGAGTTATCAAGTATGCGATAAATTAAAATGGAAGCACAGGCACTTAAACTTTTCGTAAGAGCACAGTTTAAAAAATGGTTTGATGAGAATGACACTAGGTAATCATTAGAAAAATTTTAAGAATGATCATTCATCGAGATAATCCATTGTTTTGTCGCGTATCGTCCACCTGTCAAATTTTTAGCAGTTGGCTACTGCTGTTTACATTATCCGCGTCTTGCAGAGATAAATTACAGTAACAAAATGTGTAATACCATAAATAAAATTCAGTATATGTTTTTTTGTTAAGACGTTTATATCCATTATTCCTTCCGTTTTAAACTTTACAGAATGATGCTTTAATAAACTGTTGGCAACAATTCAGACAAAATCTGATACTACCAATGGAATTATGCCGGCTGTCCTTGAAGAACTTTTTTGCGAGATCAGACTCGAGCAAAAGAATCTCCCAATAAACTACAATAGTATAGAGGGTACTGTGAAAGACATCTCTAACTTTATCCGCCTGGCTACAATGGTTAAGAAAGCTCATCCCTGCCAGACTATTTCTCAAACATTTATCTATTCGTATGAACTTTTATTCGGCGTACGTTATATTTAAACAGCTTCTAATAAATTCTATTAGTGTACAATTACCGTCTGTAATCTTTGTTAAGTGTTCGTTGTTATATACTATATAATTTAATTCAATAGACCGTTGTAAAAATAAATTTAGTGTCAAACTAGCACGTCAGTATATGTCTAGGCTCTAAAATATGTGTCTAACGTCTAGAAAAAGTAATTCGTTTCCACAAATACTATTTACAGATTAGTGTCGTATTACTACAGAAAGAAATAGTGTGGAAGCCATAAGTCAATTTTCTGGAAGGTTTATATTTATTTGAGACCACTTATCATACAAATATTCTTCTCTCTATTAACGCTATAGAGTTGTGATCTATAAATAAAATGAAAAACTCGCGTAAGACTGAGTACTTCTAACTAAGTAAATATCACATTTAAGTCGGAATAAGAGGGTATCATATCAACTCAACAAAAAAGTTTTGATGATAACTGTGTTGCACTAGACTTGCCGATCTTAATAAGTAACTCACAGATACATGACATGCATATTAATGGATTCCTTGGTAATTATGCAATTTTAAGGTTGAAAAAAAAAGCCCAACCGCAATCACTGGATAGTTCACTAAAGTCTTCTACAAGTAGCTCAAATGAAAAGATGTTTCAGATTGAACTGGTGCCAAGAGCCTAGAATACATTTATACATAAACAAAGTTAGTTTCCACCGCGAGGACAGTTTTAGAAATTTTTTTAAAACTGCATGAGATCATTGAGGTTCCATGCTAAGTAAGTGTGGGCGAGAGGAAAGTCATAATCGTGAACACTAGTGCGAATAAAATAAAAATAAAAAATTTAGTCCCATAACTACAAACTGTTGCCAATAAAAAATCTAACCGTTCCTTGTCTATTATTGATGTTAGGAAAAAAAATTAAACCAAACGTCCACAGATATTCAGAACTAAAATGTTGTCTACTGCATTACGGATAGTGCTCTGAAACTTTGAGAGTACAGACATGTTTTTTTAAATGCCACCCCTGAATTAAACCTTATTGATTTTAAAAATAGAGTTGCTAAGTCCAACGATAAATTAGTCATTGAGTTCATGCAAGAATTGCCGAGATATGTAACTTATTTTCCGAGCATCTCTTTAGTAAACAAAATTCAATGCACTTGAACTTCAATTAAGAGTCAAACTACTGGATTACGCCATCTAAATTAACTAAAAGAGAATCTGTCATTGACCTTGGTTTTTTTTTTCTTCTCACAAGCCAAGAAGCTTATTAGAAAGGCACAGGCTACATTCATTATACTTTTCTAGAAAAATAATTTGTTACACTAACATGTGTTGCCTTTGATAGTTACACGTACTGTTTTTTAAGGAAGGGCCATATGGAACAGCTACGTTAACAATGGCACTTTAGTTGATGATCCAAGAAACATGAAGGCTTAAAGGTCGGAGAAGATCTGAAGTGTTACAGTAGGTGCGTCAGTGTAACCAATATGGTAGATGGGAGGTATATATGGCTATAAATATAAATTTCATTATGCCTCTAGAACTACAACCGGTCGATCCGAATGGCACCGGTATCTTTGTAGTGATTTATCTGTTTTTTCGGTTAAAGTGATGTAAAAAGGATACAAGGAATATGGTTTTTTTTCAGGATGCCATATCTAGATTGAAAAAAAAAAAAAAAGAGTTTAGGTTCAATGATGAAAGATTTATTGTTGGAGGTTTTGACGGAGATTACTTTTAAACTTTCTGCTTAATACCGATATAGTCAAAGGGGCACATCATTAAGACTAACAACTGAAACATGCGTGGGGTAAGCTTTCTATTCTTTTTTTTTTTTTAGTCCGAGAACGTAGTAATACTATTCTTACGGGGATGGTTTAAAAAAAATTCTTTATTCTAGGGCTTATTTTTTTCCCCGGAACACAAAGTATAATAGAATGTGTCAATGTTTGAAACGAACAATGAAAATAAGAATCCTTGTGTCTTTCAAGAAGGGTTTGTCTCTTAACAAGCAATAATCTGTGCTCGCTTAGAATGTTGTACAATAGATCACGGGCTTGTACATGGACACCCGTACACTTCTTTGTGTGTGTGTTGTGTACCCAACCAAAATAATAATAAAAAAAAACTTTCTTTCGATCATTTTATAAGATAGCGAAAGATTCCTTTTAAAGAATCTAGAACTATGATATATATATATATATATACATTATGTATTTATAAATAATAATTATTACCACGCTCTCGGGTTATGTTTCATAAAATGATTTGAACGGAATTAGGAATGACACGAAGACAGGGGAAGAAAAAAAAAAGTGGAACGGCCTCAAAAAAAAGTTACAGGTACCTGAATGTTTTTGGTTTGACTGAAACGGTGATGGATCCGAAAATCAATTATTGGTAACATAGAATTCATGTCAACCGTGGTAACAAATAGCCTATCAAAACTCAACACAAATATTTTGCCAATCTTTAGATCACAACTCAGATAGTTCTCAAGGCATGACGACAAAAATTGCTGCCAAGGTCAGATATATGACAACACAAAACCAGTCTAAAAAAAACTTATCATAGCTTTTTTTTTCCTATCCTTCGATCAAAAATACACAAACAGTAATAACATTGTCTATGTTTATTTGTTTATTCTGATTGACTGATGGGGTCCTGACACCAGTTGCTCGTGTAATAGTAAGGGTATTCCAGGTTGATATTCATTATCCTGTATCTTGAGCTGTATGATTCCGATATAAAACGGCCACAGAAAATAGTATGTATATATATATATATATATATATATATATATATATAGAATGATACCATCAACATGTGGCAATATATGATTATTAATTTTCTTATGCTAGAACATTCAGCTCGAAAATAAAGACTCGTATCTTATCTCATTTTAGATGTGCCCAAACCATCTTTGATCTAGTCTTGAACGCTTAATTCAAGGCTTGAGTAGGTATGTGCCGATGGGAAAAAAAAAGAGTTATCAATCTTTACACTGCAGATACTGTTACAAGTCCGATTGACTTGGTGTTACAGCATGTAGACAGTTTTTTGTTATGATAATTCCCTTTTCCAGTATGGTTTAGACGGGAGAGCTGACGTTACTTTGCCGAAAATATATAATTTATATATCAGAAATAATTTGTGATACGAAATCTTAATATATCCCTTCCGAGAATACCAATATTATTATTATATGTGAACGCTTTGACCAAGGGACCACAGTCTTGTAGTTTTTTCTTTTTCTTTTCTTTTTTTTACAGCACAAGTCGTTTCCCCAATTGAACGTTCGCCGATAGGTGATTTCGTACATATTTATCAGATGATATTTGGTGATTCTATTTGATTCTATAATAAAAATAAAAATAAAAATAAAATTATTTGCAATCGGGTGGGTAGTACTGAACGCGAGTAAGGTTAATGAAGCACTTTTTGTTTCCACTGACATCTCTGAGTTTATATAATTTTTATATAAGAACCAGAGGCTTTTTTTTTCACTTTACTTTTCTATCTTCCTTTTTTTATTTTATATTACCAACATTCCTCATTCAATGAACAAGCACTGTAACCCAATTCAAGAAATCAAGACTCTTTCCAAAAAATCCGATGCTCTTTATTTATCATTTGCAGTCATTCAAGAAGATCCGAAGCGTATGACTAAACAAAGGCTTTTAAAAGTCAAACAATCCAGGCACCATCAAACAACTTTACCTAGTACATCTTCTGAATTAAAATTTAAAATTGAATCCATGGGAAATCACCCTGTAGATGATCATGACCTTGAAATGTGTCCTGCTAGAATTCGTCCATCTTGGCCGAAACAAATTACTCCTTGGTGGTTGGCTACAGGTCCCAATGACAAGCCTCCATTCTCGTATGCTACATTAATTGCGCATGCTATCTTTTCTAGTAAAAATGGCAGAATGACATTAAATGATATATATCTTTGGATTTCAAAAAAATATCCTACATTTCGCATCGGCGCTGGTGGATGGCAGGTAAATATATATATTTTAGCTTTTACTTTTGCTTCTATAAAATGCTCACACACTTATTTCTTAGAACTCTATTCGCCACAATTTGTCACTCAATAAAAAGTGGTTCTATAAAATTGATCGTCAACCAACTCAAAAGAATCCCGGTAAAGGTTGTTATTGGACGCTCGTGGCTGGTACTGAGCAACTTTTTATCGACAATTTAACACACGAAAGTAGCTACAGCAGAAAACATCATGATATTGCTTTTACAGCCGAACTTTTTTTGGGGCGAAGCAAAAGCGACATTGAACACAAGCATGCTTCAGTATCATCACAAACAACAAAAAACGATGATACACCAACCAAATTGTCTGCTGCAAGAACACCCAGACCGTTGATGTCTCCCCTTTATACTACATTTAGAACAAGCAAGAAAACACGTACACCAAAACGTCGTCGTTCTGAGAATAGCGACATGTTGGATGATTCAGATAATGATTCAGGTGTTGACGTCAGTAACAAGTTCATCGATAAAAAACATCCAAGAAAGCGACGTTGCACAAACGACAGGAGTAAAACTTGTTCATCATCTGCATCGCCAACGCAAACATTGCAGCAATTCAATTCAAGCATGATTTATGACGCACCAACAACAGCCACTTCTGACATCGGTAACCTAAATAACTTGGTGATCAATAACTGGATGGAGGAATCATTATTATCTTCTGAAAACTTCATGTGCCACACTAACAGCAACTATCAGCCCGAATGGTCTCCTATGACTGAAAATGCTGACATGTGGTGTGACCCAACAATAGCACCCAACTGTACAAAAAGGGGACCCATTACCATTGATTTGGAAAATGAAGAATCCACACTTATATACCATCATTATGAAGAGAACTATTTACCTTACTATGACTTTACAACAGACGACTTATACAACTATAGCTTATACCCCAAAACATTCAGTCCTTCTATATCTATTGATACCAATACCGTTCCTTTATCTTATCCCACAATTCCTCTTTACAGTAATTACCAATTACAACAATTTGTATCTATGCAGGACATACTATATTTATAATTTATTATATTTCTTTTTTCCTTTTTCATGTAAATAAAACCTTCTGTTGATCATCGCGTAAAAAAAATGCAAATGTGGTTCCATCAAAATATTTATTATTATCAAATGACATATTGCCTAGACAAACAAATATATTTTTGTTTGTATGGAGAAGGATGTTATACAATATGTGTAAAGGGAGATTGCTTAATGCACCACACAAACAGTATGATTTACATTTTTATTCTGAATGTAAGACTGTCTGTGATATGGCGTTTATTATACAATGGGCACGCGACTTGGTTGATTTATTGTGGGTTTTGGAAGATTAAAAATTTTCTTAGAAAAAAAAAATAAGCAGCTTAAGCCCTTGGCTACTTAATATAAAAGTGTAAAATTTTGAACTTCTTTTTTATGGATTGCATCTCCACACTATTACGTTTTAGAACTCATTTTTATAATATTAGCTATTATTGTCGCTTATTTGATAAGTATGTATAGAACTACCTTGGTTCATCTGAGCGTTTAAGTAATATGCTGAATAAAAATGCGTGAACTATTGATGTAGATAACTTTGATTACCCGGTTTCAAAAACTATCAGTATCTTAGACCCTTATGTTGAACCATTTTGTTCAAAGGTGAGTTTATTAAGTTTTTCCTTACAATTTAAAAGCTCTGAGATTTTATCAGCCTCATCGCTTTTGGCACTCCTGCTATCCCTTATGCTCATCAATAGGATTCCATCGAACTTTAACGCTGGTATTGGCTGGGACTGATAATCGAAGTGATTAAATGGTCGGATGTGTTAAAAGTGAAAATGAAACAATATGTTAGGGCCTATTAGGAACGTTTGTAATTTTTTCCAGATGCTTTTCAGTTAAATCATTAATATATTAGTCGATGACTGTAAGCATTTTTATCGCGCACAAAAAATAGTTTTCTCATCCTTAAAACAGACGCGAAAACCCTAATATTGCAAAAGAACACCTGTCTGCGCATGGAATTCCATCAAATATTTTGTCCAGAAAATTATAGTAAAATGGCATTTATTTTCTCAAACCATCAATACCGAATTAATACAATGTATCGGTCATATATACACTTTAAATGTTTTCTTTCCTTGAGCACAAACAAGCATTTTCGTCTGAGTTCCTTGTGATGAGAGAAGGGAAAGGCAGTCATGATACATAAACTGGGCAAAAACATCATTTTTGTGCGTCATCTACACTTTTTATCATTTTTTAAAAAAAAATCGAATTCTTTCTCTATTTACAACAATTTTGAATGGATAGGTATTCACGAGGATACGACGAGCGTTATAGAGGATACTATGATCGCCCTCGGTCTGATACCTATAGACCGGGTGAAAATTATAGATCAGAGAGGGATTACAGAGATGGTGGCGTAAGGGGTGGACGGAATTATTCTCCCAATCCTCATTACTCATCTGGCAATGGAAGAGGTGGTGGTAATAGTGGCAATGGCAATGACGATAGATATAGCTATTCGGATTCAAGACCATACTATCCACCTTCGAGAGGCCCATCACCTTCTCGATCCGATTCTAGATCGCCAAGACGTCCATCGTATGGCTATTATCGTTCCGGGCCTTCGTCTTCATACCCATACAACCCCAGAAGATCGCCTTCACCTTCCAACGGTGGCCGCAGTGGAAGTTCAAGTAGAAGGGATTCTTATGATCATCGTCCATACCATAGTTCACCCAATTACCCGTCGTATCCATATCACAGAAATAGTAGTCCTTACCCACCTTATTCTGCGAGAAGACATTATCAAGGCCCTCCTCCTTCATTTCCTCCTTCGAATAGCAGTGGTTATCATAGCCGAGAGAATTCTTCGGGCCCTTCTTCTCTGCAACAACACCAACCCCCGCCTCTACAACAGCGATCAATTCACTCCACACCTACTTCAACTGCGCCTAACTCGCCGGGACATTATAATCACCCTCAGGCGCAATCCCTTACACCATCTACACAAAGCCAACAACAATCTAATGAAAACATGAGCAATTCAACCACTACATCTGCCATGAATACCACATCTTCTGTTGCCACTAACCATCCTCCACTCCCTCAACAGCAACAACAACAGCAACAGCAACAGCAGCCACCACCTCCATCTCTAAACACAAATTATCCTCCGTCTTATCCTTATACAACGCCTTCTGCTTCATCTTCATATCCAGGTGGTAATACGGGATCTAATGCACCATTGAGACCGCATCACCATAATCATCATCATAACTCTCACTATAATAGTAACTATCAGTCTCATCATTCTTCTCCCTCTGTCGCTATGCCTCCTATAAGACAGAGAGTATCTTGGGCTCCTGATCAAGAAAAAGAGGTAAATAGTGGGGAAAAGAAGACATAAATGCTTAAGAATAATAACAATACAAAAAAATGCATAGGTTGAAAGGTATCATAATGATCAACGCAAGCTATGTGAAGAAGAAAACAAAATTTTGATAGCTTCTCGTAAAAGTCGCTTTGAGTTAGAGCTAGCAAATTGGGATACTAGAAAATTAGAGCATCAATTGGAATTGGTGCAAAAACAATGGGAAGAGAACGGGATGGAAGATTTGATTCGAGATGAGCTAAATTCAAGATTGCCTGGTAGAACTGCTCATACAACAACTGTTCGTACAGTGACAGTAACGACCACGAACACCCAAATTTTGTAATCATTTTTTTAATGCGGCATAAAAAGTGTGTATAATAAAGTTATTTGTAAGAGAAATACACAGTAGGTATAAATTTAAAGGATTATTTTGTATTGTATTCAACCGTAACATTACAAACACTTTTGCTTGTGCTTTGAATGGATTCGATCTCATCCGAAGAAATCGAATTAATACGGTCCCGGTACACTTCATCGAAAAGCTCCTGTTGACCACCCAATCGAATTTCGGCGTTGTATGAGCTTGCGAGAGCATCTTTATAAACGATCTTGTAGTACCAAAGACCGATCGAGATAATTGCAAGAACAATTGTGATAATGTAAGGTACTACATAATTGAGGGGTTTGTTAAAAATGATGCCTCGTTTTCTCTTAATAAAACTTACGCCAGTATGGATACCCGGTAGGTTTTGTTTCAGGCGGTACGAATACAAAGACTAATGTGTACAAACAAATGATTATAAAAAAAATAGCCACGACTACAGGTACCTTGAGTGGACGTTTGATATTGGGTTGTGTACGACGCAAAATAAGCAGACCGATAACACTCATGGCTGAGAAAAAATAATTTCCGTAACCAGTAAAAGCAACAATGAATTGAAATGCGGACCCAGGAGGAGGCGCTAATAAAAATATTAATGCAATAACATAAAGTAGCACAAGTGAATAAATTGGCGTATGCAGCTTGGGATGGACTTTACTAAAAAACCGATCGTAAGGCAAAAATCCTTGACGAGAAGCTTCAAGGACAACCCTAGAACCAGAATAGAATACGACACCGACAAATCCGAATGAGGAGCTACCTACAAGAACTGGTAGCACCCGTGAGCCAAAAATGCCACCAAAGGCCGTATTAAATAGGTTGGCTGCAACTGTCAGATTAGATGCTCTAATTACAGAAAGAGGTAAAACGGCCAGATAAGCTGAATAACTTGAGGTTAGATGACATTATATAGAATTGTTTAGTGTATATATTACCGACATTAGCCAAGAGATATAAAACAGTTGTTAAAGAAAGAGCTGTGATTGCGCAACGAGGAAGATTCTTGATTGGATCTTTAAGCTCGTCAAGAACATAATTAAGATTATACCAACCCCCATAAGCATAAATTACGTAGTAAATTGCACTTGCGTAAGATCCAGGATTCTTCAAAGTTCCGTCAAATGAAAAGTTTTCAGATAAGTCTGGTCCGTCGGAAAACCGCCCAGAAAGACCAGCAAACCCTACACAAATCAAAAGGGCCAGTAAAGCGATTTTGATTACTGTAAAAAAGTTGTTGGCACGAACAGCGGCCTTGCTGGAGAAAATATTTAAGATTAACCAGAACGTTAAACAAAACACTATGACATAGGGTTGTCAGTTACATTTATCTACGAATTTAGTATGAGCAATACATACCTGCAAATCCTCGAGCTCCCCAATTGTTCGTGTAGCTAGGTCCACCCATTGCATAAATAATATTGCTTCCAAACACTGTTGCTCCCTACATAATTAAAGTATTAAATATCACATCAATAGTTATCTATTATTCATACCTGTGCTAAACCTGCCCCACGGGAAAATATCCCAACCATAATCAAAAAGACAAATGACACAATCTGTTTAGGTTTTGGAAACTGATAAGCAAGATATTCTTGCTCTCCGCCACTAGTAGTACGGTAAAGGGTATAAGTTTTGATAAAAGTTATAAACAGTATATTGGCGTACCTTTTGGGGAGCATCGTACCAAGTTCAAGGTAGCACCATACACCTGTACCTGCAAACACCGCACCAACAACCCAGAGAATCAACATCATGCCACCGGAGCCGCTGTTGATTAAAATCAGCGAAGGGTTAGAAAAAATTCCAGTGCCAATAATCATGCCCACTAAACGAGTAAACAAATTTAATATTTATTTTATGGAGCGTCTATTAAAATAAATATAAAACTTACCATTCATCAGTGTTCCGCTGAAAAATCCCAAGTGCCGGTTCAATTTTTGGTCGCCAACAGCCAGCGGCGATATGTTTTCTATCTGTTGCGGTTGTGCTTTTCTGTGAGGAGAATCTTCTTGTAATGGCATTTATGTGGATATATACTTGAATCAATGTAAGATTTTGAATGGAGAAGAAAAAGATTGATATAAAAATTAATGGGCTTAAATACATCTGTTCGTAACCAACCGGAAAGTTACGCCATAACATTGATCTTCTCGTACATATAAAATTTGTATCAAATCATTCCTTTATTTCGACTTTCAAAAACAGATAAAGGAAATATCTTCTCTTGCGTCATGTGTTCCTTTAATAGACAAAATGTTTTGACTGTTTTTACTGTTACACTACATAAATGGTGTCATTTGAAGAATATGTATGTGTTATTATCATGGTTCTCTTTGATTCAGATCCAAGTACTGTTATTAAATAATAAAAATACGCCATCAGGTATACGCGAAGTCCGGATAAAGTTAATTCCAATTCCTCGACCGGAAATGTAACATCTAATTTTCGTACATTTTTGCTTTTATCACGCAAAATCTGAATTATGCAATATTACTGCTTTTTAGATGTTTTTCATAACAGATTAGCTTTGAATTAATAATCAACTTGCAAAACAGAAATTTATAAATACGTACAGATATTGAGGTAAACTTTGATAAATCGTTAATTTAATCTTAAATCAATACAATGCCTACTGTTCAATTGCAAAACTCTTCTCAGCCTGACTTTACTTACCTACCGGATCGTAAAAATTACGAAGCTCGTACAGCTCGCCGCTTGGATACTGAGCAGCTTGAAAATTATCTCCCTGAAGGATTTCCTGCCCAATTGGAAGGCCCTAAGCTTTGGAAAGGATCTGATTATGAAGGAAAAGAGAATGAATGGGTGTATAAGCTCAATGAAGAAGAGCTTAATGAGATTGATGAGGCCATTCATAGTTTTGAGGCCACTGAAAAGCCAATTTCGGATATTCAAAAGGAAACGTTTTCTCTCCCTACTTTTGGTGCCAAAATCAAGCAACTCACAGAGGATAATGTTGTCGAAGGTCGAGGATTTATTGTTGTTCGTGGTCTTAACCCTGATAAGTATAGCCGTATTCAAAACATCATTGCCTACACTGGAATTTCCACTTATGTTGGAAAACGGGGTCAGCAAGGTCTTCACACCCTTGGTAATTTTTTTTATAATAGTATATTGTTAACATCGTACTGATTTTTTACAATCTCTTTAGGACATATCAAAGACCTTGTACCTGAAAAAGGTTTAACTGAGATCACTGCCCCTGCATTTACCAATGATCATCAAGTGTACCATACCGATGCCGGAGATATCATCTCTCTTTATGCCATTGGTGTTGCAGAACAAGGCGGAAAATCGCGTATTGCATCCAGCTGGACAGTCTATAATGAGTTAGCCAAATCACGACCTGATTTAATTCATACTCTATCCAAGGACTGGCCTTTCCAAACGTAACGCTATTACCCCTATTTAACAATAATTTGCTAAAATGTTTTTATAGCGATCTTCACAAAGAAAAGCAGCCTTATGTCCTTCGCCCTTTGCTTTATTATCTCGATAACAAATTAATAATTCAATATGCCCGCCGTAGCTTTACTGGGTTTGGTGTTAATCCTAGAAGAGAGGATATTCCACCTATTACGGAAGCTCAAGCCGAGGCTCTAGATGCTCTACATTTTACTGCTGAGAAAGTAAATCTGGGTGTAAACTTTCAAAAAGGAGATATTCAATATATCAACAATTTATCAATTTTCCATGCACGTGATGGCTATACTGACAGCGAGAAAAACAAGCGCCATCTTCTTCGTCATTGGCTCCACCCAGAAAATGCATGGAAACTCCCACCTCAACTTGAGCCTACTTGGAATACCGTCTATCACAATGACCGTATAGAAGTATTTCCTCTGGAAGCTACGTTTAGGTTTTTTTAGTTTTACATTTACTCCATGTAATTAAGCAATAGTGTACCATTAATTAGTAATAGTCTTTTTTATGCACATATAATCAAATTGTTACAATAAAATTTTCCATCAATTTGTAAAAAAAGAAAATGTCTGTTTTTATAAAAAAAAATGTTTTGATTTTATCAGAGGGCAAAACATCGGCTACTGATCAATATAGATGTATAAAATCACATAAACTGTAAAAATAAAGCCTGTACTTTAAATTTTTAAATCTACTAGTGTTATTTTAAAAACGTTTAAGTAATACATGGTTTGAAACACATTTACCTCATAAGAATAGATTCGGTCTGTGCGCTTACATAATTCTGAAACACAAACACTTGCTAAAATTGAGTTCAGCAACAGTAAATGAGGTATTATACTTACATGTATCTGACTATTAAAACTAACAGTTCTTATAGGCTTTAACTATTATTAATGTACAGCTCACTAGTCTCCTGATCAATTGCATTAGATCTTTTATATGTTCGCCACATCTGAGTATTTCTTATCATTGTATTTGTAAGCTATGTAAAACTTATGTTCTGCTTATTACCATGTAGCATAACAATTTCTCTATGTCATAATTGTATTTAATCAGTCAATAAAAAGGTTGATTACTATAGAGTAATGTATCATATTTGTGGGAAAGGATATTTCGTAATGTGTCGGTTTCAAAAAAATCTTTAACATACGATGTGTGTAACACCATAACTTTTTATGCAATAAATTATATTGATGGTGTCATCAATTGTACCGCCCTTCTTAAATTTTTGTTGTTAATATCTTGTAGTTATTTATCATTGAATACAATGCAGACTATTATTAACACATTACGCAATTATTTTCTGCATAATCAGTTCATAAAGATATTTAAACGTGCCTTCGGCCACTTTATCGTCTTTTTTATATTATTTTATTCGTTACCATGACTATTGCTAATATAACGGTTAAAAAAGATTGGGAAAGAGACACAGCAGTCCGTTTGTTGCTTGACGTGAAAGATGACAGTAATAATATTTTCAAAGAAGAGACTACTTTAAACGATCAAATCCGTTTTAAAAAACCAGTTCGTAGAGTGGCAGTTTTAGGAGCAGGACCCGCAGGAGTAAGAATGAAATAGCGTTATCTTCAGTTCATATTGATATTGACATAATAAACAAATAGCTGCCTACTGCAAAGTTGCTTCAAGATGAGGGTATTGAAGTTAAAATTTACGAAAGGAATGCTAAAGCAGGTGGGACGTGGATCTATAATGAAGAAAAGCCTATTAATCCATCATTTCCATCCGAGATCCCTTCCAAAATTGTCGCCCCTAGTTTTCCGCCCAAGAATTCTACATTGCCATTTTCTTTGACCAAAAAAATTGAAAATGTAAAAGAAGAATTATTGCGTCTCACGCCACCTACTCCTTGTTATCGTTCCCTAAGAAACAATGTCCCTACACCGCTTCTGAAATATAAAGATTTTGACTGGGCTGCTAACACTGTAGGTTAAAGTATTTTGTTAAATTGAAAAATCATACTAAAAGCCATACATATTTACATAGCCTTGGTTTACTTCTCATGAAAAAATTTTGGAATACCTACAAAATTATTCAACCCACTTTGGGCTTGATCAGATTACGGAGTATAATACATCTGTTGAACATCTGGAAGAAGTTCCAAATCAAGAGGGATGGAAAGTTTTAACCAAACACGCTAGCAATGTTGATAATGAGAATGTCAAAATATCATGGAAAGAGGAGGTTTGTATCATCTTATATTAAATTTGATATTAAAAACTTACAAAAGATAACTGCTTTAAGAAATTTGACGCCGTTGTTGTAGCCACTGGTCACTACCACGCACCTTACGTTCCTGATCTTCCTGGTTTAACAGATTGGAGGAACAAGTGGCCTGATAATGTTATTCACTCAAAGCAGTACCGTGTACCAGAACAATTTAAGGATAAGGTAAAAACATCCCATTCGTGTGTCAGATTCCAGTTCTAATCCATTTTTGTTATTTAATAAGTCTGTCTTGCTTATAGGAAATGGTACTTCTGCTTTAGATATAGCCAGAGATATCAGCGGTTATGCCAAGAATTTGTATAACTCGGTTCGTAAAAGCGATCACAAATTTGACGAAAAGTATCTCAAACTGAGAGAAGAACTATCAAAGTTTGTTCCCAAAAATGTTCAGCGCGTTGGAAATATAAAAAGTTTTAATTTAATCAGTTCAAAATCTGACAAGATTGGAGATGCAGTTGTTGAACTTGAAGATGGCACCAGAATCGAGGGTTTAGATTATGTTATTCTTTGTACAGGTTATGTCTTTAATTTCCATTTCCTTGAAGGTTTGCACTCGGATAATCATATCAACAACAAACGCGGATCAAATGTGAACGATGATCATGTTCTAGTTAAGGATGGCTCACAAGTATTCAATCTTCACAAAGACTTATTTTACATACCAAACCCAACCTTAAGTTTTGTGGGTATTCCTTTCCATATTGCAACATTTTCTCTGTTTGAATTCCAATCTTACGCTGTATCCCGGGTGTACTCTGGGGCTGCAAAACTTCCAACGGAACAAGACATGCGTGATGAATGGCATAGACGTGAATTAGAAAAGGGTTCTGGTAGAGAATTCCATGCTTTGGGCTCTGAGTTTGAGCTTGCATACATCAACGACATTGTGAAATGGATCAATAGGGATGGGATCCCTCTAGGAAAGAAGAAAATAGAAGGGCACAACCAAGATTGGATTGATATCAGAGATAAAAGCTTGTCTGAATTGAAAAAATCATTAAATATTGATTAATAAACATCTAAACAATTTTCTATTCCATTCTTCTAATGAGGGTATAATAATAGCACGTTTTTTGTCCAAAAAAAAAGAGAAATTAAAATACGATAATAAAATTTCTTCAATGGCACAAAGCACAAATTAAATATTCCATAATAAGAATCGTAAAAAATATATATATTGTGAGTAAATGGTCGTATTGGCGTATAAGAATGAGCAGGAATGCCTTATATTTTTAAAACGTGAATAAGAAACAGACTTGCCTCGGTTCGGCTAAAACTCGCGCCGGTTTTTGGTACTTGGGTATGCATTAGCTTTTAAGCAATCGTGCAAACTTTGATCGTGCATCGTACGTAGCTTGTTTAGTAATGCTGGCCTTTTTAAGTGAAAAGCGGTAACGTGAAATGAACATAAAGAGTAAGATAAAAGTTCTTAAAGAGTGAGCACCAGACTATAAGTAGTCAACTAAGATAAATAAAATATAAAGATATAAAAGAGAAATGCTACGACGAATAATATATCAGTGTCTTTGAAGGAGTATAGTAAAATACAACTGGCGCGACTATTCAGTGCTGATTTATAAGAAGGACTTTCGGACAACTATAGTGATTATATATATTAATAATGAAACCAGACTTATGTGAATAGGACTAAAGCAGATTGTAGTAAAAAATAAACTTAAGATTTTATTAATTATTTTTGAAGGGATCTGAAGTCGAAAGGACTAACAGAAGAAGAAGTATCACTAGTTATCAATGTAAAAGCGCTCGTTTTAAGTTTAGAAATATGAATAGAGTGGCAATGTAGTTTTCATTGATATATACGAACATATCTTCATAAAAAATATGTAAGTACATCATATATAAGTACCTCGTTTAAATTTCCTTTGAATCAGCTCACAGGCTTGTAGTTATGGTATATTATGTACGCATCACAATCTTTTGTCCAACGTTTTTTATAAATAAAATCATATTTCTATTTTGGACAAGAACGGTTTTACAAAATCGGGGTTTAGTACTTTTAATCCAATCACACAAGTTTCACGTGGCTATCACGTGACAACTTATTATGTTGTATGTCTTTATAATTGTAACAAACAAATTAATCATAAGGAAAGATGGCCGAGCTGGTCTAAGGCGTCACGTTAAGGTCGTGATCTCTTCGGAGGCGTGGGTTCAAATCCCACTCTTTTCACTTTTATCTTTTGTCTTTGTGTGTGGTGTGTGTAGTGTTTTTGCTTATGGATATTCTTCAATTAGATGACTCGTAGTGTCGTGATCGTTCTTAGTTATTGTTTAATAATGAATAGAAGATAAAAGATGCTTTATTATATTTTATGATTTGTGATTAATTTATATTATTAAAAGTAGTACAAAAGATAGTACGACAGTAGAGTGAAAAACAATCGTTTTTTTTAAAAAAATACTACTCACATGAAGTATCGATTTAATTAGATCACCAGTTAATGTAAATAACATCGTTTTATTAAAATTTTCAATTATTTATCACTACTTTTTAACTGATATATCAAATATTAATATGTCTTACAGATCTTCCGGGTTTTTTATGTTGAGTTAGTTGTAGACTACAGTTGAGTTTGCATATTATAACTTGATAAGTCTAAAACTACCGAAACAAAAATTATTCTGGATTTTGAAAGTGATACTACTTGGCCACTTTAAGAACTCAATTAAAACCATTATGTCCTAAAGAAATTGTGGCAAAGCACTTTAATTTATTAAGAAATGTAAGGGTTTTAGATATTCATTCTTCTTGTAGATTTCAGATCTTTGCTGTTTGCCTTAGTCATTTTAACTTCAACTCTATTGCCATTTCCATCCACTGTAACCAAAAATTTGTTTCCGGTCTTTATACCGTGTCCATAATTGGGAATAGGGGACATGCTGCGATGAAATGGTGTTGATCTTGATTCTTTCATAAGTGGGGAATGGCCTTGTCCGCCACGAATCGTAACGCGGGGAGGTATCTTTCCGGTAGTACTTAAGAAAGCATTATGTGTTGCACTGCTATTTGAAGTAGATAATTTTGATCCTCCAGGAATAAAGTTTCCGTCCTCTAGTAGTGCATGATCCCGTAAAAATTGAGAAAGCTCCACCCACCCTCCACCCACACGAACCATAACCATACGACTTCTCAAAATACGACAATAGGCTAACTTTGGGTTCAAATCCCCAAACCAATATTTGCCTACTTCACCTGGAACCATCTTGACTAAAATTTTGTAAGGAGAATCGTTTAAAATATTACCAAGAGCAACATCTAAGTCGTTCTGAGGGTCTGACACGTAGTTTTCAGGTGTTTTAGCAGACGCACGTTGTCGTTGCTGTTGAACCGCCATTTGACGAACTACTACTCTTCTTGCGGTAGGTGACGTAGTATTGTTGGTAGCATTTCTACTATTTGCTCTTGAAAGATGCTTTGACGGGCCTATATTAGGAGGAGGAGTTGCTGAGGTCAAACTTGCCTTTGTTGTACGGGTATATCCAGTCATATATCGAGGTGTTGGTTGCATAATTTTGGAATTTGGAGATTGTTTTAACAAAGGTGCAGATTTTTTTCTCAATAAACTAGTAGCTTTTTGACCTCTTTCTGGTAACATGTCTTCGTTGGCAAAAAATTCGTCAAAAGTTCCACTAAGGGGGCCTATTCGAGCCATTAAATCAGACTTTTTTGACGAGAATTCCTTTTTTAATTGTGACCATTTGTCTGATAAGTCCTTGACACAGTCAATAACACGAGAATCGTCTGTATGGCTTTCCGATACTTGTTTTAATTCGTCCAAAAGTTCATCAATTTTAGGTTCATAGTAACGGTATCGAGTATCTAAATCAATAAGTAGTGCTTGTAAATCTGTACGACTATAAGCTCCATCTACAATACGCGCATTAGAGGGATCACCACGGGAGATCACATCTTTAGTTGCAAGTAACAATACGTCTAGCTCTTCCACTACTATAAGAAATTCTTCCAATTTTTCGGCCTCTTCTATAGCCTTATGTTTGGTTTTCAGTAGGCTTGTCAGTCCACATAACGCGGCAGTAATTTCGGTACGCTGACCTTGAAATACTTCTCCTTGGCCTTGTTGATCAACTACGCTCAGCATACTATCTAACTCATTGACAGAAATTTGCAAACACGATTCAATATCGCGATTCAAAATGGTAAATTCAGCTTTAGCGGAAGCCAAGCGGTGCTCTGTAGGAACTGAGGAGAGAGGACAACTCAGCACAATCTTCAAATCATCGTGGTCAGCGCCATGATTTAGTTGGGTAGCACGGCAGATACGAATAGCATTTACACGGTCCTTCATATTTCCTATCTGAGATAGAACATATTTCACTTTACGAGCAATTTCGTTTCCCCGTTTCGAATTATTTAGCAAATCAAATGTCTCTTGATGCTGAGTTTCCAGACTTGCCCATGATTTTAAGAGACTTGTTCTGCGGTCGTGCACAGAGGTCCTAATTTCATCTTGATCTAATCCTATATCTGTGAGGTCGAGTTCCAAACCATCTTTTGTGATGAATATACGAGATTCCATGGCTTCAAATGCTTGTACGGTCGGGCGCATATCATTGATCTTCTGCTTCAAAATATCCAATTCGGCTTTTGATTCCTTTTCGTCATTCAAGCAAATATCGGTAGACAATTCAGTAATAGCATCGGAGCAATGATTGACCCAAGTTTTCAGGTCATTTGCTGCTTTTGCGTGTATTTGAACTTTCCGAATAAAAACAGCCTGCTTCTTTTCTGATCCAATAATGTTAGTTAGTTGGCTTAGATGATCCTTGATATTGCTAATCGGCTCCTGAACAGAAATATTGCTGTAACCCTGAAGTTCTAGATCTTTTGCTGTCAATACGAGCCTTTCTATATGCCTGTAAAGTAATCGAGCTCTCTTCTCGGAATCCAGATTTGAAGTTTGCGTCCGCTTGCATAGAAGATCCATAGACTCTATAGAACCAGAGGAGAATCCGCTTATACCAATATTAGACATACGGTCTTCAATAGTACTTTTTTGGTGTTGTATATCTTTCAGCACTTGCTCTGCATCTTCATGAAAAGTAGTGTATAATATTGCTGTACTGGCATTGTTTTTGAGAACTGTTAAATTGTTTAAAGCAGCGAGGATTTTATTCGTCAATGCTATATGTCTTTCACGAGCGCAGGAGTAATTTGCTGTTTGAAGAGGATCTTCTTTAATATCGGCCGCATCTATACTAGATCCTGTTTTTTCCAAATGTTCAGAGGCAGCATGGATTCTTTTTTGAATGTTTTCCAAATCTGCGTCTTTCCATGAACCTGATTTGGTTAAGGCAAGAATTTCTTCATCTAAACCACATAGGAGCTGGTTCTCTACCAGGCTTAACCGACGTTGACAATTGTACCACTCGCCTACCTTTTGCGAAAATAATTCAACCTCGCTAATATCTTTGCCCAATAAAATCCAATCACTTTCCATTCCCTGTTGAATATTGCACATGGCTTCCATGTTTTCAACTTTGGAGGGTATCATTGAATTGAAATGAGAGCATAATTGATTAAATTGAGTTTGTTGATCTTTATAACTTGAGCTAATTTTACTCAAAGAACTATTAAGCATTTCAAATCTAAGTCTATCTTGCTCTTCTGATTGACCGGTCATAAATCCACAGGTTTGTTTTAAAGCTGGCAAAGAGTTTCGAGTATTACATAGAAAAGTACGGAGTAGTCGAGACTTCTCAGTGTAAGTGTTGCCATCTTCTATCTTCTTTCGGAGCGCCTGTATATCTAATGCATGCTTTTCCAAAAGTTGCTGTAAACAATCAAATTTTTTTTCCAATTGCTGTGATATATCTATTAGCCCTTCATTATCCAGAGAAGACAAATTCAATTTTTGTGTAGTCTCTAAAAGTAATTGTATACGTGTCAAAAGGTCTACCACTTCATTTTCTTTTCCATTTTGAAGCCTGTTACATATACTGTCATGCTCTCTTTCAAATTGTTGGATATCTTCCAAAGTAAGCTCCTCCATGCTATACATGTTGGCTTTTGCTTTTCGAATCGTTTCAACACGTTCATCTGACCAGTCACAAAGACGGATAGCATCTCCCAAGTATTCTTTCGAGCGTTTATGCAATTGCAGGATATCTCTATAAGCATTCAACTGCCCGTCTAACTCCTCGGCTAATGAAACCAAGCTATTACGTTTATCTGCAACCATACTTTGAATATCTTCATTCGCTTTAGTGTTTGAAACTTGATCTATCGTGAGAGTAGAGATAGGGTATGGTATACGATTTGCAGTTGATGTGACAAGTTGCATAATTCTTTCGTTGGTTGCTTGGACATGGGTTGTTAATTCTCTATTATTATCATCCGGATATAATTTTTTCTCTGCGTCAATCAAATCCATTTGTAGTGCTTTTGCATCATGCATTACCATTTCAGTTTGATACAAAAAATCCATGACATTTAGCCTTTGTTCGACTACATTTCTGGCGAATGTCATACGTTTCATCAGATCCTCAAACAGTTGCTCACAGTGATCTTGTCTAGACTCTAAATAACTTGGCAGTGTAACTCGTGATGTATTATCCAAATCTTGGAAAGTATCCACAGATCTTGTAAATTGACCCTGATCAAATTCAACCATCTTCCTTTCTAATGTCAAAAGTTTCTGAACAATAGCCTCTTTGTGCCTCTCTTTTATCATTAGGCTTTCTCTTCTCAAGTGATCCTCAACAAAATCTTCCTCCTCCAATGTCCAACGAGCACTTGATTTTAAAAATTCGTCTAATTGGCTATCTGTTTCTTTTAACCATTTTATCGTGTTGGCGAATTCTTCTTCCCATGTTACACGTCGAGTTAATACCTGTAAATCGTAGCTCTTTTTGGCTAGTAGATGCGTTAATTTATCCAAAGTTGTGAGCGTTGTCAGGGTTATTCCAATAGTTGTTGTGTCGGCAGGACTTAAATCCTTGTCAGTTCGATCGGGGCCAGTTAGGGTTTTGACGTGTGATCTAAGTCTTGTCATATCTTCCCGATCAAAAGACTCGATTTCTTTTTCTAGCAAACTGTGAGCTTTGTTGAATATTTGTACTTGCTCCAGCGTTGCTGGCGATTCCAAAGAAGTTAGTGGGTCCGGCAAACTAGTACTATTTATTTTCTCAACTTGAACATCAATCCAATATCTAATTCTAGCAGCTTCTTGAAACCAAACGCGAATTTCTTCGACCCAAGTCCTGACTAATTCATTCTTTTTTGATATCGATTCAAACTTTGTTGAATAAGATGTGTCTGCTGTAGCTTTACTTTCTTCAGTGTCCGTAATCAGCAGGTCATTAAAGTTCAACTTCAGAGTGTCTACCATACTAGTTGTCTTCCGTACATAACCCTCTAACTCGTCAATATCATGATTTGTAGTAATCGACTTCACCATCTTGTTTTGAATAAATTCCAGCTCATGTCGAATAGAAGAGCACATACGAGCAAAGGCGAATCCTCTTCGAAAGTTGGACAGAGTTACTTCTGCTTTTTCAAATTCATCAGATAGTGTGGTATGTAAGCGAAGTAGGTGCATTTTTTGGGATACAACTCTAGCATGACTGCTCCACTGTGGGCTTAGTTCTTCCTGCAGGTAAGTTTGTAGCAAAAACATATCACCATCTGTCAACGCTTGGAATTCAGATTGCAAAGACTTAAAATTTCTATCGTAAGCAGAATAATCTTCTTCGGCGGCTTGTAGAGGATGAAGTATTTTGATTATTTGCTGTTGCTGCTGTTGCTGGATAAGTTGAAAGTTTTCATCACCGCTCATCATACTACTTGTATAACTACCGTTGTCATTGTGTTGATATGTTGATGCGGTTGTGTTATCTTCTGTTAAAGAAAAGTCCATCGAGTCGATAGAAGAAAGCGAATATTTTGACGTGCGTGTTGGTACATTTAACATCAATCTATGCTGCAACCCATTCAGCTTGGCAGTAATATTCGAAACTCTAGACTCGAATTCCTCCAAATCATTAGGTATTTCAGTTCCATCACCATATTTTAAGATCGTAGTTTTGGTAAGTTTAAGCTGCTGCAAAGAAAAGGTAGAGGTAACAGTAGTGCTTTTATCACAATTTTCGACCTTTTCAGTAGTGGTTTGGTGAAAGGGTTTAAACCGTTGAATGTCATTATGGCGGCGTGCTATTTCATCTTCGGTAGGAGCAAAAAGGTAAGGTACAATTTCTAAAAGATACGAAACAATGGCCGACTCATCCTCTTTATCGTCTAACGACGGATCAAATAAAATTGGAATTTGATAATTCTCGTATATAATTTGAAATGCTGCTGATAACTGTAGATGAGGAAACAGATCCGATATAAGAGACGGATTGTGGTAGTGTATGATTGCTAAAAGATATGTTCCAGATTTCCATGATGCTACTGAGAAATCCTTCAGGGGAGATATTAAAGATGCACCAGTATAGTCGGATAATACAAACGTCGACCACGAAAACAAAAGCTTTCTAACGTCTTCCATTCGAGTGGGTACACATTGGGCCTACTTATATGGTTTAGCGATATTTTATAATTTTTTATTATCCATAATACGTTACATGAATGGTAAATGACAGTTCCCGATTGTGTAAGATCGTATGGATAATGCTATAAGCCTGGTGCTGATTTTGGACTATATCCAAGAGTGTCATTAACTGGTGGTGATCCCCGTTTTTATAGGCTGAGATATCAATGATATTTTGAGAGAAAGTGGTGGAGAGGGGTATAATTAAATTGATTTCGTTCAGCAATAAATAAATATCTTGCTCATTTAATATTTCAAATTTATGCCTTCTGTACAGAGACTGTATGAATAAAACAAAACTTGGCAGATCCCTTAATTCTTCTAAATTTGAAAGGTTGAAATGAAGATTGATCCAATTCATCAAACATGATTGTTTGATTGTTGTGTATTTATCGTTGACGGTTTTAAATGGTGTGTCGGGTATATCTCGTTCTCTTGTCATAGTATTGCACTGTTATAGGAAAGGAAAAGAAAAGGCCGTGAAATAGATAGGATATGCAAAAAGTTAGTTTTCCGGCTGTATTGTGCCACGAAATTATTATTTCAACACGTTCTTTCTATCTGCTTTTTCTGAAATCGAGCGTGTGAGCAACTTACATTTACCATTATGTCACTTATTGGGATCTATGGTATGATTATTATTGTATCTAGTGTCATCAGGTTTATTGTATATATAATACTGTCCTGGAAGCGCCGACGATGTCACATTATTTAACAACAATCAAAGTGACACAGCTGGAGATCACAAGCCTGTTTGGGACTGTAAGATAGTAAGCGATACGTATACAATGAAATAAATATTATGCATATATATTACAGCTCTTCGAATGAAGGATACCTTTAGATTTGGGATTGCCTTCACTTTTCTGAGTATTCACCTCATCGTTACACCGTAACTTTAAATGACCTTTTAATTAAGTTTATTATCAGCAACCCTTTGTCCAGAAAAATGTCATTTATTCGGTCCGGATCCAGCGGGAAAATACATAAACATGTATGTCAAAGTCTAAAAGAATAATCCTATGCCCGGAATTCAGCTTTTCTTACTTAAAACAGTACTTAAAACAATGTGTCAGGTTTATAAATGCTAGAGTGTCAACAACTTGAAAAATCAGCAAAATTTGTTCCGTTACACCCAGTATGGCTGTATCTAAAATTATTGAAACTAAAAACTCGAGTCCGGGTCTATTGACGATTGATAGTTCAGATGCTGTGTCGGGTGGCGGGAAAAAAAGTAAGAACGCCCGGTCTTAAAAATCTACGCTCAAACAAACAGTATCCAAGGACAGAATTTGCTCTTCTTTTCAATGATTTATCTACAGTCTGACGTATCCAATGACGGCAAAACACTCTGTAGTGGCAGAATCAAGGAGTAAAGTAATGAATATGTTTTAGTGTTTTTCATTGTCTCTCATAACATCAACATTTCTTGGGGTAATACATCCTGTAGTTGTGCCTTGTTTTAGCTACTCTCTTTTTTAGTTTGGTTGTCAGTTTTGGCTTGTAGGTTTTTTAATCAAAAAGATTATAGCATCGTATATGTAGTTTACTTTTGTTTGTTATTCTATTTGGTTCAACCCATTCCATTATATAATATTATTTATTAACTTCGGAATAAAAAATATATCTACAACACTCTGCCCTTAACCTTAGGTAAAGTACCTGGAGCGAATTTTCCTTTTAACTGATGGAACGGCAGGTACTACCTGCTTCAAAGTTTTTGTACTCTCAAATTGCAGCACTTGTATTTGTGACACTAATATTGTGCCCAGATCTTACTAAAACTAGTCACTGGATTAGACGAGTGATTGATTTACGTTTACTTAAACAATAATTGCTATTTTTAGTATACATTACTCACTATGTTTTTGTATCTACTGTACTGAGCTGATAATTGCATTGTTGACGATTTCAGAAACGAGAGTTGCTTGCTGTAGACGTCCAGCTCATTTTTGTTTAACGAGAGCGGTGAGCTTGGGTATGATCTTGTTAAGGATATATTTGGCGCTTTAAACCTTTTCAATGCACTGCTCAAAAAATATAACAAGGCAAGCTTCCAAACACCCCCAAAGACTGCAAATTGCCTTTATCCATCCCCGATGTAAGTCATATTTCTAAATATGTGTTTATAACTTTTTTGTTTTTGTTTTATTAATCTTCCTGCTTTAGATGACTTTTTGCATTTGTAGAGTTTGGAACTTTGCTCAAAAAAGTCTATGCTTTGAAAAAAAGTTTACAAGGTCAAAGTACCAATTAGTTCACAGGGTACTAAAAACATCCTTGATTTAGGTCGGTTGTCCTGGTATAACTGCTGAAGGTATGATGTGTACATAAGTATTCCACAGTTATTTATGTTAACAAAGACTAGAGACTTGCTTAGAAAAGTGTCAAAAGACTGTCCAAGCAATGAAATAAGAGCATAACGGTGCTGAAAATCAGAGGCCATAAGGGGAGACCGTGGTCGCTTCTAACTCACCAGAAAGGTATGCAAATCGAATGATTATAACTTAAACAAAATATATGATTACCATACTTGAAAAAATAAATTAAACTTTATAAAGCAATTAAAGAAGAGCCTTTGTATACACATCACATTAGGATGAATAATCAAGTAAAATATATTCATGAATCACGTACTGGACCACCCATTGTGTTAAGGCTACTCATAATTTGTGAACGGGTCTCTTAGGGACAGCCATTTTTCCTAGGGACAACCAGGGTGCGCGTAGTTGTAATGTTGGGATTATGCTACTTTAATAGATACCAAGAGGTCAATATAACTTAATAACTTGAGCTAGATACAAATTTATCACAACCAACATAGCTTAAACCAATATATGTGTGTTGTTGCTTACTTTCAGCTTCTCGTTTTGACTTTACCTTAATATTTCTGCGTAAGATTAAGATCAAACGAGCTCAAAGGCGATAGAATTGTCAAAATAAGTATAAATCGTTTAATACAGTGCCCCCATTGCCAATTGGCGCTTTTAAAAAACATCTTGCGCTTTTGAACTTTTCAATTCGCGCTTTTCATAGAACTCAATTTGCGTCTTTTTTTTATACGGCCCTTTATTTTCTACGTACTTTTTTATGCGCCTGTTTTCTAGTATTTGAAAACTCAAACATATGGGTGATTAAATATACAATTAAATCATCCTGACGTAAGCCGGCTCTTGTTTATCAGTTTATAAATAAGACTTGCGCCCACGGTCTTTTGATCATAAATAAACAATTAAGTCATCCTGACATAAGCCAGCTCCTGTTTATCAGTCTACAAATAAAAACCATTCAAACATCTTTTCCTTCCCTTCTTTTCTTCATTCTTTTCTTTTTTATTCTTATGCTGTATAACACCATCTTTTAAAGAGAAATATTAAATATTGGGAAAAGGTTAGTTAATAACAATTTCTGTTTTCTAAAAAAGCACTAAATTATTACCTTTTTTTTTTTAAAAAAAAAAAGAATAGACTCCCATTTTTTATCATCACGGCTAAGGCTAGACTTCTCTACATAATGAAGATTTTCCCATTACCCGTTGTAGGCATTATAAGCCTGTATCTTACATTACCAACCACGGTGGGTCAGAATATAGAGTAGTAAGCCGTCTTCAGGTATCCGCTGATGGTTTAAAAATATGTAAGAAAAGAATGAATTACGTGAATCTAAAAAATACGTGGAAAAAAAAAGACGTAGGTGTAGACATTCTCTATTTTTAAGCACTGTTTTTGTTGGACATAGTATTTTTTTAACCCGTAAATACTCCGTGAAGAACGCCAAAAATGAGATTTCCTCAAAGAGCAATAGCATATGTAAACGACACGCTCTATGACAGTTGGAGCTTTCCAGATGTTGTCGATCTCATCAAGGAGGAGCTATTGTTGAATCATGAAGACAGCTTTACTGTACTTGATCGAATTTTGAAAATGGACTTCAAAGTAGTTGCAAAAGCAAACGAATGGATAAATCAGTGGAAATCTCTAATAAAGCAGTACGAAAAGACAAAACACAAACCGGAACCAAAAAATCATCATATAATGTTAATGTAAATACAGCCAAGAATATGTTCAACAACTATCAAGGAACACAAACGTGAGTACACTACCTTTTTTTTCCATTCATGCTTGCTAAACAAAATGGCTCTATCACTACAGGATCTGCAGCACTTTTGATGAGACACCTATTGCTTCATCTGGTGCACCCATCTCCACATCTAGTACGCTTACTACTACTGCATTTGATGATCAGGCCTCTACATCTGACTCGTTAACTTCTACATCTGACACGGGAGCTACTAAAACTGCGGTTGGAGACAAGTTTGCTTCTCTGTTTGATGACGAAGATGAAGTCGACTTGGCAATGAAAAATCAAGAGCTATTCAGAAGAGAGCTTTACAAAGCTGTGTATTTACATTTAAGTAATATCAGACTAAGAAACCTTCACGAATTATGATATGCGAACCTAAACATCTCTTTGCTTCTTGTAGTTTAAAGGAGAACAAGATATTTTGCTGGTAGCAAGGATCAACAAACTGGCTCAAGGTCTCGTGCCAAGAAACTTATCTGAAGCATTAGATTTGCTCTCGTGCTGCCTTTTGAACAAGAATATGAGTCCCAACGAGAAGAATGCTCTCAAGTAAGTATAGAATGTGCTGTGAGTCAATGCTTAAAATCAGAAGTCTAACACATATTGTGCATAGGCTATCTGCTAGTCATATTCTCTGCTTTTCTGGACCAACTGCAACTGTCTTCGCACTCTACTTTGATAAACAAAGCTTAAATATTAGAATACTTTTCGAGCAAGCCAAATCTCATTGTACTCATTTTACCACTGTCACCGGATTGTCTGAAGAAGTTAGGAATACCATGCAGAATTTGATAGAGGTAAATACAAATTCATGGAATTGAATCCTTTTCTTACTAAAGCAATATTGTCAGACAACTACAGAGGAACTACCTTTGGGATTGAAGATCACCGAGAAGAAGCTGCAGTTGCTCGAGGGTCGACGTCATAAATCTGAAGAGATGCAGGCCTTGGATGTGATCGAATACCTTGTATTGATAATGAGAAGAAAAGAACAACGACACAGCAGTGAGCTAGCATTCTACCGTGTCACTGCTCACATCATGGACATTATCTTAAGCAACAGCTCCTTAACATGGGTTGAGTAAGTTTGTCGTTGAATAGCATACCCACGTTGATAGCATACTAATATGTACAAATCTTTTTAGTGGCAAAAATTGTTCACAAGCAACTAAAAGCGAGCAAAAAGCCAATCAAAAAGCATTCTGTGATGATGATGCGAAGAAGTCTACTGGAAGAAAAATTGACTTGATTGTGAGTGATAAAGGATGTGAACTCAGTAGCTCAGAGTGGAAAAAACAATCAACTTCCCCCCTTACTATTGAACAGCAACATTGTGGTATTTGACAAAATATTACAATAGAAAAGTAATGAGATAAAAGTATATCTTTATTCGAGGTGAAAATAAACTCCAAGAACTCTGCTGCTATGAAATAATTGATCCTTTTTATATTGCACAACTCTCCTGAGTTTTAATGATGAGTCAACCTTTCTGGTTTTGGAATAGATCTATACTTTGTTTCCCTCTTTGGATTAAATGAATACTACTCGTTAGAATTGTTTCCAGTTAACGTTGTCCCATATCAATGGATCGGGAGCATGAGTACCCTAATAAATCTTCAGTGTTACGAGACACATATTTATCAGATCATGCAACGGTTACTATAAAAGATGCATACTTGTTTGTCAAGTGTAATTGGCAGTAGAACATTATAGTTGATCATTTATTTATTATCTTTGTAATGAATAAAATACGATCCCAAATACAACATGTCTTATCGTTATTTGTATATTTGGTTATAGAAGATAGGTATCCATTAATTTATACCCTATTTCTTTATACTCTTTATCAGCAGTATAATTATATCAATATATAAGTAAATGAACCATTTATATTAAAAGCTGTTCTAGAAAGGTTGTTTTAAATTCATAGTTTTATTTATTTAAACGATTTGCTTATCTATTCTTAAGTGAATCGTACCCAAATACGACAAACATGTCAAAAATATCAGAACGAATGCATCCATGTTGAAGAAAACGTTAAGTCTGTGTGGTGAGGATGCTCCATTGTGTGTAGTTGGAATGGAATGGCTGGATAAGTTCAAAATGTTATTGTCATCAAGGTTCATACGCCCTAACTGTGCATCACAGGTCTTGTGGGTTGTGTCTACAGTGTTGAGAAGCTCAATGATGTGTACGTTATGGATGACGCTGTTACCCTTATTGTCCCTGATACCCTCTCAACTCTCTCGCTCATCGTGGATACGCTGGACATGGTGTACAAGATCAAACAGCACCACAAAAAACTAGCCACTATCTTGGAACCTGCCATTGAAAAAAGCAAATTGAGCCGTCAATTAAACAAGTTACGCTCTGCAGCTGAGATGAAAGAGGACGATACTACCAACCCCATTTTCTTTACCCCCACAACCAAATGTCAGAAGAGCTATACCTCCCACCAGTAACCCTCCACCCCCCACTACCTCAGTGCCTTATTTAAATATTACCTTGTATATAATAAAAAGTATTACTGTCTTCAGCTTACATCTCTATCTTTTGAAAGATAAATGCTCTTGATGTTTCGTTACCAGCAATAATAACTCATTTTTAGGCTCTCGTTTCGTTTTTCTAGATACTCATTAACATACAAGCAGTGTACACCCGCACACATATATTCAGGGCATTGAGAGACAAGAGTGTTGCACAGGTAACTCCGTGCAAGAAATGATCGACATGAGTTGTGCTAGCGTCGCTGGAGGTGAAGGGTTTGAGTTCACCTTGGAGCTGTTGAGTCGGTGAGGCAGAGATGCTTTTCTGCTTTGTTTGAATGGCTTTGGACCCTCAAAGGTGCCATTGTGTTCTTTAGATAAGGAAGCCATCGATTTGCCAAATCTGATGGAAGTCTCAAAGTAGTCTCAAGTGAATCACTGCCATAACCCATTATTGCTATTACACTCTAGATTAATCTGGAACAGCAGTAAAAAAGATTGTTTTATTAAATACAATTTTCAAGTTCATTGTGATCAAAAGAGCATGGCTTGAGATTGATTTCGATCTGGAGCGCCGGGAAGAACCTTTAAAGACAAACCAGAACATTGATCCTTGACATCGTGAATGCATCACGACCTAGTATACAAGCCTCGAAAGACTGTAGTTTATACAAATAAGATTTTCCATATAGCAACACGAGTTTGACACTACTTACCTGGCAGGAATTCTTTAATTATCTCTACTTTGATGACCACCATTTGTTCAAGCCGTACTTCCTTGCTTAAGTTTTTTATTGGGTCTCCTAATTTAAAAATGATGCTGTCAACTGAGGATATCACATTCGACCTAAAAGAATAGAATCATTATACAACAGATACGAATTATTTTGTTCACTTAGCTTGCTCTGATACTGGAACAGCACCATTAGCAATACTGTTTCTCTTGTAATGAACCACAATACACATTTCATCCCTTTGATCCAAAGTACCCTTTCTTCCTTTCTATGCAACATAGCTAGTCAAAAGCGCAAATTGAGTTCTATGAAAAGCGCGAATTGAAAAGTTCAAAAGCGCAAGGTGTTTTTAAAAGCGCCAACTGGCACTGGAGGCACTGGAGGCACTGTATACATTTATTTGTAACTGTTACATTGTTTTTTAATTGTATATCCTTGTTCCCAGGTCTACAGAACATCCAAATCACAGATCTTACGTTACGACTACGTGCACTTTGGCTGTCCTTGAGGAAAAATTGGCTGTCCCTGTTTTGCATGGAGAACAAAATTAAAATAAACCAAAAGTGATACTGTTAGAACTTGGATACCACTTTATTATGGACGAAAAAAATTAATTAATTAAAAAAACGTATTCAAAAATGTCTTGATGGTCTATGAGAAAAAATTATGGATATTTATATAAAGAACAGGGATAGTTCTAGGGAGAATAATAAGCGCCTTATTGGATCATGATGTAATAATCTGGTGATAGTAAATAATCAGCATGCCTTTAAATTTAGCCCTTCCATACTGAGTATATAAATATTAGTCAGAGGGATCAACAGTTATAACATCAAATGACAAGAGTAATATTTGTGCTCAGGATCTATTAATATTCTATAGTCCAGGCCCATTCGATTGTATTGCTTTTAGCAGAATAAATATTAACTCGCCACAGGGTTGTGCCCTGTGTACAGACTTCAACGGTAGGATGAGAACAAGCGGGGTAATGTGTAATTCATAATTAACTTTTATATAATTATCCATCCTTAATGTAATGTGTCAATTAACTTTATTATTATATTTATGATATCCTCAACAGTCCCTAAGAAAAGTGATTTGCGAATCATCTCTTGTGGTGAGCAAATATAATAGTGCTATAGAAAAAGGTAATATACTTTGGCGGGCTGGAATTATGGGCTAGTAATATATTTGTCATAAGAGCTGCATCTTGTTATTTAAAAAATATGTGAGAAAGGAACAACTTCCTAACATGTTTAATTATTAGATACCTTCTTTTTTCTTTATATATATTTTTTGTATCCTTTTTCTTTTTTTTTTAAACTTTGTTTTGATGCCCACCAGGAGTAATGACAAATGTAGATAATTCTTACCCAAAAATTCATAAGGATGTAGCAATACAATAATGAATCATTAGAGCGACACGTATATCAATGGCAGAAAAAAAGCCATATTCATAAAGAATAATGTATGAGGGCGCGTATAGGAAAGTATATTGTCCAATCATAATTGATCCACGTGCTAATCACGTGATATAATTTTTTAATTTTTAGCTGAATTTTTATTACATATAAGTTCAAAAAACATATAAGCGGGTATAGCTCAGCTGGGAGAGCGTCAGACTGAAGATCTGAAGGTCAGGTGTTCGATCCACTTTAGCCGCATTCTTTTTGTTTTATTTTGATTTTTCATTCCGGGTAAACATTTATCCTGCTCGTTACATCAATTTTCTGTAAATAGGTATGTTGGATTTACAAAAAGTGCTCTTGTTTTTTTTTTAATATATAGCATAAATCCGTGCATTAAGGCCAGACAAAGTATGTCCCAGATAAAAACGGGAATCAAGAAAGAAAATCTTAGTTAACACTTTTTACCCGAGATCAACCAGAATTTTGAGGAATGTTTATTGATTCTGACAGAACAATAAAAAAATGTACTATACATAGAAATGCTGACAGAATCTTACTCCGTAAAAAAAAGTGGAGGGGGTGGTGTCATCTGTAAATAACTGCAGACCAAACCAAAAATTACAATATGATAATTAATCAAGTATTGTCGTTGCAAAATATGATTTTTTTATCTACACTGGTAACTTTCACTTAATCTAATTATTAAATTGTAAGCAGCTCTAGTTCTCATAAAAAAAAAAAGATCATTCTTTTAGTCATTAGAACTATTCAATAGAGTGGTCCATGATAGCTCGCGCTACGTTTTCTTTGGAATTTTGTGAGCTATCCCAAAAAAGCGTGTTTGCTACAAATCCAAAACATTGATATGGAGCTTGTTCTTTTGTCCTATCTGCCCACCCACTCAAGTCAGATAAACATGATATAACAGTAAAAGTGATCTTACTGTACACCCAAAAATCGCACAATTTTAAGGATTGAGAAACAATGCATTGACTCTCAGGGCTAGATAAATAAATTAATCAGATTCAGGTACAACTGTCAATTAAATGGTCTGTATGATACCCTTAAATCGAACTAATTGGTCAGAGATTTTTTTTGCAATTAAAATAAAATTGCTATTTCCAACAACGTGGAATGATTAAGCAGGAATAGTAGGAGTAGCACCAAGTTTAAAAGGTAAATTGATCCTATTTTAGTAAGGGATGTAATAATTCATGCTATCAAAAGGGGCAAATGAACTTGGTATAATACTGATTTGTAAAAATCGATCAGATAAACTTTCTAATTTTAATAACATTATCAAAGCCTCTTGATTAATTTTTAGCATATGTCTGGAGTTCTGCAAATGCTTTCATTATTTAGATAGAGTTTTCATATATATTTAATAGAAATAAAAATCCAAATAATACCAAGCAAAAAAAAAAATCGATAGAAAATAAATTATAGGTATACCCGCTTATCTCCTTTATTTACTTTGTACATAATAGTTTCATCATTGTGTTCACTTGTTCCCCCAAAATTCTTGTTATTGTACAACTTGGCCGGTGAAACCAAAATGTCGCATTTTTTACAATAAAGTTCAGAATTTTTTTTTTTTTTTTTTTTTTCGTAGCATAATAAGTAGCTCGAAAGCAACTTTTTTTTATATATCGACTCGATCAGATTGATAAAAACGAGATTATTTTTTTAAACGAGAATAAATATATCGGTCCTTGATTAGGCGCTATCATGTTTCAGTTTGAATACTTATATCTGGAACCTTACAGGTTTATTATAAGTACATATAAAAAGAATAAAAAATTATTCATTGATGTCTGTGAGCATAACTCTATTTTGTCAAACCGGATAGTGTGGTAGTACATGGCCAGACTGTATCAAAAGATTAAGAGTGATGTTCAGTATTACGGTTGGACCAAATATAGTGTGTACAATCTGTAAAATAGAGCACAAGCAAAAAAAAAAAAAAAAAAAAAAAAAAGTGTGTTTTAGAACAATGAATTTTGTCTCGTACAAGAAAACGGTAACACAGATAGGCAGACAATGCACAATGCGCTTCGCAATTAGTCTTTTTTTACTTTTATAGACTTTTTATCCAATAAAGCAAAGTCAGGATCTCTATGAACTGTGCATATTTTTATATACATGTATTGTAAGCATTCATTGTGCAATAAATAAAATTCTATCAGTGTATATGCAAACAATGAGAATTATAATGTATTTTGACTGCCATAAGTCTAGGTAAGTACACCAAGGCAGATGCGCAATTGTACATTTAACATTAACTACTTTAGATACATGTAGCTATTATAACACAATCAGCGATGAAATTGTTTAGAACCTAATTTGCGAATTCTTTTGTAATCGCAATTTTAGTTACCGTTACACTCTATCTTGTTATCATCGCTCGCATTATAAATCCTGTTTCTGGTCTATAAATGAACTAAGATCTAGTCTAGCATGCCAGATAAAAGGGGTTCATGAATATTACAGCTCAATATGTTTCTTTAGAAACAAGAAAACTAAACCCAGTTCTTTATAACACTACATTATGTTTCGTAGACGTTGAATTCTCCAACGCTTGATAATTATACAAGTGTTGGTTACATTTGAAGAACTTTTTTTTTAATTGCAATCGATCACACTCAATTTTCTTCAGGACAAGCAGCACATGATGTGGAAATATCCCCCATCACCAACTGTTCCGACAACTTAACCATCTTTTTGTATAGGATGATGCTGTTGGAGCATCTATCAGCCGAGAGATTGGTCTACATAATATTTTAGAAAAAAAAAAAAAAAAAGACTTTCTCTATTAGATTGTACCTGAGCTGTCTGGTTTGCGCAGACCATATAGAATTCTGCAATTTTTTCAGCAGAGCCCGCAAAGATGTTTCTGAGGTTGACAAAATAATCACAAAGGCTGAAATGCAATGCAGCCGTAGGTCTAATTGGTGCTAGGGGGAACATGCCTGCTTCCACCAATGCAACAGGCAATGTCTTACAGCCTCCACAATATTGGAAGTCGTATTTAGCTTTCACAACTAAAAAAATAAATAAATATAACAATTATGTGATTACAGTCTGCACCATACCAGAAACAAAAAAGAAATCGACCTTCACAACCGTAAGACGGTCAATAGGACACTCACAGGGAACCGGGATGTTCACTCATCATTCTGGGCATGCCGCCATTTCTACCCAAGAAATTGAGGTAAGCATTTGGCAAGACCCTCATGAGACCTTTCCAGGCCAAAAAGAACTTCTTTTGCTTGGACCTGTACTGGGTCTTGTCGCTGACAGTTGTAGTGTTGGACTGACTGACGACAGCTTCGATTTCAGTATCGGTTTCAGATTCGCTAAGAACTACTGGTTGCTGCTCTTGGTCGTTATCGTCCCCACCTGAGTAGCCAGCTTGACAATAGTCCATTTCATGTTGTTTTTGTTTTTGTTGTTTTTGTTGTTTTTGTTGTTTTTGTTGTTTTTGTTGTTTTTGTTGTTTTTGTTGTTTTTGTTGTTTTTGTTGTTGTTGTTGTTGTTGTTTTTGTTGTTTTTGTTGTTGTTGTTGTTGTTGTTGTTGTTGTTGTTGTTGTTGTTGTTGTTGTTGTTGTTGTTGTTGTTGTTGTTGTTGTTGTAGATGTTGTTCTTCTTCTTCTTCTTCTGAAGATCCGGCCACAGGTGTTCCAGTAAACATACTGAAATCATTTAAACGTCGTCTATTAGCTTCTCGACGCTTGCACATTAACTGGTCCATCTCATCCAATTCTGTAAGGAACTCATCAGTGATATAATCGAGGACTTTGCGTTTTTCTCTTATAAATTTTCTAGGTGCCATTTTTTATTAATAGTTGAAAGAAAGAAGCCACTCCCGTCAATAAATAAAAATTAATTTTGATGACGAAATACAGTAATTTTTGTTTTGTGCTTTCTTTTTTTTGTGCTTTTTTTTGTACTTTTTTGTGATTTTACCAGTAGGATGAAAATTTGACGTCAAAATGTAGCTTACACGGAGGTCAAAATGATCTTGAGTGTAGGGTGAAGTGCACAATATTCGAACTCCCCTCAATCTATAAGTTATTGACAGTACTTTGATCATGACTTGGTTTTAAATACACCCCAAGATCTTTCACCTGTTGAATAACAACAGATCGGGATCGGAAGCCGGGTAAGACACCCTTTTTACAACAACAGTAGCTGGGCTGGTAATCTTATAATCTGGTATACGCGACTTTCACTGTAAGCCACATTGACATGTAATAATGATAATAAAAAAGGGATTGCAGGTATCTAATTCATCTGCAGTAGACAGTAAAGAGGTCAACAGAGGTAGAAAGCAGAGATGCGAAAAAGGTTGTTAGTATAATAATGCATTATGATAATTCTTTGGGGAAATCAAATTGTGTTTCAAAAAGCTTTGTTTAAATATGTTTGTTGGTTGTGACACAAAAGATGATCAAGATTAACAAAAAAATATGTAGGAGGGACTTCTTTTTTTTAATTTGTACTATAAAGCGCTGTTGTAATCTATTCTCGTGGGGGATGAGTGTTCAATTGCCTAAAATTGATGAAGTGTAAAGAAAGCAAACATGTTATTTGTATTCGCTAGTTGATTATAAAATCCTTCAATACTTGGCTGGGTCATTCTTCCCGTTTTTCCTTTTTCCTTTTTGACATTGATGTGTGCCGGGGATTTATAATTCCGGGCGGGCGGGGGGAGAAGGGGAATGCAAGATTAGTTTATCCCAGGGAATGTATATTTGAAGGTCAAGCAACATGCTCTTTTTTGGGGAAGGGCCACGTCTTTTTGTATTTCCGACAGAAAGGGGGTTTCTACGGAGCCTCGGGTTAAGGGGGGAATTAATTCATGCGTTACTGAATTCATTAGCTTAACCAGGTAAAGCTGGCTTTTTCCTTCCGACAGACACTTACTGTCACGCAAAACAAGGTTGTAGTCATGATGTTGTACACAAACACCAGATCAGAAAAAGTTTTTATAAAATTGAAGAAACCAAGTGACGGGAAAGAGTATATCCTCTTCATTCATCGTGACAAACCAGTGCCATGAATGAGGAAAAGCATTATGGATACACATGTGTCATGGATGCTTTGAGATCAGCAATGTGATACTCTTTTTACAGTACGACTTCCAAAATTAGTCTACTCCAACTCAATGTGCTTGAATAAGGTGCTTACTTGATTGTTTCATGCCATAAGTTTCATGATTTCTATTGTTTGATTAGAAAATCAGTGAGATAATCCACTTTTTTGTCTAAACAAATTCGTTAGTTCCCTTTCTTCTTCCTTGACCGTTTCTCTTTTGCATACCTCTATTGTTACAACCAGCCAATGTATACTACGTATTGAAGAGGAAACCCCGTAGTAGCAACCATATTTAAGCACCATTCACCTTTATAAATGCTGTTTATAGTCATCGACAGAAACACTGTTTTATTGACACACATACACACACTTTTTTTGATATTGGTAGGTTGTTCATCAGAACGATATTATTTTAGTCATGGATTGTCATAGGATTTTGTATTTAAAAATTAATTAAAAGGCAATCCTATCTAGTAGACGATTGAGTTTGCTGGACTCTCTAGAATAAAAAAAAAAACTACGTTCCCCGACTGTTTCCCAAGCACAGACCGGCGAGTGAAAAAAAGAATAAGCACAATAAATGCGTTTGATACTCCAAGTCGAGTGATACTTGAATAATTCATGTTTAGGTGATTTTAAGAAAGGCTTAGGTTGATCATTCTGGTCTGTATAGAAAAGAAGGATTGTAATCCGCACCGGGGTTGATTTTTATGGATTAAAACGTATTAGTTACTACGGAAAATTTCGAATTGTCAATCCACCAGTCGGATGAATGATATAAATTCCATCGGTCCATCCCCCACCAAAAGCGCGGCTTATGACATTTCTATTATCTTGTGCGACCCCTTTTATGAATCTTAACAAACCGCAACAGAACGGCCATTCCCATTTAAGGGGCAAAAGAGGTCTGAGATCATGATGATGCGTGATGCTACAGGACCATTTCCATTGCCTTGATAAAGGTAGTACACTCTTTTTATTGAGTGAGTCAGGGTTGAAGTAGTAATTACAGAAAAATAAAGGGACTTTAAATCAACAAAGGGAAACGGACCTGCAATCTGATAATGGATTCTCTGTTTTCTTTGTTAAACACGTCGCAAATTTAAAACCGTCATTACCATGTCAACATAAACAAAAATAATGATAACAATTACGAAATAAATAGACTTTTGTGTCCATGCGTTTTAGCGTTGTATTGTAAGGGAGAAAATGAAATTAATATATAATTTTTTTTTTGTTATCAGATGCAATTGTTGCACAATCATGGGGGGATGCGTGATGTACAAAAAGACTTTTTATAGATTATCTTTGTACCTCAAGCAACACATGTATTTCCCTAAATATAAAGAAGCAAAAAGAAAGCATTTTTCTTTCTTCTTCTTTTTGAGTGGGTGTATTTATATACAATCATGTAATACACAAGAACGAGAGAGGGGGTCACAAGAGTTAGATTAAAACACGGTGCATGCGTTTGTGGGGAGTTACGGACATCAGCCCTCTAAAAAAGTCTAAAATTATATCAGATTTTATTCTGAATTCTGATTGGTTGAGAATGTTTGAGCAGGGAGTGTGGTTCTAAATTTTTTTTTTTGTTATTGATAATCAGATTCGATTTAAGATATATATTTGTGCAACAAAGGGATGTGGGCACAGGGCCGTGAAATAATCAGATGCAACTTGATTGGCTCATGGGGTTTACAAAAGGGAGAGAGAGAGGCTTTTTTTTATTTTTTTTTCCGTATCTGATTCTTTATAAATAAAAAAATATTTTTTCTATTTATTTTTTCCCTTTTCTCTCTTTAACTTTTCTCTTTTTTTTTTTTCCTCCCACTAAAAAATAAACCCCCCCTTCTCTAAATACAAAAAGAAAAATGACAGACGACTATGATTACGAATCCCTTGGAAACAACGCCACCCTTGGTCAAGATGCCATGGCTGGTGCCCTTGCTGGTATTGCTGAGCACTGTGCCATGTATCCTGTCGATAGTATCAAGGTAACAGAGATTTAAAAGCAATGTTTTCTTTTTTCTAACTCTCTTATTATCATAGACTCGTATGCAAGTAATTCAGTCTGTTGCCAGACCTCAAGTGTTTGCCACGGCAGCAGCTGCTGTCACTGCTGGCCACCAACACCACCCTCATCGTCATCTTCATTCGGCTGCCATTGCAGAAGGTAGCAACTACAAGGGAATGAAAGTGGCCTCACGTAACCTTTGGCGTGGTGTGAACTCTGTAGTGATGGGAGCAGGACCTGCACATGCAGTCCATTTTGCGACCTACGAAGCCTGTAAAGAAGCATTTGGAGGCAACGCTGGTGGACATCACCCATTGACAACGGCTGCTGCTGGTGCATGTGCCACACTTGCTCACGACGCACTGATGAATCCATTTGATGTGATTAAACAACGTATGCAATTAGGTGACAGTGCTTATCGAACAGTGAGAGAATGTGCACGTAGTGTTTATACCAAGGAAGGCATTGCTGCCTTTTATATTTCACTTCCTACCACTTTAACCATGTCTGTTCCATTTCAATCCATCCAATTTGCCACTTATGAATATTTCCGTAAAGTCCTTAATCCTACAGGTGAATATGACCCCAAGACCCATGCCATTGCGGGTGGTCTTGCTGGTGCTATTGCTTCTGCTGTCACAACACCCTTGGATGTGGTCAAAACTTTACTTCAAACTCGAGGACAAAATGCCGATGCACGTATTCGTAATGCTTCTGGTTTGATGGACGCTGTTCATATCATCAAGGAAAGATATGGTGCTCGAGGTTTCTTTAGAGGTTTTAAGCCTAGAGTGCTTACTGTCATGCCCAGTGCTGCCATCAGTTGGAGTGTGTATGAATACTTTAAGTGGTTCATTAGCAGCAACAACAACCCCATTCAAGACAAAAATTTACTTTCTTTATAGAAACTTATATATCCCCCCCAACAACAACAACAAATCTAACCCTAACATCATGTAAATTTTAATATTCCCCCTCTTTTTTTTTACTCTCTCCCACCCTTTTTTTTCCACACTAAATTATTACATATTGCAATATTCCCTTTTTCTTTACTGTATATAACTTTCTCCTATCATCCAAATTTTATTTAATAATAAAAAAATAATAGAATTCACAAGTAATAGAAAAAATTAAACCATCTAATCAGATCGTTCACGATCTCCCAAAAAAAAAAAACTTCTTTGTTTATTAAAATGATTCATCTGGAATTTGATTGGACGATAACCCAAAACTTATCTATTTGTGTCACTTGTGTGTGTATCCAATGACAAGCATGTTGACTAAAGTGTTTTGTTTATTTCATGAGAGGGAGGAGCGGGATGCTCGGAATTTCCACAAAAGATATGATAAACATTACACTTGGGGAGTTACACACTTGTTTTCCCCCTTTTCTTTCTATCAGATAACAAACTTTCTTTTTTTTTTTTAGTGTGGGGATGTAACGTAATTTTTTTTTTCTTTTAGACGATGTCCATATAAGTGGCAAATAGTTCGTCACCATCCTCAATATCATCTATCGCAACCAACGCAACCACTCGCATTGGACTCGTCGTCAATGGGTTTTGAAAAGCGTCCCAGTACATATTCGGTATAAGTCGTCTGAGCGCATGAGGAAAATCGATAGGCAAATCAATCTCTTGATAACAAACTAAAAAGAAATACATGTTACTGGTTTCTATTTTTATACATATTTAATTGGGTTACCATTGGCTTTGTAATCGAGTGTAGCGTTATTGACGAATTGACCCACAGCCAAAGGATTGCTAAATAAAATATTAATGGTCTTCAATGTCGTAATATGACGTACAACAACAACAAAAAAATTACGCTAGATTATCTGTATTCAACCAGGTCCAATCACTTATCTGGATAGCACCAGGCCAATTCTCACGCTTATATAAAGATCTGTACACCTTTCCCGATAATCCAGTAGGTTTCCCATCCACGTACAATCCATCCACGCACTTTAAAATATACTGGTTTCCCAAACTCACAAACAAGATGGGTTCAGCTGGCATATAAATCGTACCTGGATAAAAGCAAATGATCTTTCCTTTCCTTTGTTTCTGTCCTTGGAAATAGACTCCATTTCCTTTGATTTAAAAAATTCTTATCAAATCATTTTTTTTTATGACTGAAGAACACCCATTTTTACCTGCATGAGGTATGCTCGAGACCCGTTTTATCACAGTAAAGTTTAAGGACCGTTTGTCAATGCATGTCAAAAGTCTTTGGACCGCTTTGGCAGTTACGACTTGAGGTAATGGCGAGGTCACGTTGGTGGGTGACACTTGTACCTTATTCATTTTCCAGTTTAGTTTTAGGGATTGCCATGGATACCTAGTAATGCGTTAATGGTTGTTCATGGAAACGGCCTCTAACTCCATGCTCTTTTTTTAAATTACAATCGCTTCAAATAATTAGACATGAGAAAACAGCCAATGATAAAAAAAAAAAAAAAAGAAAAAAGAAATGAAAGAGAGAAAGAAAAGGTTGTCATGTATATTCTGTTATTATTTTGTAGTTTTTTTTGTTGTTTTTTCGTTTTTAAAAAATTTAATCTTCTCTGATAGGACTAAGAGAGAGAAAGATGAGTTTTTTAGATAGAAATGAAAATAAGAGGAGCTTACCTTCCCTCGCTACGAGCAGGGGATCTAGCGGGAGATTGAGGGGGAGATCTAGCTGGAGAGCGGACAGGAGATCTAGCGGGGGAACGAGATCTGCTTCTGGACTCTGACTTGACTCTGGCATCACGACTATCTTCGCGGTCAGAAGCATCACGTTTCTCTCTCTTACGAATAGGAGATCTGGATCTGGACATGGAGCGAGAACGAGAACGAGATCTGGAGACAGAGGGAGAACGGTTACGACGACGAGGAGGAGAACGAGATCGAGAGACAGAAGGTGAACGACGTCTACGACGACGAGGAGGTGAGACGCTTCTGGTCTTGGAGGGAGAGCGACTACGGCGAGAAGAGCGACTACGGCCAGTATCCTGCAAAAAATAATAAACAATTAGAATGCACGCTAAATAAGTCTATATTAATTTTTTTTTCTTTTTTTTTCTTTTTACCTCACGAAGAGTAACACGTTGACCGTTTAATTCACGATCATTCAACTTTTTAAGAGCGTATTCCATATCATCACGTACAGCAAATTCAACAATACTAAAGATTCTAAATTAGTCATAATAAAAGATACCTGCAAAATAATAATGATAATTACCCTTCGGATGAGCGCTCACGAGAAATATCGGCAAAAGTGACTTCACCAGCTTTGCGCATCATATCCTTGAGATCCTATGAAGAGATGGGGAAGAGATTTTCCACAAAAAAAAAGAGAGAAAGAGAGGGGGGAAGAGAGAGAGAGAGAAAGCCAGCGGCCCATTGATGAGAAAAAAAGCCCTTCCTAAATTTTTAGACAAAAGCGATGCGTACCTGCCAGTTAGTGCCAGAAGCAATGTTCTCCACAATCAATCTATAGTGAGAGCGACGACTGCCCAAAAAAAAAAACAAAGAAATTTTTCTCTCAGTTTACTACTACTACTTTTTTTTCTTGTGTGAAATATATTTACCGATCGTTGCCATTGTTACGTCTTTCATCGTTACGGCGAGCACCGCGAGCAATTTCAACGATTAATCTAACAAAAATATAAAAGAGGTTAACTATCAAAAAGACCCCCTCCATGCCACACGAAAACAGAGGTTTATCTCTCTCTATCTCTTTCTTTCTTTCTTACCTTTCGCCAAGAAAGTTTTTGCCGTGAAAGTCATAAACAACATCCTTAGCGTCTCTTTCATCAGCAAATTCGACGAAACCGAAACCTGTCTTGACATTGATCTCACGGATATCTCCATAGTTCTTGAACAAACGTTCGAGATCACGCTTGGTAGCATCACGAGCAAGACGACCAATATAAACTCTAGTTGACATCTTTTTTTATTTTTTTGATTGTTATAAGAAGAGAAAAGAAGGAAAAAAAAAAATTAGCACCCATACAAAATAAAAAATAAATAAAAAAAGGTAGTCCAATACTTCATTTTGATTAGTGCGTTGTTTATATTCCGCACCCACCAAAAACACACTATTTCAGAGACAGTAGTAGTAGACCCCAAATGTAACATTACAAAAGGCAATGTATTTGATATATTTTACAGTAGCCCCCCCATATTGCCACACCGTATCTATAAGGGGAGAGTACTACCTCTGAATATATACATGTACTCCGTTTTTTAATGACATTCTAAGTAAATTGTTTAGAAATTGTAAGCAACTGTCAAAGACATTCAGTTAAAGAGTGTGTAGGCTGACAAAAAGAAAACAAAGGTTTCATTCACGAAGAGATCATTAGACTAAGGGAATTTTTATTTTACAAGATACTGCACTTGACAGGCTTCTTCTTTACAGGCGGCTCTAATGCAGCCACAATGGCTTCATCAAACACATTTTTCAACCCCTTTTGTGTCAGTGCTGAGCACTCTACATATTTCACAGCACCCAATTCACGAGCCAGACGTTCACCGGTCTCAAAGGAAATGGGTCTCTGCTTTTGTCGTGTCAGTTTCTCGATAGTGGTCGGATCCTGTCGTAAATCAATCTGTGTTCCAACAATCAAGCAAGGTACGCCAGGACAATGATGATGCACTTCGGGAAACCATTTCTCTTTTACGTTCTCAAAGGAAGGAGGTGATGTCACTGAGAAACAGACAAGGAAAACATCCGTTTGTGGGTACGATAAAGGTCGAAGACGGTCGTAATCTTCTTGCCCCGCTGTATCAAATAATCCTAATGTGAAAGGTTCCTCTCCAATCATGACCGTCACTGCATAATTATCAAACACCTAGATTTTTTTGTATTTATACTTCAATATCACCGCTTAAATAAAAAACACACACCCCACACACACGCGTTTGTCCCCTTCCCCAACACCATCATCCTCCCCCCTTTTTTTCTGAGGCATAAGCTCTTACAGTAGGAACATATTCAGAAGGGAATTTGTTGGTCGTATATGAAATTAAGAGACATGTCTAGATGAGAGAGAGTTCCATTACTGTCTTTTACTCTTGTCGTGACCTTTTTCTTTTAAAAGCCTACTTACTTTACCAACTGCACCATCACCAACAACTACACATTTGATTGTTTGCATGTTGAATAAGAAGAGAGAGAGATATATGTATGTGTAAAAAGCTCACGACCCGAATAAAGCAGGAAAAAAAAGTAAAAAAAAAAAAAAAAAAAAAAAAAAAAAAAAGTCCGGTGATTAAAATAGACGTATTTTTTGTTTTGTTTAAAAGGGTACATTTTTTAGGATTCCAATAAAGATGTCATGGTACAAGCCAATTTTAGCCTCATCCAAAGCGCCCTTTTGCCAACCATAGGTACAATATAATTCATCTCGTACAGAAATCGTATTCAAGCCAAAGGCACAAGTAAATATCTGAGCACTTTGAGCGAAATACAATTGTTTTAATTTCCACGAAGACGAAGTTGCTTCAGGATCATGGAATCGACCCAGATCGGATAACTCCAACCCACCTGTTCTACCCAACCTGGAATTCTTTCGCTTGTCATACCAAAAGTCACAATAAGAGGCAGGGAATTCTGGCAAATATTTTAAGAATAAGGCTTGCTTGGCTGCTTCCTTCTTGTTCGTCTGTAAATCTTGATGATATCGTGTAGCCATCTTCCAAATATCCTTTTCACTCTCGTCTAATTGTTGACCTGTCCAAACACCCGTATAGGAGCCCACAAAATTACCCACTCTGTCTGCAGAGACCGCAGGTTGACACAATCCACGACAATTGATAGGTGTGGTTGTCTCGGTGGTCTGTCCCGGATACAATCGTTTCCATGCCAATAACATGGTCACAAACAAAATCGCATGCGGACTGATGCCTCGTTTCTTACTGGCCTCCACCAGGGGTTTCCAAATATCCAAGGGCACATGAATCGTTCCTATTTGTGTGTCATGGGTCTCCCCATCGACTGCCGCTTTGAAGTCGCCTTGCCAGCCCTCCGAACTCAAGGGGTCCAATCGACGTGCGATGGACGTCGGTAAGATCTTGGGAATCAAACTTTTACAGATTACAGGGACAACGTCCCATAGAAGGGACATTTCCGGTGCGTTGGATAATTCATAAGGTAAAGGAAGATGCATTTTCTTGACGATTGTGACTTTATCTACTGTGGGTTTTGTTTCGATGGTTTGCAAGGCCTGTAAGAGAGCTTGCCAGACAATACATAAACTCATACCGTCACCAAGAACGTGATGCATAGCAAGTGATACGATGCAAGAGGTAGGTGTTTGAGGAACAATGGTGATACGCCAAAGTGGGAGAAAGCTATCCAGGTCGAATTCGGTGGTGGTTTGTTCCTTGATGAGTAGTGATAGGGACAGGGGGGAACGTATGCAAATGACCTTGTCAAGATCGATGCTGGTCAATTGCTCGAAATGAATGCTGTTTTCCGTCTTGTCTCGCACGACCATGGAAAGTGCAGCATGGTGATGGATGAGACGCGTGAGAGCTGGTACGAAACATTGCATATAGAACGTCTCTGCAGGTTGAGACACTATACTCTCATGGTCTAGTAAGGCTGTCATGGTAATGTTGCCATACGCATGGGTCAATTGTTTCGAGGTTTGGTACTTTTCTAGTAAACCCAAAGGTCTTTCTTGACGAGTGCTCATTCTGAAAAAAAAAAAGCAGAAAAGGGAAAAAAAAAAAGCAATAACGAAAGGGTCACACTGGCCTGTTTTTATTTATAAAAAAAAAAGTGTGGGGTATGCCGAGTAAATGTTTACGTCTCAGATTTTTTTTTTATTATTGTATAGGCACTCTTTTTATATATACAATGTGCCCACTGGGGAATGTAGCACACCCACCCAACCATGTCTATATTCTTGACTGGGTGCAGGTCGTTTCCAAACCTTTTTTTTTGTATACCATTACACTGCCAAGAAACAGTAGGCGAAGGCGGGCCCTAAAAAAAAACGTAATGAGATAAGAGATGCAACAACGCACGGATGACAAAAAAAAAAAAAAAAAAAACTAGGTCAAAGTGGGAACCATGATGCTAAAGCACAATGGGTGTAAAAAAGCTATTCTTATTGGCCCACAACACGCAGACATAAACAGTGTCATTGTATAAGCCCTTTTATAAGCAATATCTTTATTCCTTCTTCTTTTACCAAATTTACAGTCATTTCAGAAAGTAAAGTCGCTGGTTTTTGAGTTCACTGTCGTGTTTCAACAATATAGTGGCCCTGGGTCAGCAATCGAGTTGTGATCACATATCACGGGTAAATATTCACTTGAATACTGTTAATTTAGCCTATTTTTACCTCGAATAAAGATATACTTTTATCCCAAGTGTATTATCTTTGTCAAATACCACAAAAGCAAAATCCATTTAAAGTCAGCCGTTAGGCTATATAAAATGCTCAAAATTGGATTCATGCAGAGATATCCGGATAGCGCCCTCCATCGGTTCTAGTATACGATTAGTTTAAAGCTGACCGTTGGATCAACGATAAAACTAAAGAAAAAATTGTCAGTGATCAAGTTTTCAATTGTTCGTTAAAGATAAAGAATCAGTTTAAGCATTGTGATACCCTACTTGTTTCCCACAGACGTAAGGAAATGAAGAGAGAAGAATGCAAACACTGGAAGGGTGCTAAAAAACGTATAGTGCTCTGATTTTTTCATCATGACACTCCTCTGTGCAAGCTTCAACAGTAGATTATTTTCAGACAACGTGTATGTTAACATGAACGAGGGGATCCTCACTTTAAGACTTGCCCATCTCATCAATTCGCAAAAACCGACTGAAGAAGGAATACCTTTTTTTAAAGCCAATTTTTGAAAAATGGATGAGCTCCGATGGCAAATATCCACCAAATGTTGAAACTCAGGGCCTAAACTGATTTTTTTTTTAGAAATCCTCATCCATTTTTTATAAATTTGGATCAGAGGATAGTTTTTAAGTCGTTATTGATCCTACCCCACCTTTGAAGTAGAAAGGGTAGTTTAAGTCGTTTCAAACTCGTTTTGTGATATTTTCGAACATCCATCTTCAACCGTTATAAACAATACATTGTGGTTATCCTCGCTGATTACATCTGACTTTCTAAATTTATTTATAATATCATATAAGTATTCATCAAATGTCGTTGAAATAAATAGAATGTGTGTCTCTTATTTTCCAAAAGACTCTGATGTCTACAGGGCAACTACCACGAGAAGGTTGACCCACACTGGTACCACCATTAGGCCCCAAACAAAAACTGACGTGGACAATACACACAGACAACCACATGTATGAACACGGACAACAGAGCCTCTATTAATAAAATCAATGAAATAAACCTCCTAACCAAACTTGCTTCATATACATCATGTTCCATCCCTCCACTTTAAACATAAGATGAATCCACAAGGACTTCCTCTTTCGATATTGATGCCTTGATGCTGCCTGGATCAATATCCGGCTGCCCTACTTTTTTTTGCTCTTGGAGGGTTAGTTGTCGTCCATTGTTGTTGCTGTTGCTATAGATTCTTGTTGCGTACTTGCTGCAATTGTTGATTATAATAACGCGGGCTCTCCAACAATTATTACCTGATACCAATACCCACTAGAGAAAGAAGCGTACTCATCCTTTACCTGCACGTAGCAAAAGAAAAATAATTGATCCTCCGAACTTTCAGCTCGCATACCGGTGAGAATTCAGATCGAATCGATGACCTATGAGTGTCTCAAAACTTAAATGCAGTCTTCAGCATAGAAATTACCCGCGCACAGTGAGAATCTATTAGTGGTACGGCAAAGACAATTCCTTTGAATCCCATTTTAAGCTAATTAAGAGGTTGATCTAGATTTCGAGAAAGTATCGTGTTGTTATCTTCCCCTCTAAACTTTTCCATACACGTAAGCATTCGTAGATCTATTCTCTAATTGCTCAAGAAGCACATAACATGATGAGGTCAAAGAAGAAATACACACACGCTGTTTATTTTAGGAAAATATAGACTTTACTCTAAGCCACTTTAACTGCCGATCCTTCACTTGAATAGTATGTCTGGTTTGGGCAAAGGGAAAGTAAAAATGCGTCAAACTAATGAAGCAAATGATCTTTACACACGACCCTTCCTTTTGGAAACACCGTCAAGGTTTCCGTACTCAACTGACGGACATCATGTCTTACTATAATACGATGGGGGAGGCAGTTATTACAGTCATTACTGGTATTTGAGTATGAATGTGGGGTTATGGATTTAACTGCAAGCTCTTATAGAAAAACGTATGAGACTTTCTCTATCCAGTAATAACAATAAAAAAGGGACTACGGTCTTTCATCGAGAAATGAAGAAAATAATGACTACTGGTGAGCATTGACTATACCTTTAAGTCTAATTGGTTACCTCCACCCATTATAAAATAACTTGCATACATGTGGAGTGAAAGACAACAGCGAAAACCCTCCTTTTATTAGACAGAATGACAAAAGACATTCTAAGTTATGAACAGTAATGGAGGTCAATAAAAATAACAACACTGGTAGGTCTAAACTCTCTTGGCGTAACCAAAAAAGACGGTTGAGTAACGTGAAGACTTCAAAGAAGGCATGAATTTCTGTGGCATGAAAAATAGTGATTTTTACAGGAAAAAGAGTAGTTTTGTGTAACTTTTCTTGGTTTTATAGCGATTTCCTTGCGGCGCATACACATTCATGCACGCAGAGGCAGTCATATCGAAAGTCATATTGATCACATGGCCCATAAATTTTTTGATTTCACAATGGTATAAAAAGGGGAGCCCCCCCACTCGGGTTTTTTCTTTTTCTCCAGTTTTGTTTATATCCTGATGCCTTCTATCTAATAACCTGATTAATGCCGTCAATCCTCGGGTTGAATGACTCGTGTTTCTTAGAGTTTTTAGGTGGAGCATCTGCCTTTTTTTTTTTTTTGCCCTTTACTTTTGTGAATAAGGCTTATTCACAAAAGTAAAGGGCCTTTTTTGCATTAGGTAGCAGCATCTGTTGCTTTTTTTTTTGCCCTTTACTTTTGTGAATAAGGCTCATTCACAAAAGTAAAGGGCTTTTTTTTGCATTAGGTACAACCATCCTCTTTAAAAAAACCATTAAGCAACAAATATTTTATTTTATTGAATAAAAATACTCCCATTGCTCTCAATTAAATGTTCTTAAAATGAAGAGTAGTTTGAAAATCTTATTCACTCCACATCCCTTGACTGTGTCATGGTGTAAGCTCACTGTTCTAGGTTTTATACTATGACGTTTTTACTTATGGTGCTCATCAAAAAGTTTGACTGTGAAGAGTAGCAAAGAAAACGGTTGAGAGTCAAGAGTAACGTCCATACTTCAATTATGCCACGAAATGTTTGAGACATGGTAACTTTGAGTCGCTGGTAAATGAGGCGGTACTGCTGCTAATGAGAAATATGTAACAGAACAAAAAAAACAGAGGGGAAGGGGGTCCGTACCTTGCCCTTTTTCATGTTGGCATATTGTTCTGGAACATTACCATGTCGTGCAATGACTACATTAGCTCCAGCGGTAACGCGCGAAAGTATTTTAGAGTATTCAGATCTCGATGCTGCCATACATAAAATCAAGTTTACATAAGAAGGCAGGGCACCACCTCAGTATACACTGTATTTTGTAATAGGGCGTTGATTAGAATAGCTCGTGACAACCCTTGAAGACGAATTTATATGTAGAACTGTTGGACTGCTGCTTATCAAATTATAGAGGTCTTCAAAAAAATTATCAGGACTAGTACTTTGTACTGGACAATCGGTTCATCCAGAGCTAGATTCATCAAAATCTACATGGCAACCCACATATTTATCAATTTTTCTCAAATATCTGGTATCGGATTATGTTTTATGTATTTATATAGCTTAAGTAAGCACCATGCTGTAAGGCAGCAAACCGAGAAAGTTATAAATTATAAGCTAAACTAAGCAGAAGAACAGACTAAAGTTTGTTAATTAATCAATATCTAACGACGCATTTTAATTTACATATGGTCAGTACACGGGAGGAATGATTTTTTTGAAGCGATGTCCGTATATTGACTCCTTACTTAAATCTCAGACTTTGAGTACGTTTAACACCAGCCGAAATGTTTATGAGATGGGATATTTTAGAATGTATAATTGATCACAGCTTGGATGTATTTGCCTGTGGACGATAATACCGCTTCAATGACATGTTTCATAAATATAAGCACAACGATGGGATGAGGCATCAATATATCTACTAAACGTGTGTAAGTATAGTTTAGGTTTCACCAGATTGAGATGGCACACACAAGCCAAACTCCCCCCACACTTTGCCACAATCTACCATGGTTGTGCACACATTGTAACCAGAATGTCTGTGGGCTAATGCATAAACTTAAAAAATCAAGGCTTTCCATTGACATATTCTCCACCCAACGCATTGGTAATCAATGATTCTTTTTTTTAAAAGGAACTTGAAAAAAAAAATAGATGAAAAGATGGAGATTTTTTTTTAAACCAGACTATAATTAGCCAATCATTTTTAAAACCAAAGCCGTCAAATTGCACCATAGATGCGTAAAAATATAGTTCCTGTTTGTATTAAGCTAAAAATATAGTTACGCTATGATGCAAACTTTAAACCATTACTTTTTGCATAAACAAGTACGTGTACAACCCGATCTCCCTGTCTATTGTTTGATCTAATGAAAATCCCAAAAATCGTATACAATAAAAATTCTTCAGTGACAGGATCTTTTTTTTTTTCGTGTAATAAGTTGGCCAATAAACGTAAGTTTACTAATAATCCTTTTAATAAAAGTTGCATAATCATTATCACTACTGAGTTATCCTAATAAAACTAACCAAATCAAGCCAGAATTTTCTCACAATCGATCATTTTTTTTTGGGAAATCTTGTTGAAAAGTTTTTTATTAAAAATTTTTTTTAGGACAGTAACGTGTCTTAAAAAAGAAAGAGGGATAAGAGAATATATGTACACTAATAATAAGGGATATGTTGTTGAAAAACATATTTACAATAATAATAATAATAATGAGAAAAATGAGAGTAAAAGGGGATATAGAATATTAAGCAATAATATCAATGACCTTGGACCAGATTTGCTTCCACTTGGGAATGGGGTTGCCATTGACATCTAAACCTTCATCCTCACGAATATTCATGACAGTTTCTTGCAAAGTACCGGTTTCGAAGTCCATTTCAGAGTTCTTAACAAATGAAGGTCGCTTCCAAATCTTATGTACGGCATAAAGCACAACAGCCAAGATCAAACCAATATAAGTAGAAATCACACCAGTGGGTGTAATAGGTGCAATAAAGGACTTGTAACCTTGACCAAAGATAATGATAGTACCAGCAATAATCACAAAGATATCACAGAAGGGGAAGAAGGGAGCAACATAAGGAAGTGCGGTGATAGAACGGCCTTGTGAAAGATAACCTTGACGGAAACGAATATGAGTAACAGAGATGGTAACCCAGGTGATCAAACCGGCAAGAGAAGTAAGACAAGTCAACCAGGTGAAGACAACACCGGAACCGAAGAGAGAAGTCAAGAAAGCAAGACAACCGATAGCGCAAGTGGCCAAAACTGACCAGATAGGAATACCCCAACGGTTAACGAAACAGAAGAAGTGGGGTGCATAACCATCAGTAGCTAAAGCTAAAAGAGTACGAGAAGAAGAGTAGACACCAGAGTTACCAGCAGAGATCATGGTAATCAAAATAATGGCGTTCATCATATCAGCAGCCCAAGCAGCACCAGCCTTTTGGAAGACAAGAGTGAAAGGAGAAACTGAAATGTTATCAGAACCTTGCAAGAGGTTAGGATCGGTATAAGGGATAACAAGACCAATAATGAGAATTGAAAGGATATAGAACAAGACGATACGATAAAAGACTTGCTTGACAGCAGCAGGTACGGTCTTGTGAGGGTTAGCAGATTCACCAGCAGTAATACCGACAATTTCAACACCATTGAAGGAGAAGGCAGCAGTAATGAAGACATTGAATACGCCGAGGAAACCGTTAGGGAAAGCACCACCAGGTAAATGGAAGTTGGATACACCATAATTAACACCACCAACAGCACCAGTATCAACACAGATACCGACGATAATGAAGATGACAACGACTACGATTTTGATGAAAGAAATCCAATATTCGATTTCACCATAACCTTTGACAGAAAAGACATTGATAGCGACGAGAATGACAAGACAGACAACAGACCAGACAACACTGTTTACACTTGTGATCCAATATTCCATAATCATTGCTACACCAGTCAATTCGACAGCGACACCAACGGCCCAATTGGCCCAATAAACCCAACCGACCATGAAACCAAGAGAGGGATCAGCGAAACGAGTAGCAAAATGAGAGAAAGAACCAGCGACAGGAATATAAGCGGCCATTTCACCTAAACTCATCATGACACAGAAGACGAGGAGACCAACCAAGGCATAAGCAACAATAGCACCACCGGGGCCACCATTGGCAATAGCTTTACCAGAAGCCATGAATAAACCTGTACCGATAGTACCACCGAGGGCGATCATTTGAATGTGACGAGCCTTCAAACCACGCTTCAAGGTGTGACCCTTTTCTTTGGAGGAGTCATCAGAGGTGAAGCTTTGAACATCTTCAATGATCGTCTGATCATTGACTTGAATTTTTTCGTTATCTTGAGCCATACTAGATTTGTATATGTTGTTTGTTGTAATTTTTCTTGTAACAAAGAAAAAAAGAGAGAGTTATGTCGTTTGATTTACTTTGTTTTTACGAGTAGAGGCCAGTGACCCGGATTTGTAGGATATTACTTAATAAAAAGAAAGAGAGAGTGTGTAAAATAGAAAGACTTTTTTTTTTTTTTGTTTAAAAAAAAAAAGGAATTAATAAAGAATAAAGTACAAAAGTAACTAAAACAAGTGGACCTTTATATAGGATTACTGTCAAATTGAGTTTGGAATACCTTCGAAAAAATGGAAAGACAGATCGTAATCCCCGCGAGCGTAACAAAAAAAAAAAAAAAGACTAAAATATAGAATAAAAGGTCTAGAGTTAAACGTTAAAAAATATTTAGCCTGATCTAATCTTGATAAATGGTAATCGTTTTTTACTTTTTTTGTGGTAGTCGAAAACATATCCCACATTCATTTTAAAAAAAGAATTATAGAGATTTTGTTCAAAATCTTTTTTTGAATAATTTTAGGTTCGAGATTGGGTAACATTGCGAAATTGTATTATTACTGGTGTACTAACAAGTATGGTGTCAGCCAAAACTTCTCTCATTGGCCACTGACAAGTGAGCCAACGAGATGTAAATCTTTTTTTTTTTTCGGGCGCTGAAGGAAAAAAAAAAAAAAGAAAAAACCAAAATAGGTAATCTTGAATTAAAAAAAGGCCATATGACTAGACAGAAACTGGTAAAACTCATATAAAAAATCCCATTGTTCAGATACGGTAAAACAATACAGCTTAGGTCAGATCGGGTTGGCGTATCACCTGTTATTTTTGCATTCTTTTTTATTCATGTTTAATTAGCAAACTATGGCGCATTATGTACCTGCTATGATGGTATTCTAATAAAAGGTCCCAGGGTTCGTGCCATTGTTTGAACTGTTTGGGTTGTACCCTTATCCATATTGTAGCACCTGATCCAAATCGGAATAGAAATTTATATTTTATGATCTGTTTGTATTGTTTCGTTCAAATTCAACCATAAAGTATTGGTTACGTATCTGAAACGTAATCAATAATTAGCATTCTCTGAACCTAATTCAATTTGTCCTTGATCACTCTTATTCTCTTTCCACATAAACATTGAAACCTTAACACTGTGTTTCACGATGTCTTTAACTAATATTTTGAACGGTATTTTAACCTTACTTTTTTTTTTGAGGCAGTACGAGACAAAGATAAAAGATAAAAAAAAAAAAGGCGGGCTTGTGTAATTCAGAAGTCTTGTTGCACTAAGTACAAGAACAAATAGAAAGGAAAAAGAAAAAAATGCATGATTCTATGAATTATCGAAATAGCCTTACACTAATATATGCAGTAGACGCAATTATGTGTACGGATTGCACCATAGTTATAAATAATAATTTCCCATTTACGTTGACAAATCCATACGATAAATAAATCCAACATCATATATTTAATAAGCTTTCTACGTGGTACGATGGCATGTCTGTTCTTTCACTGAGTTTCGTATGTAAATTTTGCTAGACTCCCTAAATCTGCTTGGTGCACAGTGGTTTTAAGTTAACGAATACAAAAAGACAATCTTTTTTGTAAAATACAGGTATAAATCAAGTTAGATCTCACCCAGTCTATTTATTACATGAGATTTCCGACGTTTTTTTTGTCAGTTATAAAGCTGTTTAAAAAAACCATTATCAGCTATTAAGGTTACAGTTACCTAAATCTGCTCGTTTATCTAAACTATATCGTCTTTCTGAGATAAAATAACACATTGACAATAAACCGTGGTAAATGTTTGAACTCTTTTTGTGTCGTAAATATTGAGATAGAGTTTACACGAGTCACAATTATTTTACACCTGTGTTCACGTTTTGTGCGATATTTATGACACCTAGTGACCAAGTGTCTTACTGATCGAGTCTTTCAGTCATACACTTTTCACTCTGTTAAGTAGCACGAATAATTTATCTTTTCTAAACAACGAGATTATCCGCCATTAAATTGGTATCACTATTTTTTTTTTTTTTTTTTTTTTTTTGATTATTACAAAGCACGACGTTTTTTACTTACAGGCTTACAACTTTACAAATTACAGACTTTTTTTTAACGTAAATGTTTGCGTTGTATATTCGAAAAAGACCTTGACATTTATTTTTATTTTTTTTTAAAAAAAAAGATGGCTGAAAAAAAAAAAAAATAGATCATCTCGACCTGCATTTAAAAATCTGCATCGTTTCAATCTCAGCCTTTAATTCATGCAAATAAATAGGCACACCGCCTTCAATTTTTTTCATCGCTCAAACCTCACTTCTTTCTAAGAACTTATATTTCCTTTTCAAATAACTTATACCAGCTCTAATATATATATAAAAAAGAAGATAATAAATCGAAATACAGGCTGTTATAACCCAAAAAGAACTATTCAAAGAAGAGGCAGACAAAGCTATATGTTAGATCACGTGGATACTTATATATTTGCTACAATACCTTCAAGCATTTCGTGAAAAAGTTAGATCGTTCACACCTTTATTATATTATTTTTACAGTATAGTAATTTTGCCGCTTTATAAGCACCTTCACTCAGTGTATCGGCACTCTCAATTATAACCTTGATGCAAACAATAAGCTTAGATTATCAACAAAGATGAATTAAAAGAACAGTTGACCACTAAAGCTGATCTATCAAGGTTTCCAGTAGATTTTAACCTTACCTTTTTTTTATGACAGGTTTACCATTCTTAGATGTCCTTTAGACTCTTTTCAGATACTTTTACTTTTTCACAATACTTGATTAGTTCAGTCACTGTTATATCACTGCATTAAACCGACCAAACAGTCTTTGTTAGATGCGCGGTACTATAAAAACATGTATACTTACGGGATATTTTGTAATCGCGTTAATGTGTATTTGATATGAATTTATCAAGTTAGAAGTTTTTATGCTAAATCATATTTTGAGACCGGACCAAAGCTATAGATGGTCCGTCTTCCATTATGATGTTTTTTTTTGTAAATTGTATGTACCCTTTGACAATATTACTATATCACTAACAACTGCCCCTTTCTAATGGCTCTACTCTATCACTTCTTTTATATAAATTTCAAAAATAATGCTCATAATAGTTGATGTCATAATAAATATATGTATGAAGAACCTATCGTAATTTAGCACCCACCACGTAAGAATATAAGCATGCAGACATAGATTTTCCCATCTATAAATTGTTTAAGAATAAGAATACACCATTTGCAAAGCGAAAGGTTAATAGTCTGAACTCTTTACAATATATAGTTTTTTGGTTTTTAATTTTTGTTAAACCACACTATTTACAGCAAAAAAATAAGATGTAAGACAAACAGTAATATCTCACTTTATCTGAAAGAAGAACTATCAAACTTCAAAAATCGGTAACGGGTTTCTTTCAAAGCATGAAGCTGAAATGTAATCTGATTAAAATCCTACCACCCCAGCAAATGGTCACCATAGACAAGTAAACACCGTGCAAATGCACCCTCTTCTTACTTACCAGAGTTTCTTTTTTTAAAGGCTACGTTTTTTCCTCCTTCCAAAAATTTGCCAATACTTAAGTGTGTACTTTTATTGTTTGCAGAAGTCAATTGAAATAACACCAAGATGCTTCATAGGCTAAGGCCATTCGAAATCAGCTGCAACTGTTTTTCACTCACAGCTTGAATACAAAGACCATTTGTCGTTTTATCGCTGTTGCCTTCTTTAAACTGCTTCTAATTAAAAGATTCAGAGTTCATGCATTCACTGGTTTCTATTACTTGGGCGCGTGTAACATAGTAGACATGATATGCATTCAGTTTCGCTAATAAAACTGATGTGAAACATGATGGTACGCGCACAATGTAAATCAGAATTTGACGATGGGGTATGATGATAATATTTTCTAGCTAAGAAGTATTGAAATAAAATGAAGGTTCACATCCCCATCTTTTAGATGGGTACACAAGGCACACAAATACAGTTCTTATCGAGTCTTTTTTATGTCCCAAAGTTATGACTTTGTGATTAGCATGTATGTTCGTCGTCGGTTTCTGTCATGAATATAATATGTAACTTAATCGTACCTCCTTCGATAACGACACGCTTACAAGAAACATCTGTTAACATCTTTCTTTCTTGGAAGAAGATGGTATGGGATGCTTGGCAAATATATCGATTCTTGAGCGCGGACGTAGGTTTCGGAGAACACCATTCATCTCTGCAATATCGTAGATATCAAAATGGTCTTTAAGAATAATCAAAGTAAAGATAACCTTTTATTAAGAGTTGAATGAGCTCGTATTTATACTTTTACGAAGCTGTGTCTAAACTTATAGTAGATCCAATCGGGATTTACTATCCAATTGTTTATCCATTTGAATTGAATAAATATTTATCCATGTATTCTTATTCGTTCATAGCAATCTTTCCATAATTACGATCTCCCAGTCTGTCTACTGAGATCTAATATTGGATTTCTATTGTTTTTATGATTCAATACATCTGCGATACAACAATGTCTTTGTAGGACGTGAATCATCAACCATGTGACACATGCTAGGCATCGTTTTATAATTCTAAAGATATTAGAGTTTTCAAATAGCATATATTGGTTGCCGCCCTTGTCACTATTTCCTATGGGTATGGTATTTTTGTCTTAAACCAACTACAGGCTCAGCTCTTTGTGATCCCCGTGCAGTAGCCGTTGAAGGCACCAAGCACCACCCCAACATGGCGTGACTGGTATTTGGGTCTTTTATGCTTCTTTTGTTGTGCATTGTGGGTAGGCAACAGTTAGAGCATATTAGAGTCACCTGTAAATCTGAAAACAAGCGGGTATTTCGAGAACACAAGAATTATAAGAGTAAAGAAATATAGTGCCATCCTTTTGAGTCAGGATGTGCTTTCACCTTCTCGTTAATCAACTATTTGTTGGTAACTAAGAGAAGCACGCTTTTAATATTAATGTTTTTTTTGAATAAAAGTTTTTGTTTGTAACCTCATAATTTTAAGCCTTCCTCTTTTTGTTCTTCTTTTTTTCTTGCATCAGCGACATGCCATAAAATTGAGAACCTTCACACATATTAATAATTCTCACCATGCTCTGTATTTTTAGCTTCGACGCTGTTACGCACCTTGTCAGATTCTTCATTATTTGTATTTAAAATTCTATTCAGTAACACTTTATTTTATATGCCAACGGGGTCAAGTTACTATTATTTATTAGATGTTATGTGCTGTATAAAAAGGGAATAGTTATCAAAATTATAATTACAAAAAACTATTTGATAGGTGTTGTGATTGATGCCTCTGCCGAATATTCTTTTGCCATACGCTGCCATCGCATATTTCGAAGTGCGTTCATTCGTTCTTGATTTTGTCCTTGCAACACTTCATAGGCACTATTGAGAGCATCCACCATATTCTTTTCTTCCGATTTAAACACGTCGATAGTATTGAAATGACGCATCTTTCGATTTGTGTCAATGTAAATCATGCGCTTTCCCGTTTCGTACAAGATTAATTTACCGCCTTTAAAAAAGTTGAACTGTGTACACGTGAAGGTTTCATAAATACAAAAAGGAAGAGAACAAAAAAAGTATAATTGGATAGTTACCTGAATCACTCCATTATTCAATCTAAATGTGATACAAGTATCTGAAATCATGTATTTGAATAAATGTACCTTTGTAGCATCAGGAGATTGCGGCACCGAGAACTCAAGCGGCAAGAATCCAACTGTATATTTTTTAAATGTGTTTAACAATTCCCGCTTCTTTTTCAACTCTTGAGGGACACCATCATTATAAGTGGCTTCGACGTATCTATTATCCTCGTAACGGTGATAGATGTAATAAAATTCCCTATATCGGGAGGTCAGTAAAGATAATCCTACACAAACAAGAAGATGCTTACTTTTCATTGACAGATGTCATGGTGGATCCGTCATTATATAATACACCCATCGTACCATCGGAAAATCGATAGGCAAAACCATAACAAGGCGTACAATCAATCCAATTTTGAACAAATACATTGTTTCCATGCCAAGTAAAATCATCGTCTTCTGCTGCAGTGAGTGTTCGTCGACTAGCTGGTATTGCTGAACGTCTATCAATCATGACCTTCAAGTTACCCGCCATTTCTTCCATGATTGGTTTTCTACCAGGCAGAGGTAAAGGGATTGCTAAGATATATTACATCAGATTCACTTATAAATATCAGATATCTTTTTTTGTCTCGTACCGAATGTTTTAGCTGGTTCATCAGCATCCACCGAGAGTTTCTCGACCTTGGGTAAAACGCCATCAGACTCAGGAGACAATGGTTTTGTTTTGGGAAGACAAGGACGTTTGACCGATAATTCGACAGTTGTATTTGATCTAATTGTTGGCGATGATAGTGATGATGGTGAGAAACTCATTTCAATTTGTTTAATACCCGCGAACCTTTTTTTAGAAGACGTTTCAAGCGTCGGAATTGTAGATGACTGAGATGAGAGTCTTACGGGATATTGTGTACGAGGATCTAATATGACTTCGTGCATAATCTTTAAAGGAGGATTGACATTATGATCGACGTGGCTTTCATTTCGATCTTTGGCTCGTCGTATCGCATCATCTACTTTAGACGGCGTATCATCGCCAAACATTTCATAGTCCTCGGGGATCTTATATAGCGCTGTCTTAGGAATTCTCAAGGGTGATTTAAATTTTGAAAAGAAGCCGTGTTCTAATGCTTCAATCACAGATAAACGAGTATCTATATTGATTTTTTAGCATCCAACTCGTATCTCTTCTCCCACACACTACCCACACCCTTCTTATAACACTCCATTTACCAGGATTATTTACAAGTAGTTTGCTAATTAAATCCTTTGCATATTCAGATACTGGTTTAAACCCAACATGGTTCTTAGGAAACGTGTATTCTCGAGCTAATTCGTTTTGTCTGACTTGACTACACACATTTTTTTTTCTTTTAGTTTTTACGTGATATCCAATATAATAGAGAGAGTACTTACTCATAAAGTTTGTTGGGTTCATCATGATGAAATGGATGCTTTCCGTATAAAAGATTGAACATTAATACGCCTGCTGACCACATGTCTGCCCTGTGGTCATGACCCTGTTTGTTAAATAATATTTCTGGTGCGATATAGTGCGGTGTACCACAAATAGTTCTATGAAATGCATTAACAAACCTGACATATGCCTTCCCCAATCACTATCTCATCTTTACCGTCGACGATCTGCACCATCAATTAAAAGAGCAGCAAGACCGAAATCGCCTAATTTACAATCCATATTTTCGTCCAACAGTACGTTGCCCAGTTTCAGGTCTCGATGTAGTATTCGGTTGTCAGACATGTAACGTAAGGCAGACAATATTTGGCCCATATAATATCGTACTTCGTCCTCTGTCAGTATTTTACGATTTCTCAACATGCCGCTTAATGTCTAAAAATAAATAATCAGTGCCTTTTCATACTGTTTGGGTATATATATCTTACTCCATTTGAGCACAATTCCAATACAAGATAAATGTTGAGCTTATCCTCAAAACAGCTTTCGAAATTCACAATGTAATCATGTTTCAAGACTCGATGAATATTGATCTCTGCAAACAGTTTCTTTTTGATATTCTCGGGTCGTAACGACTCTTTGGATACGATTTTAGCGGCATGGTACTTATCACGAGACTTAAAACGGTACACCTTTGCAAACGCACCCTAAAGATAATTATTAGATAACCAATAAAACCCCCGCCCGCCCATTCTCCCTCCTCCCGAGTTTGCCTTACTTACAGAACCTAAGCAATTGAGTTTTTTATAAGCAATATTGTGTCTGGCATCTTTTAACTGGAGCGGAATGTCTTTATCTTGTACCAATTTGTATTCTTTTCGGATGGCACGGGCCAGTTTTTTTGCAGGCTCCATCAAGGGTTTTCCTTGAGCTTCCAGTTGTCGCGTATTGGTCTGAAGTGGTCTTAATAATGGATCGTGGTTAGGCTTTTGCAGAGAAGGAGGTACACTCACTTCCAAGGCCAGTTTCTTTTGGTGTATACTGATAGGCTCTTTTTTCATTATAGCTTGTTGTTGTGTACCCATGCGTAGCGTTGCATTGATTCTCATGCGCTGGGGAAGGTCCGTACTATTCATTGTGTAAAGTAAATGTCAAAAATCGATATATTAAGAAGGGGGGGGAGAAAACAGGTTTTTTTTTTAATGAACCCAAAAAAAAGTTGATTTCTTTGTTTTACACGATAACCGTCACGACAAATAAGATAAAATCAGCGCGATTTATTAGGTGCTGTTTTTATTTACAAGAGAATTAATTCAAGTGTCCATGTCCTACGACACCATAGCTTTATAAGCTGATTATCAATATCTGCCATTGACTTTGACCACCAACACTTTCTCTAGAATAACAATGGAGTTTAGTATATTTGATGTCATGCAGGCAGAAGAATTATCTTTCTTACTGCAGGCTTTCTCCAGAACATGATCAACTTTTGGCCGACGGCCATTCGACTAGCTTGAGTAAGCGAGACCAAAGATAAGCTACTGACACTGGTTTTATTTGGCTCTGTGGAGCGATGGTGCCAATGATCCTTTTTGGAGAAACCAGCATGACACAACATATCTATCAGATGATGTTCTGCTACACGATTCTCACCGTTGTCGTCTGCATCCTTATCATCCTTCAAAAGTGCTTCAAATACCAAATTCTGCTGTACCAGCCACTCTCCACTCTTTTGTTTCAGACTAGGCGATATACTATCCAGCACCAGGAAGAATTCCAGCTCTTCACGTAGCACAACAATCGCTTGTTTGGTCAAGAGTGGATTCAGGGGTATACCTGATACAACTGCATGAGCCAAATACGCATCTTGTGCAAACTCATCCGATTTAAAATTCAATTTGGCTTTTTCGAAATAATCCAGCACATATAAAAGACAATCCATATTGAAATCCACGATGCAAAATCGGTCCTTACTGTCTTCTTGACCATCTAGTACAAACCCATGTGGAAACATCACTACAAGCATACTCTCGGGTAATTCCAACTAATTTATATATAGTAAGTCAATGGCATGAGCATACTAGAGCAAATAGTTCTATTCTTATTTATTACGAGAGTATCTTTGTCCAGATTGATACGGGCACCTCGAAGAGATAAACTGATCAAGCTGGGTAAATGTTGCTTGGATTTCCTTTCATTAATTGTGTTACCAGTATGTTGTACCTGCGTAATGATAGAAGCCATAAAGAAACAAAAGGAAAAAAGTAAAAAAAAAAAAAAGAAAAGCTGCACATACATAAAAATAGGGAAACAAACAAATCAAAAATAATAAGGAGGTTTAATATGTTTGATAAAACTCTTTTTGAATTGAAATTTGTTTTATTATTTAGATAGTTTTAAACAAAAAGTTTAAGCAGAAGCAGACTTTTGCATAGAAGAAGTACGACGACGTTCAATCTTCTTATCCTTGGTCTCCTTGACACGCTTGGCAAGCAATTGCTTGTACTCGGACTCAGCCTCTTGAGAAGCCTCGGCTCTTCTGCGCTTAAGAGCTTGTCTGTGTCTCTTACGTTGGAGAGTAAGGGGAGTGACAAGACGTTGGATCTTAGGAGCCTTGGTGTAAGACTTCTTACCTTCACCCTTGGGGGTGACTTCACGACGAATGACATACTTGCGGACATCATCTTCCTTGGTCAAGTTCTGTAATAATCATGTTAGTAAAAATGTAATTTCATTCGACCATAAAATAAAACACGTACGAAGAACTTTCTGATCTTGGAAGCACGCTTGGGACCGAGACGCTTGGGGACAGTGGTGTCAGTGAGACCGGGGATCTCTTGCTCACCTTGCTTAACAACAACAAGAGACAAGACAGAGAGATCGGAACCGACGATACAACCACGGACAGACTTTCTCTTGCGCTCACCGGTACGACGAGGACGATAACAAGAGTGACCCTTGGACATCAAAAGCTTGACACGATAAGGTAAAAGGACACCTTGCTTCATGGGGAAACCTTGCTTATCGTTACCACCAGAGATACGGAAAACGTATCCCTTGAACTCACCACCGAGGGAGTCACCAGAGACCTCTTGGGCCATACGCTTATCATAGAAACCACGGCTAAAATAATAGGTTAGTCTTCCATACCTATCGTTTTGGTAAAATAATAACAACTTACAGACGACGTTCATCTTCGATTTCAATCAATTTTTGGCAGCCAGTGGCTGGGTTCGCAATGTTAAGCTAAATACATTCATTAGATCATGTTTCAATGGATATTTTATGAATAGTGAAATCAATAAATGTATAGCAAGAAAAGATGTCGTGCGTTGTCGAGGGTTTGGTTGCAACGTGAGAGAGTCTTTCTAGTTATATTTTTTCTTTTAATTGACAATTGAAAATATGATTCAATCGGTGGTGTTTATCACGTCCCCCCATAAAAAAAAATCCATCCATCTATTGTATCTGTCTTCTTTTCGCATCCATCCATTGAAAAACTCTTTCTCTCTCTCTCTTTTTTTGTATACATCTATTGATTCTCTATTCATCTAATTCTTGTTTTACCTTCATGGTAGCTGTTGGATCGAACCTAGAGTATAAAAGAGGAAGATTTAATTGTTCAGGCGGTGCGCTGAGCACCCTATGCTTCTCTCCCCCCACACTCCCCCCCTTGCCGGCGCGAAAGACGGAGTTTGGAAAATATCCAAAACGAGAAGTCTCTGCCTAGAGACACTCAGCAGTCACAAAGCCAAAGACTTCAATTTTGCTTGGAGGTTTTGCATATGAGGATGTGATTTTGGCAACATACGTTTGCTTGACCCCATTATTTGTTTACATCTAAGTCTCTGTACTTGTGTAAGCGTGCCTATTTGTTAGGGATAAGATGCGCTCACTCCAAAGATCTCCACCATGTAATCAGGTTGAGTAACAAGCATGCGATTCCTAGCACAGAAACACATAATAACTATCTGATAGACGTATCCGGATATGTTTGTTTCGCATTATAAAAAAAAGATTTTTGTTCTGAAAACGTCCGAAAACCAAGTGTAACCTACTACAGATAAACTTTTGCGGTTTTGAATTATCTTATTTTATTTGCCAAGAGATTGTGTACGTTCAACAAAGTTAAGCTTATGTGGAGCAGGTATAAGTGTTAAACCCATAATTACAGGGTTATCAATATCCGGTAAATACTCTTTTCCGTCGATATCTCTGACAGGCTCAATGGTGCACCTTGAAATGACTTGAACAAAAGCCGTAAAAAGTTCAACTTCCGCCATATAAATGGCTGCGCACATACGTCTAGTAGAAGAATAGAGATTTAAGAATCATGTATCATATACGACGAGAACTCTTTATACTACCTTCCCCATCCAAAATTAAAATGATCACGCCCTTCGGATTTACCCTTGGCAGCAGCATCCATTGTTTTCAGATTATCCAAAAATCTCTCGGGATAAAAGCGCAAGGGTTCAGCATAGACATCGGGATTTTGATGCATACTCTCCATACTGGTGATGAGTGTAGCACCCTTAGGGATTAAATAGCCATCCACCACAACTTTAACAACAGTGTATTAGCAATTTAGTTTACAGATGCTACCCATGAATGGTTTACGTACTGTCATTTCTGGCGCTATGAGGTATACCAAAAGCTGTAGTAGGCTTGAATCGCATGCATTCTTTAAGCAAGGACACACAATAAGGGAATTCGTCTCTGTCAGCGAATTCGGGATGACGCTTGTGCTTTTGAATAAAAGCGTCAATTTCATCGGCGGCCTTTTTTTGAAAAAGAGGGTAGTTACACATGATGGCAAAAACCCAGGCAAGTGTTACGGAAACCGTGTCAGACCCACCGTTAATCAAATCCGCTAAAATAAAAGATATTCATGTGAGTGATGTGTTTTCGTGCATTGCGCTAACTCTTTTTATCTCTTTCTTTACACATGATAACAATTCTATTCTCGTCATCGAAATCAAATTCTTCAAGCGCTTTAACGAAATTTGTCCCATCGCTTTCAAGGGCATCTTTGATCAATTTTTTGTAAATCGGATCACGTTCCTTCTCAATAAAATCTTTCATTAAGGTATGAGCTCCGGTACAGTAATCCATGATAGTAAAGATGGGTAAGAAGTTGGGCAAATCGTGAGCAGTGCCAGCCAAACCCATTGCTTTTTTAGACATGGCAGAAATAGTGACAAAGTCCGGATCTTCGACGGATGAGAATTTCTTACCAAAAGCTACCTTAAAAATAAGGTTCATCGAGTTTAAATGCAAGTGTTTGGTTGGATCAACACCGTTCTCTATTTTAGAATACTTTATAAATCGCTCAGCGAGAGCGATGGCTTCTGTCTTTATAGGTTCCAAATAATGGGTATCGACAACTTTGGGTGAAATGATGGTCTGAACTAAATTTAAAAATTTAAACTTCAGTGATTTTATCAATTGCGATCATGCGTCTATGATATTTACCTGCTCCTCGAGCAACTTTCCAATCTTTTGTGGCTGGAGCAAATCCAACACCTCTATTTTTTGTTTTGTTTTACAGGTTTAATAATTTCTAGGAATACCTATCAGAACGACACAACTTACTTTCCCTTGAAACTATAGTACTCATGAGCAAAAGTGGAATGAGGACGATCGGATGAGGCGACACCATTGGTGACAAAGATTTTATGAGCTAACAATGGATCATCGATCAAGATCCAAGTCTGAATTCCCATATCCAATTTGAAAATATGACCCGCTTCCTTATGCCATTGTGTGATTTTTTTGCCAGGTGAACTTCCTAAGGAGAACATATGGCCCACATAAGGAAATGAAAAGCCGGGTGAAGGAATTTCTTTGAGCCCTAATTTTTTTTTGGTAGACTTGTTGACTATCTTGTATGTGGTATAGAGAAGAGCGGTGGCGGCAGCAATACTGAGGATGGTCGTCTTTTCGCGTTCGAAACGCTGAGGGACCGAATTAATGAAACTGTTTACTTTTTCCATAATTGTTTTTTTTTGAAAAAAAAAAAAAAAAATAGAGTAACAAAGAAGCTAACGAATTAAGCTTTTTTGTATTTTATTTATGTTTAAAATGTTGTAAATTGAGGGTACACAACTGAATAGCCAGCCCCAGAATCCAAAAAAAGAAAGATGCATTTCTAGAATAAAGCATCTCTACATCAAACAAAAGAGAATAAACGAATTTTGTATTTTCCGGCATTAGTTGCTAATAATTTTCATTGATAGACACATGTATAGCTCCCACTTACGAGCTCATACGAAGACACTCATAAAAACGTGCCCATTGATCGGTGTTTAAAGTTTGGATCACAAATCATAATGCAAATTTGGGTCAGACCCTGTTTGTTTTTCAAAAATGTGTCGATCTTTTGAATATAATGAAAATCCAAATAGACGCCAAGGATTTTAAAAAAAAGGGAAATAAGAATCGAGAAAGCTTCAAAAAATAGTCTCTAAGATCTTGAAGAGATCAGGCGAAATTTACTTTACCAAACACGCCGTACCACAAGCAAATCACGTATAAAAATAGATTGTTGAAACAAAAAAAAAAAAAAATGCTTCCATTATTCATTAAATTTGTCTTTTAAAAAAATCCCAGTTTTATAAAAAAATAAAGGTCTATCTTCCCATCATCCGAGTCTACATTCAGAACAATGCAACAATGTTAAAATTGAATTATTTAAGAGGGTTGATTCGTTCAACAAAGTTGACCTTGTAAGAAATGGGTAAGAGAACTAAGCCAGAATTAACAGGATTATTAATATCCGGTAACTGCTCTTTTCCATTGGCATCTCGAACAGGTTCAATTGTACACTTGGATAAAATTTGAATCAATGAAGTAAAGAATTCTACTTCAGCCATATAAATGGCAGGACACATTCGTCTACACACTTGATTAGAATTTATGTTTTTTTGTTTTTGACATAAAATTCAAATATATTTACCTTCCCCAACCAAAATTGAAATGATCACGCTCTTCAATTTTACCTTTGGCGGATGCATCCATTGTTTTGAGATTGTTCATGAATCGCTCGGGGTAGTATCTTAATGGTTCAGAAAATACGTCAGGGTTGTGATGCATACTTTCCATACTAGAAAAAACCGTAGCACCCTTAGGAATAACGTATCCATCGACAAACACTAGATAAAAGCAGAAAATGTTGGCTTCTATTTCATTCGGCCATTATATTATATTATACTCACCATCGTCATCCATTTTATGAGGTATACCAAAGGAGCCAATAGGTCTAAAACGCATGCCTTCCTTCATCATCGAGACACAGTAAGGAAGTTTTGTTCTCTCTGAAAACTCTGGAAGACGACCATTCAACTTGATAAATGCGTCAATCTCATCTGCTGCTTTCCTTTGAGCCAAAGGATAGTGGCACATAATGACAAAAGCCCAAGAGAGTGTAACAGAAACAGTATCGGTACCACCACTGACTAAGTCGGCTAGAATTAAATGATAGATGAGTCGTTTATTTAACTTTTACTTGCACAGATAATGGGAGTATTCTTACCAATGATAACAAGTCTTTCTTCTTCGCTGAAAGTGAATTCGTCCAAAGATTTTACAAAGTTCGGACCCGGTGTTTCCAAGGCTTCGGCAATTAATTTACGATAAAGTGGGTTACGTTCACTATTAATAAAGTCTTTCATCATGGCATGTTTTCCAGTGAAATAGTCTACGACGGTCAAGATAGGCAAAAAGTTGGGTAGATCTTGCTCCAAAGCCCCGAATGCCATAGATCTTTCCATTACATGTGACATGGTTTTAAACTCGGGATCATCAAATGAATAGTGCTTACCAAAAGCGGCACGACAAATCGTATTCATCGAGTTTAGATGCAAATGCACCGTAGGGTCAACGCCATTCTCTTTCTTGGAATACTCTATCAATCGATCAACTAAAGCAGCCGCTTCGGATTGGATAGGTTTAATGTAGTTTTTGTCAACGACCTTAGGTGCAAGGATACTCAACACTGCATAAAATAAAAATAATCAGTCATTTAGTAGATTTGGTGGCCAGGGTGGCGGGGTATCTACCTGCTCCTCTGGCATTTTTCCAGTTTTTGGTATGAGCACCAAATGCAATGCCTCTAATAATAACATATATAATTAAATATAAAAGAGATCAATTTAAACTATAATTGTAACCAAAGTGAAACTTACTTTCCTTCGAGCCCGTAATAGGTATATGCATATGTTGGATGAGGTCTGTTTGAAGCCACAGCTCCATTGGAAACAAAAATTTTGTGAGCCAAACTGGGGTCATCAATCATAATCCATGTTTGAATCCCCATACGGAGTTCAATAATCGAACCAAATTCTTTATGCCACGCAGCAATAACTTTACCGGGCGAAGTTCCCAAGGAGAACATATGGCCAAAGTAAGGATAACGAGAACCAGGAATGGGAATACTCTTGACACCATTTTGTAATTTATTCCCACTAGTTGTTGAGAACCACTTGTAGGAAGAAAGCAATATGGCAGCAGCGGCAGTGATACTGACTACTGGTACAAGTTTTCCGCGTTCTAGGAAACGAGGAGGTATTGTTTCAATTAAGGTGTTAATTGCTTCCATGTTGTAGAAATGAATGTATTTATATGTATATTTAAAAAAGATCAGATTTTCCAGGCAGGGTTTAAAAGAGTGCGATTTTTAAAGGTTTGATTCTTGGTAGATAGGGTGACTATGATTCAGAATATAAAGGATTATGTTGATCAAATTTAAAAGGACACGATATTTATATATTTTTCGAGAAAAGCGCAGTCGATGCGCAGTATATGTATTGACTTTGCCTTTTTGACTTATAGTCCTCTTTAAGTGCACTGGTGACATGACGAATGAAGTGGTTGAACCTAATAAGCAATACAAAAAAATGACATCTGACTCCCCTCTGGCTCAGTATATCGGCCATCAGTGTTTAATTCCATCTATCCTAACCCTGATTATTAAACAACGGTTTTGAAAGTGTTATTCATTTTATAACCCATTTGTAAACCTGTATGGCCGATTAAAATGACAGAAGATGGTATGCAGCTACACCGCTGTGCAGCAATAGACGAACCTTCAACGCCGCTCTAAGATCGCAGGAAATACGTCTAAACTTAAACGTATCAATACTCGTACCGACTGTGCCAATAATACACTATTTCCGGAAATTTTTGGGGCAAAAATTAAAATAGGTTTGGTGCAAATATGAAACTTGATTAGGTGCAAAAATCAAAATTAGTTTGGTGCACTGCCAAAAAAAAAAAAAAAATTGGTGCATTAGTAATAAAATAAATTGGTGCACATGATGCACCAAATGTTCGTTTATTATATAGGTTTCTTGTCTAAACAGTGACCCCATTTAGAAGCAGAGTATCTACAGAACCCTTACAAGTCTTGAATCATTGAGAAATTCGAGAGATAAAGCAACGAATTAAGAATAAAAATAAAGAAATTTGACGAAGTAAAATTATCAAACTGCAAAAATAAACTAATGTCTTTATTATACAATAAATTGGGTTCTTTATATACATATTCAGGGCTGGCTGAATATCAATCATTTAAGTGAAACCTGTCAAATATACAATAGGCGTATTATCAATTAAAGATCGAGCATCTCATGGTACCTTCGAGAATCTTGTTATTGACGAGCGATCATATCATTGGATTGTATTATCTGGAATAATTGTATGACTATTGTTTTCTATATATTGATGAGTAATCAATGCGTAGTAAAATAGAGTGTAATAGCATGTATTCGATTTTAAAAGTAATGCAATAATGATTTATAGAAAGGTTATCAAAGAAGAAAGAAAGAATTGATGATAGAGTTATATCTGTATATAAGCTCGATCACAACAATCATTACTTGGTTGGAAGCATCAGAGATTCTACTGGATAGCATTTCTTCTTTTAAAAGTGTCACTCGTTTAAGTTTATTCTTCACTACAGATCAGACTGCTCGATCGGATTCAGTTCCGGTGAATACGGTGGAAGATAGACGCATCTATACCCTCTGCCTTCAATGTACAGCTGAATGTTCTAGTGTGTGCGGATAGGAGCATTATCCATAATCAGACAATAGCCCTTAAATACTTCAAATTGATCCATCACATCTAAAGTGCTCGCGACAAAGTTGAAGTAGTGTTCAGTAATCGCCCCCCCCCTCTTACCTGTTTCCGTTTCTACAGCACTGATAGTGGATTTTCTTTTTTTAGATGGTGCTGTAACTTTGGGAAGCTTTACCTTGATGTCGACGATACCTATGGAAGATATGGCCCCAATGATTGTCGTGGTTCTTGCTCTGGTTTTTGGAACCTTCACAATAGCTCGTTCTCCTTTACTGGACCATGCGTAGTTGCGCTTCATATTGATATGAAATGCTGCTTCGTCGATGAAGACGCAATTGCTTTCGAAATCCATATCGGTTTCTTGCCATTTCTTCATCCAGTTGTATCTTTCTTCAATCTTAGTAGTGCTATTGCGGTCTACGGAGTGAAGATGTGCCCTTTTGAGTGTAATTTGGCATTTCTCAGTAAGGAACTCGTGTAAAGCAGATTTCCCAATCTCAAGGTCCATGAACTGAGAATTCATATGCTCCGCCATTTCTGCCAATACTAGGTCTGGTTTCTCATCCACTATTTTGGTCAAATACTCTTTATGGTCCTGAGTTAGTTTTGCAGGTCTTCCAGCGGTACCGGTGTACTTTCTTTGTGGCAGATATTCTCCTTTCTCCAGACTCTCGACGCCTTTCTTGTACCAGTTTTGACCAGTGCTGGCAGGAATCTTGATGGCTTTGCAGGCTGCGCGAACACTGAGCTGCTTTTCGTAGACGAGAAAGAAGAACTTCGTTTTATCTTCCATCTTGTATGATCGATAAGATTTTTTGTTTCTTCCATCCTGCTCTACGCTTGCTGTTGTTATTTCTTCCATTACAATCTTGACTTTACTTTTTTTTCAGTGGTTTTTCTGGTGGTTTCAAATCCAAGTATTCGCAAAAATTGGTTATTCCATCCAAGGGATACTGTTCGTTATCTACATCCATCGCTGAAACAGCAACCGATTCACCCTGTTCATTGCAAAGGTTGCCGTTCCCTTCCTCGAAAATAAATTGGTCCATAGAGCGAAGTAATAACTGTGATAAAAGAATGAAGAAAAGTGCATTAAATTCACCTCAATTTTTGCACCAAGTTTATATTGCAGGTGCACCATTTATTTTGCACCATTTTTTTTTTTTGGCAGTGCACCAAACCAATTTTGATTGCACCAAATCAATTTTATTTTAATTTTTGCACCTGAGCTATACTATATATATAGTAATTTCTCTTATATACCACCTGCCGGATTATACTCGGACAATCGATGCCCGGTAGGTGGTAAATAGCCCATTATACGTGTAGATATGGATTAATAAAACGGCATTTTTTAGGCTCATAAAGTTAATTACCGCCTGCCTCCCCTTTTTTTTAAGGTGTAGAGCTGGAGCAATAAATTATTATTTTTTGACTTACGGTAAACGTAAATAGATAATAAGAACACAGTAATACTTTATTATGCTTCACTTTACTTTAAATTAATTTGGATATCGTCTTTTAAAATGCTATAAATGAGACCTTTCGACAGTCAACACAGATTAAACAGTACTTTAATAATATGGGCTTTCAAAAACAGCTTTGCTTTAGATGTCGATAAAAGTGAAATAACATACTTAGTTTTTTTGCTGTAAGCATGAATATGCTCGTAAGACTACTATTGAGATCGTTGAGGAAAAAGAGAACAAACGATCAAGCTGTAAAAATAAATATCCAATCCAATTAAGAATCAAGCATTGAAAGCTGGTACGGCTTAAAGCAGTAAACCAATCTAATAAAGTTAACCAAGAACACTTGCACGGCCATTCCTTGTCTACGGAAAGTATGAAGGAAAATACGGTACTAGACAGAGCACTGTTAATATTGTAAAGAAATGGTGGTAGGAGGGTTCTGCCTATTTAACACCTGCCAGACTTCACATAACAGACAGGTGGTAATTGACTTTATGAGCCTAAAAAATGCCGTTTTATTAATCCATATCTACACGTATAATGGGCTATCTACCACCTACCGGGCGTCGATTGTCCGAGTATAATCCGGCAGGTGGTATATAAGAGAAATTACTATATATAATATAGCTCAGGTGGTATATACACCATCGCATGACAGCAAGATCAGTCTTTACATTCATAATAATAAAACAGGTTTTTTTCTATTTAAAAAAAAAATGGATAATACTGCTATTCATGATTAAAACGGGTTAAATAAGCTAGCGCAAAAGAAAAAATCCATAATATGGGTGAAGAAAAAAGTAAAATGATAAAAAGCAATCGCAATACGGATGATTTCTATTTCAAAGCAAGGACAGAAATGAATTTACTCAAGCTATAATTGCTCCCATTTCGTGTGAAAGAAAAAAGAACCAGTTATAAATTTATCTGCCTGTTTTGTTTGTTATCATAAAAATATTATATGTTTATACATTATCTCCGGAAATTTTTGGTGATATATACATGTTCTCAAGAGAATCAGTTCGTTCAACAAAGTTGACCTTGTAAGGAATTGGTAAAAGAGTTAAACCAGCAGTAACAGGATGATCAATATCCGGTAACTGCTCTTTTCCACTGGCATCTCGAACAGGTTCAATTGTACACTTGGATAAAATTTGAATCAATGAAGTAAAGAATTCTACTTCAGCCATATAAATGGCAGGGCACATTCGTCTACACGCTTGATTAGCATTTATGTTTTTTATTTTTTGACATAAAATTCAAAATATATTTACCTTCCCCAACCAAAATTGAAATGATCACGCTCTTCGATTTTACCCTTGGCTGTTGCATCCATTGTCTTAAGATTGTTCATGAATCGCTCGGGGTAGTATCTTAATGGTTCAGAAAATACGTCAGGGTTTCGATGCATACTTTCCATACTAGAGATAACAGTAGAACCTTTAGAAATAAGGTAACCATCTACCAACACTAAGTTTTTTTTAACAAAGAACAGGGTTAGTTTTATATCACAAAACAAAAAGTTTGCTTTTACATACCATCGGCGTCCAAAGTATGAGGTATACCAAAAGGACCAATGGGTCTAAAACGCATGCCTTCCTTCATCATCGAAACACAGTAGGGAAGTTGTGTTCTTTCAGAGAATTCAGGAAGACGTCCATTTAACTTGATAAATGCGTCAATCTCATCCGCTGCTTTCTTCTGAGCCAAAGGATAATGGCACATAATGACAAAAGACCAAGAGAGTGTAACAGAGACAGTATCGGTACCACCATTGATTAAATCGGCTATAATATATATCAAAAATAAAAAGAAAGGATTGAGTATTTCTTATTCGGCGGGGGATATTTGGTTATTAGTACCAGTGATGACAAGTCTTTCTTCTTCAGTGAAATTAAATGCGTCCAAAGATTTCAAAAAGTTCGGACCCGGTGTTTCCAAGGCTTCGGCAATTAATTTACGATAAAGTGGGTTACGTTCATTATTAATAAAGTCTTTCATCGTGGCATGTTTTCCAGAGAGGTAGTCCACAACGGTCATGATAGGTAAAAAGTTGGGTAGATCTTGCTCCATGGCCGCCAATGTCATAGATCTGTCAGTGACGTGTGACATGGTTTTAAACTCGGGATCATCAAATGAATAGTGTTTACCAAAAGCGGCACGACAAATCGTATTCATTGAATTGAGATGCAAATGCACAGTGGGATCTACACCATTCTCTTTCTTGGAATACGCTATCAATCGATCGACTAAAGCAGCCGCCTCGCATTGAATAGGTTTAATATAATTTTGATCAACCACTTTGGGTGCAATGATACTTAATACTTATTACGTAAATAGTCAGTCTACATGGGTTTATTTAAATAGTTGTTTCTTTTTACCTGCTGCTCTGGCATTTTTCCAATTTTTGGAATGAGAACCAAAAACAATGCCTCTAAGTTTTGATACAAAACCGTGAATAAAAAAAGAGGGGGAACGCACAGTTAATGAAAAAGCAAACTTACTTTCCCTTGAGCCCATAATAATCATAGGCGAATGTGACATGCGGCCTGTTGGAGGCCACAGCGCCATTTGAAACAAAAATCTTGTGAGCCAAAACAGGATCATCGACCATAATCCATGTTTGAATGCCCATACAGAGTTGAATGAGTGGGCCGAATTCTCTATGCCATGCAGCAATGACTTTACCGGGCGAAGTTCCCAAGGAAAACATATGCCCAAAGTAAGGATAGCGAGAACCAGGAATTGGAATCTCCTTGATACCTCTTTCTTTGGTTTTCTTCCAGAAACACTTGTAGGAAGAGAACAAGATGACAGTAGCGGCGGTAATACTGACCACGGGAACAAGTTTTTTACGTTCTAGGAAACGAGGAGAGATGGATTCTATCAAGCTGTTCATAATGCCTTGTACAAAAAAATAAATAAAAAAAAAGGGGGGTGTAAAAAAGGTAAAGAAGAGCTCAAGATTTTGCTGCTAATGGGGTGAATTGTATGAATGAAAGTATTCTCAGACTGAATAGATATTCTCAGACTGGGATGCACAACTGTTATACCAATTTAGAAGAATTCTGGTACGACCCAATTAACTTCTTGTGATTATCAGAAAGCTTTTTTCTTTCTTTCTCTCTGATGGCCCAGTAAGCTGATCATTCTTCGTATTTGGTCTTTTTTACTATGTCTAGTAGAAGTAATTTGTTGTCTATAAATAACAGTTGATATCAAATAATGACATCCATAAAATAAGAAATTGGTGCACTGACAACTGTCCGTGTAACATTTTTTTTTTTTTTTTTTTTTTTTGAAAACACACCTTATTTAAATACCAGCTATACCAGCATATTGGAAAATCATACAGTGCTTCCATCATCATTTGGACATCTTTAGGTACTTTTCTTTTTTTAGTTTCCATTGCCTTTCTTCTTAATTTCCAGGCACCCTTAGCTTTATCTTAACAGCCCCAACTGCTGATATTTCCTGTTTATAAAAATGCCCAGTGAAAAAAGGTGAAAATATGTTACAAATAATTTGACACGATTCCTAGTCAAAGCAGCATAAGACTCTTCATTTGAGCATTTAAGGAAGATATCTATATAGTACTGGATGTAATTTCTTAAATGTTTAATAAAGCATCTTTACTTCTTTTAATGCCCTTTGAATTATTTATCACAATGGTTTGTTATGAAAAATAAAATATAAAAGTAAAATATACGACTAATCAATCAGGGATATTTATTTAACGTATATGTTATATAAGAGAAGTTACTGATATAAGAGGGGTTATTGTTACGAGAGGGATTATTGATGTAGGAGGGGTGGATTACTGCATACATGTAATAAAATTCATCACATCTTTCATCATGTCTATCTTCATGTTCCTGTTATTCTTCATTTTCAATGTATGGTATATCATCATTAATATCGGTGGTGGGGGGTGATGGTCTTCTTTCTCCTTCCATTATTCAAATCACGCATGGTACTTGGGGGTGTTCGACTGTATTCAACAATTACATGAAAGACATCAATCGTTAAACATCTGTCATAAATAAGTAATGAGTTACAGAACTTTTCTATTGCTTATTTTAAAGCTTACTAACCTACAACATCCTTTACTACAAATATAGCCTAACTTATCCTCTTCCTTCTCCTTATCAGATATATTATCATATTTAGATATGAATATAATAAATTATTTATTTATTTCTCTGTCCTTTATAAGACAGTATTCTTCTGTCTGTCCCGTCCGCCTGTCTCTTCCGCCTGTCCCGTCCCTGACAGCTCTTGTGGGAAAAGGCGAGAAGTGTGCTCGTTGCCCGTTCAGTGGCATCATGAACTTATTCCGTACATTCGGTATCAACGTCGAGCCGGGTCATCATTCGTGTTCTTTTCAATCCAATACAATCTGTACTCTTCAGATTTTTTTAGATTTTTTTAATTCTGATTGTAAACGTTCTCGATTCCACTACAAGGTGGCGCCGCCGATGATTGAAGTGCATCTACTTACTGCCTATTGTCTTTCTAATAAAGCCGAAATTTTCGGCGAAAGATTTCAGTGTCCATGTGTGTCCTTGTGATTGATACAGACGACTGAATATCAGCAGCCAGAACACGGTATTCGGTGGCGTTCGACTGTATTCAACAATGAAAGCTCTAATTTTTTTAATCATGGACTAAAAGGATAGAAAGGGAAGCAAAAAGTTTAACATTTCTTCTAAAATAATCAGGCTTCAAGTAGTTCACTTACTTCCACCAAACCAAATCCGTTTAGTAACACACTCAACTCACCTTTTCTAACTTCTCGGATTCTATTGCTTTGCTTTTTAAAAGTCATGTACTATATCCAGATTACAGCATCACGAATATTTATGCAAGAACACCCGTCTCATCAGCTAAAACAACAACTCGTTTACTATTCACCTCCAATCTTTACTATACTAATGCTTGTCATAGCCTATTGTATTGACTTGTAATAAAAATCTTTTTTAAGGAACTTGTGCAAAATATGCAAAAGAATATCTGTTAAGATCATACGTTATATGCAAAAGTGTGAATTAAATTTCCTATTTTTTTTTTTTTTTTTTTTTTTTTTGACAGGTGTTCAAGTCTTTTTTTTTTTTTCTCATTTGGAGTCATTCTCTCTAATGTTAAAAACAGTGATGTGTAAGCAAAAGTCATTAAACTCAAGGACACTTGTAAAAACAAACCCCTTTTCTAAAAGGTGCACCTTTCTGTTGGGCAAATGGAACGCGTGACGCCCTTTTTTTTAGTTGGTCTCCTGAAAAAAAAAAAAGTCCCTGTTGATTTATTTTCTTTCTTTCTTTAGCCTTTTTTTTTTTTACATACCATGACAACTATCCACGACCTCACGACAGAAATCCATCACCAATTAGAACGGCTATCTCAACTCACGGACGAAATTGGGTATTCGGAAATAGAGAAAAAAGAAAAGGCCGATGCCGTACTCGAGTCCGTGAAAGGCTTTGTGGAAACACAAATTGAACACGTCGTGAAAGAAAAGGAAAACATCATTAAGGAAGCAGAAAGCACACAAAAATCCATACTCTCATTCAAAAAACTTATGGGTGAATTCGCGTCGAATAAAGTCGTGTTGGACCCTTCCCTTTCTTTACAAGTCAACTTGACTCATTTACAACAGGAAAAAAACGGAGTGGAACAGGTATTTTCTTTCTTTCTTTTTTGTGTGGTTGCTTTATTCACCTCCTCCTCCTCCCCCTATTACTTATGTAGCGATATAACGAAAGGTTAAGTCATGTAAAAGGTACCATGGTAGCCATTTTTTTTAAAAAGAAAAGAAAAAGAAAGCTAACCCACACTTTTATATAAAAAAGAACTGTACATACAATTAGAAGAATACAAGACGAGCATGCAAGATTTTGTCAACATAAACATGGAGGAACAAGTGGATGTGTCTTCATTAGCCGTTAATGCTCTAGAGGAAGAAATAGGACGTTGTGAACAAGAATATACGAGTCGAAAAGACATGGTTGAAAGAGGCGTAAAACAAATCTCTAATCTTTTCGCCATGTTGGGCATCGACCCCGATACACCTCAAGACTTGGCTATCGAACAATACTCTCGTGAATCCGATCCAGAAAAGAAATCTCAATTATGCCATCAATTCGTTTCTAATGAGAATTTACAATACATTGCCATTCGAGCGGAACAGGTAAAAAAACAAAGGGAGAAGGGGTTTTTTTGTAAGTCCTGATTTTCATTATCATTTTCTAGCTGCTAGAAATGAAGCAACACATCGAATCACGCAAAGAACAAATTACAGCGAGTATTAAACACCTCTGGCATCGACTTAACATGGAGGAGGATGAGACATGTGAACGATTTCTGATGGAAAACCGAGGACTGACCCGACAAGAATTACAAAACTACGAGGATGAACACAACCGATTGTTAGTATTGAAACAGGACCGTGTAGGTGATTTTATTCAAACGGCACGAGAAGAATTAAAGGCACTGTGGGATCAATTGTATTACAGTCAGAGCCAACGTGAGCAATTCCAACCCGCCTTTGTCAACGATGATAGCTTGCTATCCGATGCGATATTAGAAGCGCATGAAGATGAGATTTCAAAACTGCAATTACAAGTAGAGGATTCTGCGTATATTTTGGAACGCATTCAAAAACACATGAAGTTGAAGAGTGAGGTAGAGGAATTTGAAGCCACCACGCGTGATCCCAATCGCTTGTTTAGTAAAGGTCAACGTGATCCTGGTCGTTTATTACGCGAGGAAAAATTCAGAAAGCGCATCTCGCGTGAATTGCCCAAAGTCACGAAAGAATTAGAAGGTTCCCTTTTGGAGTATGAGGCCATGAAGGGGCATGCTTTTTTAGTGCATGGGAAACCTTACTTTGATGTCATTTATGAACAAGATTTGGCTTCTGACAGTGATAAGGTAAATGAAAATGGTTGTTCATCTCTCTCTCTCTTTTTATACTAAAAAAAGAATGTAATTTTTTTTCTTAGTTGGTAAGTCATAGTCGTAATTTAACAATTTCCTCTCAAGACAACGAAAAGCTACCAACTACTCCTCGAACCCCTAAACGCGGTATAGAGACACGTCAACCCATGACCAGTCCACGCGCTGCTAAATCCGTACGACGTTTATTCAATACACCACAAACACATCGATCCAAATCCTTTCATTTCTCCTCCACCACCACGAATGAACTCGCTGTGCCTACCAAAATTGAAGTGACCGGTAGTATTTTACATCAAGTCAGAGCTAGTAATTTAAAGCATCATCAACAAAAGGTGATTCGAAAGGGGCATATCTTTGATGAAGAAGAAGAGGAAGAGGTGGAGAATAAAGCACCACCAGTACCTGTGGTAAGTTACTTGTTTTTTTTTTTTTTTTTGCTATCTAAATTAAGTATATGCCCTCTAATCATATTTTATATGCGGTTTTAGAAACGAAACTTGAATAGTAGTAGAAAGCGTGTTTCGGTTGAATCTCAATCTGAAAGTGATGATGGACTTTATTTAGGTATATTTGATGATGGACCCGAATTGAGTGATATGTCAGATCTGGATGATGCATAAAAAAAAAGAAGGGCGGATGGGAGAGGCAGAGAGACATGGACTCTATTTTATTACTATTATTTGTCGTTGTATGTCTTTTGAAAAGGATGCATTCCAAAATATATCTAAATCTATAAATTATTGTTTAAGAAAGAAACGCCAGTACATATATCCAATAAAGAAGAGCACAGGAATGATGATACGAAGAGGACTTTTTTTTTTTAATTGAATAAATTGAAGTAGAATGGATTTGCAAAAATAATATGAAGTACTTACTTTCCTTCTGTAGCATTGTTGGTGACATTGATGGTATCGGGGGACTTGACAGCAACGGGCTTGGACTAGTTGTCGTTGTTAAGGTAAAAAAAAAAAAAAAAATGGATGATTTATGTTATCAGCTTTTTACCTCAGGGTCCAAGTCACCCACAAGATACTTTTCAAGCATTTGACGAGCATCAGGGGAATGACCGACATCTTCAAATGGGCCACTAGCATCTTTGGCCCCTTCTTCAATAAGAATTTCATCGCCACCGGGATGCTTTATAAAAGATGTTGGCTTAACGCGTACTGATGATAAAATAGGAGTAAGGGCAAATCCTTACCTCGTCAACAAAGTTGGTAATGTCGTAAACTTTATTATCAATAATCATGTAGAGATCATCTCTTGTGTTATGCTTGGATACTTGTTCGTGAGTGAAAATTTGAGCCATTTTTTTATTATTATTAAAAAAGAGTGATGTAACAAATAAAAGGAAAAAATGATTGGTTTTTTTCCATTCAAAAAAAAAAAAGCCCAGTCCCTTCTCTCTCTTATTTATTATTACTACAGCAGGTTTTCTTTTTTCTTTTCTTTCTCTCTCTTAGACAACCCAACATAAAAAATTGATTCACTGTGTTCAATCTTTCCAACATGTCGCAGAACAATCATGTAATCAACTTTTCTCTGGATCGGGAAACGATTAAAAAGTTCATGTCGGTGAAGGGAACCACGTTGGAAAAACGCAACGGCCGCCTAGTAAGTATAAAATAAAATAAAAAAAAACAAAACACATACACAGCCCCCGTATGATTGAATATAAATAATAATAATAAAAAATTGCAGGAAGTGGTGTTTCCAGACAGTCGAATAAAGCTTGAAGCAGATAAAAAGGAACCCACTACCGCCACCTATTATAATAATAAATCGAGCAACCTGCATTTCCTTGGTCCGACCGTCACAGCCAAAGCAACGCACGTCCTTGTCGATAAAAAGGAAAGTGAAAAGACGAGAGGTGTGGAATTACTTGATATACCCAGCATACACACTCCTACATCACCCATCAAGCCAAAATTAAAGAAACCTTCCTCTACATTAAAGACCAATAACAGCAGCAACAACAACAACAATAAAAAAGCGAATATACCTCCTCCCCCGCGTCGTTCAGTCACTCCACAAAACACTCCTCGTCCTTCCTCCAATAACCCTCACCTCGAAAAACTCTCTGACAGAGTCATTCAGCTCTTGGCCATCAAGCCATATCAAATTACCACCATGGCTAAAGCACTAGAAACTACCTCGTGGGATATCAAACGAATCGTGGACGACGTGAGCCTCTCTCTCTTTTTTTTTTTTTATTAAATCTCACACCTTTTTTTTTTTTTTTTTTTTTTGGATAATTAAAAATTTAGGTCGGCATCTGTATTCCGGATCAATCTTCCCAAAAGAAAAAGTATTGTTTAAAACCTCAATTGTACAAAAATGTGCGTATTTGGGATTGGCCCTTATACACCGAAACCGAAAAGGATACCGTGTATGCCAACGCCAAAGAAGCCTACGACATTCTTCAATTACCTCCAGACGCCATTGAACGAGCTAATTTGACATCCGATCATCGATCCAGGCCCCATTCCTCTGACCATCGTTATGCCACCACCACTGCCACCACCACCACTACTACCAAAAAGAAATCTTCTTTAAAGAAGGAAGAAAAAAAGTCCGTCGGTGTCGTCGATATCAAAGGGAAAGGAAAATCACATGGATATCCAGCAGCAGTAGCAACCGTTGAATCCGTTGCACGCATGACTCCATCTCCCATCACAACATCACCCACTTCATTACCCCCTCTACCATCGTTACCACCATCGTTACCGGTACAACCAACATTATCCTCATCCACCTCTTCCTCATCCGCAACATCCGTCACTCCCTTGGTTCGATCACCCTTAAAGACAAAGGCATCGGCTAGAAATGGATTATTGAAACCTAGTTCTTCCAATAGGAAGGTGAGCACAAAGACATCACAGATCTCTGCTACATCTCCGCCACCACCACCACCTACAACAGCACCACCGGCATTACCACCACCTCCACCTCGACCTGTCTCATGCTTTGTACCATCAATGGCACATGTGACACCCAACATCCAAAAAAGAAAAGAAGGTAAACAGAAAAAAAAAAAGATGAATAATGGGAGGGAGATGACTGACAAATAATAATAAAAAAGAATTAGTTAAAACAGAGAGTCGACAAGGGTATGGAATCACATCGAATACACGAACGAAAGCGGACCAGGAGTATACGCAAAACCGTGTATCAAATAGTGATCCTGTGGAATTGAGTGAGATCCCAACGCAAGCGGTCTTTGATAAGTACTGTAACAAGTTTTTAAAGCATCAAAAGGAGTATCAAAACAGCAAGATGAATTTCAAGAGCAAATATCCCGAATACATCAAGGCGTTGCAACACACAGCACCACCCACGGGGAGTAAACGCTCTTATTTCGATCTCAAGTTGGAGTATCATGATATGGTCAAGGATCAGTATTTGAAGAATGGGGATGAAACATCGTGGCGAGAAGCCGAGTCACAGTTGAGAGATTGTAATGCTAAACGTCGACGATTGAATTTTATGTGGAGCTCGATTCAAAAGAATCTTCATGATCATCATTATAAATTGAATCAATAAGTTTTTTTTTTTCTCTTTTTTTTTTTTTTGTTTTTTTATGCACACATACACACACAAAACAATAAAAAAATTAGTATCAGTAGTAGTCATAGTAGTAGTCGTAGTAGTCATGGTCTGTGCGCTTGAGTGACTCCCTTTTACATAAAGAAAGGGGGGTTAGGTAATTGGACCATTTGTAATTCCAGCTTGAACAATTAAAATTAAAAAGGGGATTTTCTTCTTTTATAAGGAGAAGGAGGAGGGAAGGTGTTTATTCCAATGTTTTATTTGAAATCTCTTTGCTGCAAGTTTGAAATATATAAAGCAATTAAATATATGTAAATGGGAGGGGGGTGGAGGATTTTTTTTTTTGAGAGAGAGAGAGATGAAAAGGGGTTAATATATATAATTTAAATAAATGGTACAGAAGAGGAAGAGGAAGAAGAACTAGATGAATAACGTCTATCTGACCAAATAGTGCTTGTGTTTGGAAAGAAGGACCAAGCCAAATCCTCTTCTGAAAAGACAGGGAGAGCGGTTTTCATCATCTTGGGTGATCCGATAGTTGGCACGTGCACCTCATCATGAACAAACGTACATCGTACACCGTAAAGACAAGTACCCGTAAGATGAAATGTCTTGCAGATTTCCGTCTTGTAACGAGCATGACGTTGGATACCTCGAAGTTCATCTATCCCATGCGCAAATCGACACTTTTTGGAGTACCTTTTTTTATTTATTTGTTATTAGTTCTTTCTCTCTCTCTTCTTATCCGTGTATCAGCTTATTTTACCTGCATTCACCCATCTCTTGCCAATTTCTACACATTTCTGTCTTGAAGAGCTGATATTTTCGGTTGTCCATCATGATGTGAGTGCTTTTATAAAAGAAAGAGAGAGAGAGAGAGAGAGAAAGAGAGAAAAATAAAAAGGGTTTGTATAAATAAGTCCCGGCCAATTTGAATTTTCAATAACAAAGTGTTTTTTAAGATTGAACCATAAACAAGCTTTTTTTTTTCCCTTATGTTTATACACCCCTTTCCCGTGCGTGTGTGTGCAACAGTAAACATTTATACAGTTTTGCACTTAAAATTCAGACGTATGAGTGTTTTTTTTTTCAGACGAGTCAAAATTAAATTTCAGATGTTTAGCTTACCTTTTTTGGATGAAGAAGAACTTTTAGTGAAAGAGAAGATTGGTCAAGACAATTGTATTATTATAATTCTGGTTGTCTTACCCAGAACGTAACGAAAGGTGTATAAATTTATGGTCGATGGATGTTAGAAAATAAAGATTTAGTACATCTTTTAAATTAACAACATGTTGCAGCTTACCTGTAAGGTGTGTGAAGGAGTTATATCAATCACACATAATTGTGATAAAAAAAATATTATGTCGCTTGCTCTGGACGCTCAAATGCCGGAGGTCTTCGGTTGTTATTGTGAGCGGCAAACATGAAAATAAAGATATTTTTCGCAGCATTGATATCACGATTCCAAACGATATTACAACTGTTATTGTTACACTTTAATACCGAATGTACTCTTCATTTTGGTGTTGCTGTCGAGACATTCTCTAAGGTCCTGTTCTTGCAGACATTGCACACTTGGCTTGTCAAATATTCATCAATAAAACAAATTTGGATGGTACCTCCACGCATTTGCTGAAGCTTCTTTTTTATTAACTTCACAGTCGCGGCTTTGTTTCCCCTCATACTACTGTAAAAAGTAGCGTCTCCAAATGCAATTACAGTACTTGTAAGCAATTTTTCTGCGTCTTGAAGGGCATTGGGATAATGAATGGAGGTGTTCTCCGTAGCAGTCTTGATCCCTGTTTTACTTTCTCGGCCGTACTTTTTGCTTCCAACAACCAAACGTTTACAAATTTCTTCTACTGCTTTTATTTGTTTCTTTATATAAGTTTTGAATTTTAACTTTGATGACCTATATCATACAAGTATTACTACACTAGTTCATAAAACATAGTGATTTGGATTACCAGTTATCATTGTTATAATAGTTGCATAAGATATCATAGTCGACAAACCGCTTTTTAGATGCGAGTAAGAAGTCATGAGAATTTGTGGTTTTTAAGGAAGGCAATTGACTGATCAGCTGAAAAACTGATTCGTTTTGGCTTTGATGTTTATATCTTTGAAAAGTAGCCTGGTTATATCCACAAAGATGATAATATTCGTCGAGACTAGTCGTCCTTTGCCGCTCCTTATCTCCAGAAGAGTCGACGGCTGTAATCAAGTCTATAATTCCTGAATCGACTCCCCAAACAGTACAGCCATTTCGAATGTCTGATACAAAGTCTGTGGGGTTATTCTTTAAGGCTATTGACCTCTTTACTAACCGCGTGAAGAGGAATGAGACAGAATAGCCATCAGTAGTAATTACGTTGCTTGTTGTTAATTTTTAGTTAGAGACTGGTTGATGTACTATTACAATATTGAGTAGCTTACTTGAATGTTTTATTTCCTGTCGTTAGACTTTCTCTGGTACGGAACCCTAGTTTGGGGAAATTGAATAGCTGATAGTAAAAATTATTTAGATTCACTTTTCGTCTGTTTCGGGTAGTTTGGTATTTCAGATTGCTTCACCAATCTCCAAAAAGCTCGAGCATCGATCTGTATGGATTTGGTACAAAATGAATATATGGGTGCAATCGAAAAAAAAAAAAAAAAAAACGGTAACCTCTTTTGTCTGTGTATTTGGCTGGAGTAAATGTTCCATCTTGGATCCTTGATTTAACCGTGTTAATAAACTTTTGAACTATTGATACCTGCTGAGGAGAAAGTTGTGAAAGCTTTCTTCCCTGAACGAATGCTTTGCTGGAGTTGATCGATTGCTGCTATGAAATAATTGATCCTTTTTATATTGCAGTGTTTCTTCCAACAAAGATGAAACTTTTCTTCTGTTCATAGCAGCAGTAAAAGGAAGTTCTTTAAGCTTTCGGTAAACGTACCCTTTCGAAGCAAATTTTGACGATTTTTCCTCCATTACATAAATTTCTTATGGGCTTCTGTGATAGGAAATTAAAGCACTTTAAAAAAAGGTGGAGTAGAGGGTATTGGAATCGCATTTAACAGTTTGGTATTCGGACCACACGCTCGCAATGTTTCTAACGATTTGTAAATAGAAGTTATTGTGCGGGACAGATGATGGCCAGGTTGGATTTAAGCCCTGCTTCTGTTTGTAGATGAAGTACGCCAATGATTTCCGTGAAGCAATAGAAAAATCTTTGCAAAAATTGTCTGAACTTTTGTCAGACATTGTCGTCAGAAAATACATGATTGATTTTTTTTCATGCGTCTCGTGCATCTGGTTCCTGACCAAAACTTCGTACTCTTTTCCAGCAATAAAGAGAATGATAGATTAGCCTTGGCTTTTTAATGACTCGTAGTCAAGAGTTGTAGACTCGTAGAAAAGAGTATAGTACTCCTTGAGATAATCTGGTGCTCTTTTTCCATTCCCAGTCAATAGAGCGAACATGTTTGTAAACAAGCTTTGTTCAACAACTGGAATTGATTTATTTTCCTCAAGTAGTTTGATAAAGACAAAGTTGGCAAAAAGGGAGCCCACGAATAGAAATTTGGTTGTATAACGCGACAATTTTCTTATATTTGCAACAAATTGTTCATTTTTACAAATATTGGATAAGGAAGCCTTGATCACAAAGTGTTCAGCTCTCTCATCATAGATGTGTACAGACTCTTTCACCTTCTTGTTTGGACACAAGTTATTTGTCGATCGTGCGTGCGTTTTCGTTTTGCACGAGGGGCATTGTACTGCCTTGCCAGTTTTTTGCTCTTCTTTAAACTTTAAAAGGGCGTTTTTCTTGTTGATCTTTTCCTCTACTTTTTCGAATGTTTTGGTTTACTTGAGGAAGAAGAAGCACAATAGTCCTCTAATATATCTTGCTCTACAGTGTCTTGCTCTACAGTGTCTCGCTTTACTATAACATCTATACACCAGAATCATGATAAGTATTAAAAAAATACTAAAAAATTACTGGATATTTTACTTTCTTTAAACTTTGGGCTTTTGGAAGGTCTTTCTGAGTTTTATGGTGTAAAACGTCTTTTCATTTTGGGGTCAAAAGAAGAGGAAAAAGAGTGAGAAAGATTATTTTTTTTAGTAAATCAATAAATCAGTAGAACGGCTTATATATCATTTATAAAATGTAATGTCTCAGCCATCAGCTACTATGGCCACTCACATCAGGTTTTTTTTTTGTGTACTTCTGTCTTATAGAGGAATACATTTACAGTAGAAAGAGTATTTGATTACGATTACCATTTAACACAAAAAACCCGCTAGGAAGCAAAGTATTCATATAAAAGCTATTATTATTGTAATAATAATAATTGTAATATATACTGTGTTACAACATACATACGTACCATATAATAATATCAGTTTTTACCATTACTTGTAATAATCCGAACTCTATAGAAAAACTTCAGCCAATAAGCTCCATGTAGAAACACTTTTCATATATAATAGCTTTGACTAGTTCTTAGCAAGAGTAGCTTTATTCCACAATCAATATAAACGACTGCTCTTAAATTTGAGCTGGTTTCTTTTAAGTCTCTTCAGGGAACCTTCAAACGAGCATTTCAAACAAGTCTGAAATTTAATATTATTTATCTGAAAACCTCTTTGTGCTTGTCCAAAAATAAATTTCATTCGTCTGAATTTAAAGTATATTATTTTTAAGCCTGCATATTCATGTCCGATCACAGTAAAAAAAAAAAAGATAAGGAAACACGTCGTTTTGATATGTTCTAACTATTGCCTCAAGCACCTCCGAGACAGGGCTTAATTGATGGGGAGAAAGAGAGAGAGAGAGAAAGTATTCACAGAGTGGTTTTATTATGATGACAGTTTAATTGGTTTGGATCTGTATTTTAGCCATGAATGGAGCAATGGATGAAGCATCTTGGTTGTAATGATCGTTTTCTCTATTTGCAGTACTGCTGTAGTTGGGAGACAAACGACCTCCACGTAGAGAAGCAGGATCCAAGAGATAGTCTGGGGATACGCACTTGTAAGTCTCTTCTTCGACACACACAGCAGGAGGAGGAGGAGGAGAAGGAGGAGAAGGGGAAGCCAGCTCGGATGAATTGAAGACGCAAATGGTTTCGGCATACGGTCTACGTAATTTAGCAATAGCATCTGAGACAGGATGTAATTTATCGACAATATGAGAAGTAGGTGTACTGAGCAACATAAAGATGTAACGTGTGCGACGTGGTTTTCTATTTAATAGAGAGGATTCATGTACTTTACCAGAAAGCAATGTATGAAAATCGCGTTGAAAGGAGCCTTCATGACCTGCACGAAGGGTAAGTAACTTCTTACGGGAAGAATTGGATTGAATGCCGGATAAGAGGTGATGAATGGCGATCTGTTGTTCCATAGAGTAGAGACTGAGGAGACGTATTTTACCCAAGGTGCCGATATAAACCCGACTGACACCATCAAAGCGTTCGGGTAAAGACCAATCGTCTTGGGAATGGAAGAGCGACATGAGGTTGGCACGTAAAGGTACTTCATGACAGATATCCAGCTCCACATGACAATCGTGATTGTTCACCCATTGATTATGTTGGATGAATTTACTGTCCTTTTTTTTCTTGGAGGACTTGGTGGGGAAGATACGGTACATCAAGGAAGAGGATTTACTGTAGTTCTTCTTCATGACCTGTTGCGGCTGTTGAGGAGGCGGTGGTGGTGGACTATTCGAATAGAAAATATCTCGTTTTAAAAGTCCTTTAATACGATGAGGAAATCGTTTCCAAATCGTGGGTACAAGCACAGTAGAGTTTTTGGTTGTACTTTTAGACATTTTGTTTATTGCAGAAAGAAAAGAGAAAGAGGAGAAAAAAAAAAAAACTGAAAATTATTCTAGGCATATATATCAAATTGTGAAACTCTGAATGTCTGTGTCTGTGCTGTTGTTAGGCAATTGTATGGTGAGTCTGTTGTGTGTTTCTTATAAAAATAAAAAGGGGTTTAAGCCTATGAAAATTGTGCGAGGAAATGAATTTCAAGGAACAAACAAATGGGATTCAGATTTTTTTTCTTTTTTATGTAAAGCTCCAGCTTATAGTACAAACACCAGCAGATAAAGAACCGCATACAAGTTCAAATACTACATGAAAAAGTGAGCGTTATTTTCTATTTAAAAAAAAAAAAAAAAAATCTTTTTTACCTTTGGGCGACATGTCAAGTGCACCTGCAAAAAAATCAAAATGCTTTTGTTAGTGAAATGAATTTATGATGCGAGGGAATAAAAAATTACCTTGTGGGCAAGCAGGACATGTATCAACTACCCGAGCAGAAGTACTACCTCTGTTTCCCGTAATGAACACCGTATTTTGACAAAGAGGATTGTTATTCGGATTCGGTCCTTGTGGTTTATAAAGTAAGTAAAAATTATGATATACAATAGTTTTTTTTTTTTTTTTTGTTACCATTTTGCATTTGAGCCTTATTGACAGCCACCACCAACATATCATCGGTATCATATTCACCGCACGATCCTGAACCTACTTCATAAAATGTGCCCGCACCAGAAAATAAAGTAGCCTTCACACCTCTCAACAGCCTCGAACCCAATCCTCGTGTTTCGAGGGGTGAGCATGCAATGAAGCTGAGAAACAATAGAATAGAAGCCAGACGAAGAAGAATAAGCATTTGTGTTTAAATTTTGAAAGAAGAAAGATATAAATATATAAGCATTATATATAGAAAAAAAAAAAAAAGGCTAGTTACTTGTTGCCTAAAAAAATAAATGAAATATGAGTCCCTAGACCATTCCTTTCTCCTGGACTAAACAATTATTATTTTATAGGCCGTAAATAGAAATTCTTGTTGCCAAAATATGTGTGTGTGTGTAATTATGCAATTTATTTCTTTTATATTTATTTACAAGGACTTCCAGGCTTGGATTAATACAGCGACCTCTGCTTCTTTACGCACAGCAACACGAATGAATGAATTACACTTGTAACCAGGTTTACCACTTCGAACGGGAACACCAGCAGCACGAGCTAAATCAATGGCTCTTTCTGCCATGGCCTCTGACTTCATATCCAACCAGACCCAACTCAAGAATTTCTTACCGTGATAAACCCACTCCTTTGATTGTTCCAGACTACTTAATTGGTCGATCAAGTGAGCTCTTAAACGTGTGGTGTTTTCCCAGGTCTCATTCAAGTAATCTTTCTCGTTCACAACGGCTTCAACAAAGGCAAGGGCAGGACCATTGACGGACCAGGGGACTTGGATCTTTCTTAAGGCTTCACAATGTGCTGTGGTGGGACAGATCACAGATCCAATACGGAGACCAGTACAGGACCAGATCTTTGTCCATGAGTGCATCACATGCACAGATACCTGTTCTTCAGTCCACATATCTCTGGCATAAGCGTGTTCAGAAATTAACGAATCCTTTCTGAATTCAGCAGAATGCCAAGGTTGCATCGACTCATCTATTTTCAATAAAATATCCGGTGTAAGTCTTTTAGGTTTAAACATCGACCATCTTTTTTTGTCCTACATACCAACAATCACACTACCGCCAGACTTGACATTGTTCTTGATCCATTCCTTCAAGGGTTCGACAGAAAAGTAATCACCGGTAGGGTTACAAGGATTGACAATACAGACCATGTCAGCTCTTTCGGGGTTGGAAGGTTCCAAAATCTTGAATCCGTTGGTTTCAGCACTACGTTGATACTCTCTGTACTAGTCATCCACAAAACATAACGTTAATCTCTCTCTTTCTCTCTCTTTTATAATGGTAGACTCACTTGAACATTCCATGGACTGCCCTTCCAAGTAGGCTGGGTTTGACCTCTTTCGGCAGCAGCCAAAAGAGCTTTTCGGACGACCAAATCAATCAACTCGGAGGCACCGTTACCCATCAATAAACGGCCGTGTTGTTCAGCATAGTCTTTACCCCATAAGAATTCAGCCAAGTGTGTCTTTGCAGGTTCTTGATTAGCAGCAGGGTAATGATGAATCTCGCCCATCTAGTAATTAATTTATTTTTTAAAGAGCTGTCATCATGTCAATGAAAAAAAAGACTTACGGCTTGTTTGGCAGCGGCGAGGGCTTGAGGAGGTGTACCGAGATAGTTTGTTGTCACACTGAAATCCTCTACAAAGTTATTGATAAAACGATGTTCTTGACCACCATGAAAAGTTTGTGTCTTGCTATCCCAGACATTATTAGCAGTAGTTTGTTCACCCAACATTTTTTTTTTTTTTTTTGTATTTGTAAAAAAAAGAAAAAGGTCCCTTAATTTTTTTAAGGTTTTTTTGCTTGTGATTTTATAAAAAAAAAAAAATATTGGGGTTCAACAAAAAAAAACGTGGAGCTTGGAAATTCATTCGGTTGTTTAAAAAAATACTCATTGACAGGCACCAAAAAAAAAAAAGCATGCTGGTCTTTATAAAACGCGCTGTTTAAAAGGTTCGGGGAGGCATAAACAAGTCAAGTCTCTGGCCCTAATCCCTATTTGAAAAACAAATATTCTATTTCATACAAACTAAAGAACAAGTCCACATGTTGATGATAGCTCTAAATGTAAGTTGCTTGGTAATTATCAAATTAGTTCGACATTCTCATTGAGAGTACTATAACTTTGTTTAAATTTAAATGTTTTATCTGTGCCCTTAGTAGATGAGGTACATCCGTCTTAAAGTAAGAAAAAATTCGCTTTCGTTCTTGCTATCGACATCAATATAGGTCTAGACATACATATACTACGTTCACTGCTAGTAGATTTTGACTTGGATGACTTGTTTCTGGTTAGTGACTGAAAGCCACAGCATTTTTATTCACAGGAAACTTCTAACTTACCTTTGGTCTTTATCAGCGATCCTAACCTTTAAAGCATTAAATTGTACTGTTATATTCCACCCAACCTCTCATTGTTTATTTTTTAAAATGTCTTTATAAATACGGATCAAGCACTACCACCTGCTAATTAATCTGTTGGTGCAGCTGATTCAACTTGATCAAAATAAGCAACGAATTGCTCACACATATACTTTCGTAACCAAATCTCTACTTAAAAAACGATTCAACGTTAACACAGTGTAGTCTTATAAGCAAGTTTGAGGACAAAGATTTATTAAAAAAGATAAAAGTTTAGAGACCTGTTCGCCAATTTCCTATAAAAAGAAAATTGCCCAAGTGCAACTGCGTCGAAGTCAGTCTCTGTCTGCACTCACCCGTTTTTTATGCTTTAAATGACAATTATAAAAGGGACACAATCGTTGGAAAGTGGTCAAAAAAAGTATGTCACACCTTTTCGTAGATAAGGTCGCCCAACTATGAGAGGATAAACTAGGATTCACAAGAAGGTCCGTACTAGCGGTTTCACGGTGTCCTTTCGATCTCTCACTCGCCATGTCAGCTCTGTAATGTCTAGTATTTACGCGAATGTTTGTTGAAAACACCGTCTGCATCTCTGTCGCGGTATTAGAGCATGCCAAATAATCGACTCCGTAAACCTACACGAACTACCTCGTACAAGCTACATGAAAAAGAAATGAAAAAAAAATTAGCCTACTGACATTAACACAGCAACAGTTTTTAAAAGCATTACCGTGTAGCATACCAGAAGATAGCCACGCCTGCCTAGAGCCTAGCCGGTAGGTAGAGGTAGAGCAGGTACACCCACGAGCAAGACGTACATACCAGAATCACCTAACAGCAGACTTTACTCGAAACTGTGCATAAGGAAAAGAAAAAGGGCGTAAGTGAGAAATAAACAGCTTTATAAAAAACATTTTCACGTCATCAAATGGCGTAATATATTCGGGGCAGTCATTGGATGATACTTCTTACACCAGATGCTGCCAAAAAAAAGGGGCTGACGCTTTGAAATGCTCAAATAGCATGCTTATTATTTTAATGCTCTTGAGTCAATGTTTAGTTTGACCACCTAGTTTGTGCTACTTGTTCAAAAGCCAGCCTGAAAATTTTCAAACCCAAAACATGGCAAAATGCCCAGGAATTAGTTCTAAAAGGCAAAAGGCAAGCGGTAATAATTAAGGCCAAAGATCTCTTTTGCAGCTTAACTTTGAGAATACTGTCGCGTTGTCTCAAGTCTTCTACAGGATACGGGTCTGCATTAAAAAGTAAACGGTGGAACCCAAGATATTGAAACAATGCTTTTTAAGAGCGATTTATGTCAGGAACAAAGACTCTGCTGAAAAAAAAATCACGTGATTTAAAAAACAGTAGGTGTACCCGTCCCTTTTTTGATAGGTGCAACAGATGAAATGGGAACTCTCATAAATGGGCAATGAATCCATTTTTTTTCACACGGAATTAAGAAAATTTTCAAAAAAAAAAAAGAACTTTTTCTTTATTCAAGGAAAAAAAAAATTGTGGGAAGGGGGCAAGTGTAGAAAAAAAGATTGTATAATAGAAAACAAGCATAAATAAATAGAAGAAAAAAAAAGGGGGGGATGTGTGAGAAGATTGAGAGACATAGAGAACGTAGTACAGAATAAAAAAGAAAAAGGTATAAAAATGACAAAAAATGGGAAGTATTTTTTTTTTTTTTACATGCCCATTTGATACATTCTTTCAAGAGCCTGCTTTTGCAAGACTGACTCTTGGAATTTTCTCAATTGTTCATTTTCGCTCATCATGCGTTCTAATTCAGCCAATAAGGAAGTTTGGTTTCTTTTCAAGTGTTGCAAATGTTGGACAGCTAAAAAAAAAAAGGGGGGGGGGAGGGGTTAGTGATTGATAAAGCAAAAAAGAGAATGAGAGACTTACTGCGGTGTAATAAAGCGGCTTTGCTCATCTTCTTGTTGACACAACCAGGCAAATGCTGACGCAACTCTTCAAAACCATCCTTGATCTGAGCACGTCTCTTTTGTTCAGACTGGATATGGATTTGACGACGGACTTCTTGGGCAGTCACGCCATCGGCATCTTCGTCCAAATCTGAGCTGCTGCTACTACAATTGGTCAAACTAGGTTCTCCTGTTGTTCCTTCTTCCTTGGTTCGCTTGCGTTTCTTATTGTTGGACGACCCATTCTCGTATGTCTCTTTGGAATATTGATGAAACTCGGGTAAAAAGGATTCGGGTAACTTGTTCACATGAGCAATCTTTTCAGTGATGCTGGCATGATGATGAGGGGATAACAAGGGCGTGGGCGAAAGGCGAGAAGACATGGATTCAGGGCTGGAGGATCCTTGTTGCTGTTGTGGTTGTTGTTGTCCATCAATAGGGTACAACTCGTAACTAGCAGGTGTCATCATGATTGGGTTGCTCGTATCTAATCCATTGTTGTCTCCATAGTAACCAAAAGCTACAAAAAGTGACGTCATGTATCAGCATATATTATTAATTTTTTTTTTTTTTTTAAAAAAAAAAAAGGGACGTACCTGAAGGATACAATTGCGCATCATAAGATTCAAGTTTTGCCATGGTGGAATAAGTAGTGGGCATGATGTATTCATCAAAGCCGAATTCAGTCTCAATGGTATTGTTCATCTTGTAAAAAGGAAAGTGGGTAAAAAAAAAAGTTTTTTGTTGTTGTAAAGGAAAGTATAGTGGGTGTTGTATTGTAAAAAAAGAGAGTTGGTTGTTTAAAGAGTGATTAAACCAACTGCTGATTTTTTTATATTGTATAAAATGGTTTGTTGTTTTTTGGGTTAAAGAAGAAAAGAAAAAAAGTAAAAAAAAAAAAAAAGAAATAGGTTTTAACCGAATTTAATTATACATTGGGTTGTACAAAGGTTAAAATACATGTTATCGTTACTAAACAAAAATCTTGTTTTTGATCTCTTTACGTTCCTATCTCTATCCTTATGTTTTTTTTGGTATTTTTTTTTTTTGAATTAAGAAATAGTCATGCTGGGAAATTCTTGTCTATAGAACTGTTGTCTAAGCAACGCCTTTTTTTTTTTTTTTTTTTTTTTTTGCAAGATGGAAGTTATATTTTGAGTAACCCTTCTGATACAACATAAAAAAAAAAGTTAATTGGTTACACACTCTTTTTCTCTCTCTCCCCTTTCTATATTCATCTCCTTAATTTAAAGGAACAAAGAAAATTTTTTTTTTTTTTTTTAGATCTCTTGTTTAATTAATATAGAGTAAAATAGACCGTTCTCGATGTCCTCTTTTCCTCTTTCCTGTAATTATTTTTTTGTGTGTGTGTGTTGTGTCCACTCATAAAGCTGTCCACTTTAGGAAACACACACCCAAGAAATCAAAAAAAAAAACCTGCTTATTTTCTTGACCTCCCATCTCTTTGTTTCACAAATATAAAATAGGTTCGGTTGTTCTCCCATCTTATACCATTGTGTTTTAAAGACTAAAATGCACAGACCTTTTTTTCTTATAATTGATGTTTATGAACTCAGTCTATCGTTTTTTTTTAAAAAAAAAGAAAACAATGATCGACTCTGTCATCTTTATCTGTCCATCTAAAAAGAGAGCTTGCCTAGACTCCTTTATTGGTGCTCCTTTGTACCCAAAGCATTGTACAGTCCAATTCCGTCAAAAATATTTTTTTTTCGTTACCGCCGGCAAACGAATTCGTCGCAAGCGTGAGCTCAATTTTGTCACGGCCATCAATCGATTTCCGTCCCAGACACAAGTCAATTTCGGCAAATAGAGTTTATTTTTTAAATCAAAGAAAGAAAAAAAACTATAGCATGTCCTCCTTTGCAAGACATCTAGGAAAATAGGACATTGAGTGAGATACCCAGCCTTGACAGTCGGAAGCACTAATATTCCTTAAGCCTTCTTCCATTTTTTCTAGGAGGGTCCTTATATCATCCAAATATTCTCTTTTGACGTGGTATTTCAATTTTGAAAAAAAAAAAAAAGCTCTTCAATGGGATTCAGGAACGGACTCCAAGCAGGCAAGTAGACAACCTTATGTCTAGGAAACTGAGCCAAAAGATCCTTTACAATTGGTGACTTATGAATTGCACAATTGTCCATGATGATTGTTTGATCTGGCGCGTCGTTTCTATCCAAGTATTGACATAATTGTTTCATATACTCGGCAAACACTTCTCCGTTAGTCCCATGGGCCGTATTGTTTGTAGCGCACCCATTCTACACCATGAATAGACATTACAGCAAATAGAAAGATATTTCTCTTGCGTTGACTACTAACAATTTGAAATGCTGGGGATCCTTTCTTAGATCTAGCTTTTCCCCTTGTAATCCAAAGATTGAAGCCACTTCCAAAAAAAGATACAATTATGATTGTAACTTATTACTTCCACCATCAATTTATTACAGAATTCAAATCTTGCATCTTTGATATCAGGATCATTGCGTCGTATGGGATACTTGTGTAATTTTATTAAGGTGTGCTGAATACGATTTTTAAGAGCGTAGTCTATTCCAGAGATAGAGTGTGGTCGTTCCATATTGAATTGTCTTTGGAGACGGCCCTGTATCTCTTCTAATGTCACCGATGGGTTATCATCTACCATGTTTTGGATACTTTGAAGATGCTCATCCGTAATTATTACATGTTGACGGCCGCCCCTATGCAATTGCCTCTGTCCTACCGGTGTTTTCATAAATTTTAACAATCGTGTCAAAAGTAGTCCTTGAAATTCTCAACAGCAGAAAAGCACTTCTTCGTCACTCTTGCACCTATGCAAATCCCAGAAAAGACCTTTCCAATTCTTTAAAATCTTCGGACTTTTCGAACAATTTTAAAAAATTAGCCTTGACATTTTGGGCTACAATGTGCCAAACACAAATCATTTTCGGAACGTCTGGAAAAATCAAATCAAGGCTTCCACGAACACTTGCAGCTTTGTCAGTGATAATAACTTCAGGCATAACATTGGCTTTGTTGTAGATCTGTACAAATGTAACGTGATGTTGCAATAAGAAAAAAAAAATATTAGCTAAATGTGATTCCAATAAGACATTTCTGCCACATTACCTTGTTTTTCAACGTGTCAAAAAACCAAGTATATGTTTCCTTTGTTTCATCGGCTACCCATACCAGAGGGATAGAAAAATTCATTAGCCCGGAGCCCGCTTCATTGCTGACATTATCCACACCAATTGCGTTGATCAATGGATAGCCACATACGTTCGTTCTGTATGTAGCGTCAACAATGAGCACTTCCGGGCATTGGACATTGTTGGCAATTGTTTTTTCATGAGAAAAAAAAAGATGGGTAAGTCTTCCATCGTTACTGTGCTGACTTGATAGAGTATAGTTTCTAGCTTCCATCTCCTTAATGAAAGGATTTAAGCTCTCCTGATTGTAACCCTCGTTCAAAGCTCTTCTTATTCTTGATCTGGCATTGGTTACATCCTTTGCTATGGCATAAGTACCGGAAACGGATGCACTGTTGACAGCCGCAACAATAGACGAGGTCTTGACATTAGCCAAATGCAATTCTTCCATCTTACTTTGTTGGTTAAGATCTAAGCTTCTGTTTTTTAACAAACAAAGTCGATCATCACCTTCAAGCATGTCATGGTTGTGACTATTCACAATAGAACCGATGACCCAACAATTGAATGAGGCTCTAACAGAAAAAAGACACATACCGGATTTTGACAATTTGACCCTTTTGCGAGATCCTTCGGAAACTTGATATCTGTACTAAATGATAGAAAGGGTTTTTACCCTTGCGTCCAACAGGTGCACTATCACGAGTATGCATTTCAAACCCCTGGTTTGCAGCAGCAGAAAAACAAACCTCAGCAGGAAATTGCTCGAATCTATAAGTCGACATTTTCGGAGACTTCTGATGAATTAGAAAGTTCATCAATAATTTTTATTTGGAACACAAATTCATTACAAGATAAAAAAGAGTGTATTACTTACTATATGTAATAAATGTTATTCGTTTTATGTTCGGAATCTGCATATACACATAGTCGCTCGCAACCCATTAACCATAGTTTAAGGATTAGAATTCCTGATAATCAAAGATGTGCCATAAGTTACTACAGTTACACAGTCCCTTAGATTAAATGTAAGATATAATCGCAGTAAGTGCTGTGTTATACTGACGTTCTGTCTTTTGACAATATGAATAATATCGACAAGGGTGTCATAATATCGCTCAAATTATAAAGATGCTGCAAGTTGAGTTGTAATAAATACAACAAAAAGGATGAGGAGAATACATCTAGGAGATAGATTCTCCTAAACTTGATTGTAAACGGTTTGGGTAATCGTGAACAATAAGTATAAATGTACTGAAATTGGGAGCCCCAACCCTTGAGTAAAATAGTGTTTTAATGGTAATAATGCGGTTAGTTGCTCATCAAACTGGTTTTTGTCAGAGAAGGTGGAGCTTTTGTATGCTCATATTCAATGAGGTTTTTGCATACTCACCATTGAGTAACTTTTAAAGTTGGAACTGATCTTAGTTATTCGACAGTTGATAAATTGGAAATGGATGCCGCGGATAAGAGCATGAAATATTATGCATGTAATCAAGTGATTATAATGACTAAAAAATGACAGCTGAACACAAACTGTATAGACCTTTTTCTTATGAGTAAGTATTTTCTTAGTGACTGTTACTAATAAACATATGGATCATGATACACTAAGAAAAGACGGAAGGGGAGGAGTGATACAAAGTATCTGATAGCTTATTTCAAGACAAAAGTTTACGTATTAACAATTATTTCATGAGAACCATCTATTCTACAGTGAGTACATATCCGTTTGATTTAAATCACATTTCACAAAAAAAAAATTATGAGGTGAGAGAAGAATCATCATATCATTGGGATATTATGCAGTTTTAGTGGATTACACTTTTCCCAAACAAATCAATTGTGGTTTAGTGAAATAAATGATGTCTTTGTACAGTCGCTGTTGTTGAATATTTCGAGTCCATTTTAAAATTCAGGGCCGGCATAATAACTTTATAAACTAGTTTTTATTTTTTTATTATTCTTTTTTCTTTTTATTTTTACAAGATGTCGAAACATTTACAACAAGCAGCAACATTAGGTAAACAATGGAACACAAAAGTGAAGCTTGTTTATATATATATATCTTACTTAACAGCATTCGGGTTAGTCGAACGACTTTTATTGAACCCTACGGTTCGTATTCACAATGTGGACAAGACGACTGAAAAGTTACAAAAGATCCTTCAAGATGGCAGAAAGAATCTTCATTTTATCAGTGGTAAGTTTCAGTTACCTCCCCCCAAAAAAAAAAAGGAAAAGGTGACTGAGATAAAAAGGTTAGATTTTGACATGACCATGTCTCGTCATTGGGTTAGAAACAAGGATACAGATGCTTTAGAACGTAATGCTTCCTCTCATGGGATTCCTGCTAGATATGATAAAATGACACCAGAGGTAACGTACAGATCTTTATAAGATAGACACTTGTTTAATTGTTAGTTCAAAAAAAAAAAAAAATGGTAGTACAAGAAGGAAACTGCACGTATCTACAACACGTATTACCCTATCGAGATTGACCAGACGATGAGTCACGATGAAAAGGTGCCTTACATGATGAAGTGGTGGATTGAAGCGCATGCCAGCCTGATTGCTCAAAAGTTAAACAAGACAGACTTGCGATTGATGGCGGAACAAGCCAGACTGGAGATCCGACCTGGCGTGGATGCGGTTCTGGCGGATTGCCGCAATACAGCGGTGCCATTTCTGGTGTTTTCAGCGGGTATTGGTAATATCATTGAAGAGATTTTGAAGGGGGCAAACTTGATGCATGAAAATATGCATATTGTTTCAAATATGATGGTATTTGATGACGAAGGTGTATGTGTGGATTTCAAGGAGCCATTGATTCATGTGTTCAACAAGTCAGAATTTCAGTTGGAGACGTCACCTTATCATGACATGATTGAGAAGCGTTCGAATGTGATTTTGATGGGAGATAGTTTGGGAGATCTTCAGATGAGTCAAGGTGTAAAACATGATCTCTGTTTCAATATTGGATTTTTAAATCACGATATCAAGTCCTTGGAGCCAGCCTATGTAAATGCGTTTGATCTGGTGATTGAAGGCGATGCAAATATGAATCCAGTGATTGAATTATTAAAGAGTATAAAATAAAAATTTATTGAGTGTATTGGGGAAAAAGAGATTATAATTGAATTTTTTGTTGTGTGTTAATAAGTAAATAATAATAATATAAGGGAGAAGTGTTGCGATGGGAACACTTTTTAATGATAATTTAAAAAAATAGAAAAATATAACTACAAGATTAAACAACCCTTCTTCTTTGCGGGTCGTACAGGAGGTGACAGGACAGCCCTAATGGCTTCGTCAAACACGTTTTTAAGACCCTTTTGCGTAAGAGCAGAGCATTCAAGGTATTTGCATGCACGAATATCTTTTGCCATTGTTAAACCTTGAGGATAAGAAATAGGAGCCATTTTCTTTTGCTTCAATCTTTCGATCGTATCACGATCTTCACGTAAATCCAGCTTGGTGCCTACCAAAATGATAGGAATATTGGGTGCATGATGGCTAATTTCTGGATACCACTATTTGTTCAAAAAAAGGTTTAGTATCTTGTTTTGCGTACATTAATTAATTAATTACCTTTGTGCGGACATTCTCAAAAGAAGGAGGACTCACAAGCGAGAAACAACTGAGAAAGACATCCGTTTGAGGATAAGATAAAGGTCGAAGACGATCATAATCTTCTTGACCAGCAGTATCCCATAAACCAAGATTAATAGGCTTACCATCAACCATCACATTGGCAGAATAATTATCAAATCTAAATTACATGAAACTAGCGTTAACTTTAATCCTCCCCAAAAAGAACACACGTTTTCATTGTTATTCTTTTTTTTTTGTTATAAGCTTAATATTTACACTGTAGGAATATACTCTCCCGGGAAAGCATTTGTTGTATATGAAATCAAAAGACAGGTTTTACCAACGGCACTAACAAGAGAGAGAGAGGTTAGGAACCCCCTTCATCATGGTATTTATTTCTCATCATGCTTTCAGATGATGACATTTCACAAGAAAAACTTACCCATCACCAACAACCACACATTTAATAGACTGCATTTTTATAGTTTTATATTTAAAGCGTTTGAATGAAAGTATATATATATAAAAAAAAAAAAAAAAAAAAAAAAAAAAAAAAAAGACAAGGAAGAGAGGAAACGAAAAAAAATAATTAAAATAAAACTGTCCTAAATGAGAGCAGCTTCATTCCAACTGTGTAACTTAGTGCCACGAACAAAAATTAGAATCATAATCTCTCTCTCTCTCTCCTCTTTTCTTTCATACTTTCTTTTATAATAATTCATTAAAAAATGCTTGACACAGTCTTTTATCTTAAAATGGGTGGAGAGAGAGGGGGGATTTTCCATGTACATTATTCTAACCCAAATAAAAAAGTAAAGGGATCAAACATGGCCCTGTATTTTTTTTTTGTTGGTAAAGTCCGATATATTTCTTTTGTTAAAAACCCATAGTCGCACAGTAATTTATTTTCATTTTATACAACGAAATTATCAATACCAAAACTACATAATTCAAAAGGTTGATCTTGATCTTCTCTAAACTTGATTCGAATCGATTTGAAAGGGTTGCCATAGGGACACTTGATGTCGAATCCCAGTCGATAATGCAGTTCTAAATGAGGTGTTAACACGATACCACAGTTTTCCCAGTTGCCATATAACTGGTATTGTACTGTCACATTAAACACCTCGTCCAATGGTTTTTGGAAACTATTCGTCGTATACAGCATGATGCGTTTGGCACGGATATCTCCTGCCATATACAGACCAAAGTAATCTTCGGTCTTAGGGCCTAAATGCGTATATATATAAGAGAGAGAGATATTTTTTTTTAGCAGTGATACACACAACAACAACAAAAAAAAGGGCACTTTACTGTGAATGGAGCTCCAGCAAGATTCGGTATTTTGATCCACGGCTTTGTGATAGGATTGATGCACATAGATATCTTGTGCTGGAATTCCTGGGTTTATACTGTTGTACAGTGCGTCATATTCACTTATATTAGCCACTGTGTCTGAATGAAATTCAAAACCATCTACATTTGGCATTGTATCCATATTTGTAACAAATAAGCACCTATCATTTGAACAACTCGATCTAAAAAAGCATTTTTTAAAATTAGAAATAAAAATATAAAAAAAAAAAAAAGTTGTGTGTTCATATATAGAGTACCGAACATCTCGCTCTCCTTCTGTGGGTGCCAACTCTGTCTTTTCAAAATAATTATCTGCTTCCATGAGTAAGCTTTCAGATGTTTTCAATGATAATTCTAATAAAGAAACAGCGTCGTACTAAAAATCGTAGTACACCCCACCCCCACAATTGGCTTAGTCATGGTGAGCTATATAAAAACACTTTTTTTTTTTGCGGTTACCAGGTAATATTCGGTTAATTCTCTATTGTTGACTGTATCAATGCCTATAAATCTATCTCTACCAGAGGATAGTAAAGGGTTCGAAATGATGTATGGATATTGATTCAACCAGATGGGGAAATAGATTTCTGCGTGTTTTAATTTCCATGCATCTAATGCTTGTGAACTCAATTGGCTGAGAAACGTTTGCACTTTTTGACGAGGTACAAAAGCACCATAGCGAAGATCAGCATACCCCGTATGAAGTGATTTTTCTAGTGATCTTTTGTTTTAGTTTTGATGTAAAAAAAAAAAAGTAAGGGGGTGTCCCCAATGATCATCTTAAGCAACTTACCTGGATTTGTAAAGCGCCATCTCTTGTAATCAATGTAATTGACGGGTCGTGTGTTAACAACCAGATGCTCTGAATAGCGTTGTGAATGGGTATATAATGTATCCAAATAAGGGTTCAACCATAAATCATCTTGAAAATAGCATTTTTCAAATGTAGCCACTGCACAGGCCGTAAATTTCCCCAATCCATACAGTGCTGCATCTGTCTCGATGACTTCAATCTTTACTCTATTTTGTGTTTCTGCTAATTTTGTTGTATTTGGATACAGGTACTACCATAAGAAGGGATTTTAGAAAAAGGAAGATCCCAAAACGCCAAGCCCTTTTATATGTTTTGTCTTACCTCTGCTATTAATGGTTTGGATCTGATTTGGTTGTAAACAAGAATCTCCTTGATAAATGGGTATTTTAATAAATGAAGCACTACATTGAGTATACCATCATGAGAATCATCCACACGATTCACGACTGCTGTCACGCTTGGATAGCCCATGGTGGTGTCAAAGAGGAGGTGTGGAAAGATGGAAGGCTGTACAAGGGCCGGTTCGTTTTCTTCTAACTGGATAGACCAGGTGGCCGGATCGATTTCTGAGCTGGAGAAAGGAACATGCACACTGGGTTGGGTCGTATAGTGACTTTGCAAAGTATCGAGTTGTGTCCAAAGAACAACTCCCACTGTTACTAGCGTAATGTAAATCGTGAGATTCTTAAACCGTGTGTTCCATTTATATACAGGGCTTTTCAGTACAATGTCTTTTAAAGATTCATTCATGACCAAGATGAAAACGTTTATTTATTAAAAGAGAGAGAGAGAGAGAGAGAGAGAGAGGGGCAGAAATAATAAATACATATATATAAAAAAAACCGAGGGGTTCATTCTTCCCCGTTGCGGATTGGCTGATGAAAAAGATCTGTCCAAATGGGAAAAATAAAAAAAAATAAAAAATCTCAGCCAATTTTGGGTTTCTTTTTAGGTAACAATCAACTTGGGTTTCGGGTAACATTTGGGAAAGAACAGAAATTAGGTTTTAAGTGATGCAATGCCCCTTTTTTATATAATTCAGCCCAAAGAAAAATAAACATTATTCACTCATAAAAAATAAACTCTTATAAATTGATCTTCAGCAGCATGTTCTTACACAAATGAGATATATGCATTAATTTTTTTTTTTTTTCTTACCGTGAAAGAGAGTTTCTTGTATTCCAAATATATCCTTTTTGGCTAGGCTTCCCTTATTTATACCTAATATGGTGAGATATACGCTCTCTTAATATGTTCCTAAGGTAGTTCTTGCTTGAAACATATAGAGAAAAATTAAGTTTTGTATAAACAAGGATTATCAATCTGTACCTGAATCCCCAAAAAAACCAATACCAAAATTGAAAGCATGGTTTTTCAATAGTAATAACTTTATAAGGCTGAAACGAACAATTACATGCATTGACGTATCTTTTTTTGTTATGAAATAAGATGCAAATACAAAAATGATAATAATGCGCATTGTTTCATTTCAAAAGAAGGGTTTAAAATGCATTGACCTAATTACGGGTACAACTTTAGTTAGTATAAAATTCCAGTAACAAAAGTCAACAACAAGCCTCTTGACTATGAATTAAGAAAAATAGTGGTTGCTTATTAGTAGGTGGGGGCTAACCAAAGCGTACCTAAGATTTAGAAAAAGCAAACAAAAAGGGCAATCATGCGGTGGTACACGAGGTTGCTATTCATAAGTTTTGATGCCGAAAAAAGGGAACAATAGGGATGATGAAGACCAACTTTTTAAAAGATTATTGTGTTAAGTAAAAGAGTTTCTTATTAGAGGGAAGGCCATATCATAGGAAACGAAAAAGAGAAGTTAAAATGTTCACTAAAGTGCGTTTGAAACGAGTCACTTTTTTTTTCTCTGTTTTTTTTTCTCCTTGATTCTTATTCATTCTCTCTCTCTCTCTCTCTCTGGGGGCAAGTGCAGGAACTTATTTTAACCTGGAGAATAAATAAAAAAAAAAAAAAATTACTTCAATACTGGTTTTCTACACTCAGGCACCATCCAATGTCAAGACTATTACAGGCTAGAAGAGGACACGATTCTGATAACGATACTACTGACTGCGATTCGGACGATTCAAGATCCTATTTTTCTACAAGTGTTGACTCGTATGATGAAGTAACCGACTCTGAGTTGGAACTGACCGACTCTGAAGAAGACGGTACTGAAGAGGACGACGAAGACAACGAAGACGACTCTGAAGAGGACTCTGACGATGTTGAATCAACTGGAGATGAAGAAGACGATGAGGAAGATTCTATAGGTTCGCAACCCCCATGTCCACATATTTCAAATAGGCAAAAGTACACAACCTAACATTTTTTTTTTTTAGATGTCCTAACGAATGCAGAAAGAGAAAAGCGCATTCGTGAATACCGTCGAAAACTTTTGCAAGACCCTACTTTGAAACCCGAACCTGGGTTATTCAAAAACGACAGAACGCGTATGGATAGTAGGAATCAATGTAAATACTCAATAGAATAACGAAAAAAAAAAAAAAAAAAAAAAAAAAAAAAAGCGAATTTCTTTTCTTTTTTTTTTGAAAGGGGACATGATGTACTGAAACTGATCAATTCAGATCCTTCTGAAAATAATAGATATGGTTCACGAGGAAAGACTTCAAGATATAGTCGTTTCAGTGATAATGATTCCGATTTTGAAACAAGAGAGCCAATTAGTAATGCCTGGGCTACCGTCACTCCCGATTCACTCTTAAGTTGGAAGGATTTCGCTGATAAGGCCGATGATAAACCCACTCAATCCACATCGACCATTCGATCTCTACCCGCCACCCCAACCAAGTCTCAACCCGTTGTCACCTCAGATCCCGTCACCATCCCGTCAGAACCTACTACTCACTCGGACCCCATCATCATCGAATCAGAGTCCGTTATCTCCAAGGGACCTACACCACCTCCATCAAAAGCAGTCGAAATCACAGATCATGTGAACAATGTTCCATCACCAAGTATTGGTGCGTGGGGTTCAATTAATAGACAGGAAGAGGCATCGGTGGAGGAATCAACGTCGAATTGGGGTAAAATTGAATCTGTGTCCGATGATTGGAAAAAGCAATCTTGGGAGGCAGATACTACAACACCACCACCAACAACAACATCAATGGCTGCAACTCAGATAAATACCCCATCCTTGGAGGACACTCAAGCTGCGCCACAGTGGGCATCCTTAGTGTTAGATGCAACAAAAGAATCGCCTATACAGGCTGCATTCACACAAGTCGATACACCTTCTTCACAACCCACTGCCATTCTGTCACAAGAGGAACCATCTCCTTCGAGTGCACCTGTGGATACAACAACGACGACCACACTGTGGAATGTGAAAACACCCAAAGCGTCAGCAACCAAAACCGTACCTACCGAAACAATCAGTTGGAACGACTTTTCTTCGGAGAGTCAACCTATCACCACTGCCAATGTCGATCCAGCCACGCAAATACCGCCCAACATTGCGTCCAATTGGAATAGTGTTTCTTCTGAAACTACAACATCCAATGATACAAAACAATGGAACAATTTCACTGAGAACAGTCATTTAGACACCTCACCTTTGAACGAAACGTCTAAAGAAGCATCAGACTCGAATACAAACGAAACCAAGGATGTGAACCCACCTGTTGTCGAATCCACAGCGAATGAATCATCCAATTGGGGTAATTCGCCTCTTCAAACAACATCGGGTTGGGAAAAAATTGAAAACGGACGTAAAGAGCCTGTAAGTTGGAATAAATCGGTTCAAAATACACCACCAGCAACGACTCGCTCTGTAGAGAATACATCCAAGGAAGTATCTGATAGGAATAGGACAGCTGTCGAAAGTAACCCCAAGGAAACTTCAAACTGGAATCCTATTGAAAGTGCACCCAAGGAAGTATCGGGCTGGAATCATATTGAAAGTGTACCCAAGGAAGTCTCGGGCTGGAATAACACGTCTGTGGAAAATACATCGGAGGGAGCATCCGATTGGAATAATACACCTGTGGAGAGCTCACCCAAGGATGCCTCCAACTGGAACACCGCTTCGGTGGTAGAGAATACATCTACTTCAAAATGGAATAAAACACCTGTCCAAAATACACCCAAGGAGGCTTCCAATTGGAATACTGTCTCTGTGGAAAGTACGACAAAGGAAGCTTCGAACTGGAATAACACCGTTGAAAGTACCTCGAACGGAATGACAGGGTGGAATAAGACAGTTGAAAATACCTCAAAAGAAACAACAGGATGGACTAACACGGTTGAAAGTACCTCAAAAGAAACAACAGGTTGGAACAGCACGCCTATGGATACATCTTCATCAGGATGGAACGACAACACGCCTGTACAAAGTACGACGAACTGGAATGATAGCACACCTTCTCATCTCGTCGAACCTCCCAAGAAGAATTCCGATTGGGGATCTTCCAGTAGTAGTAGTATTGTGGCAGTAGAAAAGCCTTCTCGGACGACAACAACAGAGAACCATATCCCCGCTGAGGAAAGAGCTTCTTCCGGTTGGGCACAAATGACTGCAGAAGCATTACCCGAAAAAGTCTATAGTCGACCTGCTTATCGGCCCACATGGAACCGTAACCGAGGTTATGAAGATCGTGGACAACGTCATGGTCATGCATCACCTGTACAACAGAATAAACGTCGTGGAAGGAATAGTCATCAGTCTACACCGATTACAACCCATGCAACCGTGACGAACAAAACTGAGAAAGCATCTGTTGAAAAATCCAATATGACAGAGACGACGCCAGCGTGGAATAAGACCGAGATACAGGTGAAAAAATCATCTTGGGGTATAGTGGAACAGCCTGTGGAGACGGCAACTTGGACTAGTAGTGAGAAACCTGTGGAAATATCCTCCTCTTGGACCTCTTCTGAAAAACCAGTGGAAACCTCCTCCTCTTGGCAAAATTTTGAAAAACCTGTTGAACAATCCTCTTGGACCTCTCCCCCTGATACTGCTACTCGTACTACGTCTGCGGTTGCTGAGAATGCCGGTGCATCAACATCTTGGACATCGATTGAGAAACCTGTTGAAAGCTCATCTTGGACTACCCCTGAACAGTCAGCCGAAAAAAAGACTTGGGGTACTTCTGAAAATAGTGTATCTGAAAATGTCAATCAGAAGACATCATGGGGTAACCATCCAAAGTCGGATACAACATCTTCGTGGAATAAGCCTGCTGCTGCTGCTGCTGCTACCCCTACCGAGAAAGGATCGTGGACAAGTACTGGCAAGGATGATTCTTGGGGAAACAAACCCTCTACTAAATCTACTAAAGACGGTTGGGGAGCAAAAGACAAGGCGATTGAAAAATCTCCTCAAGTTAGCTCCTGGACTACCAAGGCTGTTGAAAAGTCTAGTGATCGACCTGTGGAAACACCCTCTGTCAAAGTTACACCAGCTGCCACTTCCACGCCGTCCTCTTGGTCCGCATCACCTGCTATCGCTGAATCTTCCGCTACCACATGGAGTACCGAGACATCACATGAAGAACCATCGACTACAAAATCGCAAGGTGGATGGGGAGGTGAGATCCGTAGTAACGGATGGAGTACATCACAATCCAACAGTAGCACCAATTGGAACGCTGATAAGAAGGCAGCAAATCAAGCTCGTCAGAACAATTACACCAAGCCTAGGAACAATCGAGGTTATCTTTCACAAAGAGTTGAAAATCCATCCCCACATCCTGCTGAAGATTATCATCGTACTGATGGTGGTGGTGATGAAGATTCGGATGTCGAAATAATTTTGGAAGCAGATGAAGAGTCGGATTGGGTGAAAAACGAACAAATTCTTGGTATGACTGCACCAGAGGAAGAAGAAGAAGGGGAATCACCCAAATCATCTAACCACCATCAACATCATGGAAATTATGAGGGTCATAGTTCTCAGCCTGAATCCGCCAATTACAGGAAAAATTTCAATCATACCAATCGTAAGCATAGACGAAATTTTGATGACAATTGGAGACAAAGGGATGAAGCCAATCATGATATGGATGAACAACAACATTATCATCATAAATATCAGCTTCATCAACAGCAACTTCAGCAGCAACAGCAACAACATCATCATCAACAGCAGCAGCAATTCCATCATCCTCAACATCATGGTGTCCCCATGTATTATCCACAACCTCATCCACCAATGAATGGAGGAAATATGCCTTATTTACCCATGATTCCCAATGGACCTAATGGTAGCCCAATGTATGCCATGCCATATCCAATGGGTATGCCTTCCTCACCTGCAACCGGCTCTCCCAACAATTCTGTTGTTGGTGATTCCAGTCCTCACATGATGCAAGCAGCGAATTTTGGCTATCCTCCCATGGGGCCTACTGGATTTCAGCTACCACCCGGGTACGAAGCGAATGGAATGGTTTATTACGGTATGGATCCCGCTGCCGGCATGTACGGGCCACCACCGCCACCACCACAACCATTTTATTACTATGCTCCGATGCCAATGAATGCACCCATGTATTCTCCACAGCACGGTCATATGTTACCTCGACATAAAATGATAGATGAAGAAGATTTAGAAGATGATGATGGATGGGGCCCTTCGCCAGAAATAGTAGAAGAGCAATGGGGAACAAAAAATTATAATAATACATCAAATACATCTGCTTATTATCAGCAACCAAATAATTACTAGCTTATCTTTTTTTTTTTTAATATGAAAAAAAGAAACAATAAATAAATAAAAAATAACTATTATACAAAAAGTAAACTATCTTTTTCTTGTAGCACTGCACTGCGGCGTCTGTTCCGCTAATCGACTTATAAATACATAGGCCATTCCCATGCATGATAATACGGTCCAGAATATCGGTGTACTACAACGGAGTTAGGTTATTCCACATGCGCATGATGATGAAATGTTTTCTTTTTTGCATTTTGCTGCAGTTCACTTACAAGATCTGTGGACTTTGAATCCTGAGCACTTCAATATCGTAAATGATGGCTATTGAATGATAATAAAAAAGATTGCACGCATACGTCAGTTGATGTTGTTGTCGTCCTTGGATTCATTATCTTACCTTTATTCATTATCTGTCCGTCACTCGCTAGTATAAATATTATGAGTACACTATGTCATATGTTTACTTTTTTTTTTTGAAAAAAAAAAAAACTCACAAACATGTAGCGATGTAGGAACTGTTAATCGACGTATTTCCCCTGTGCACATACCCTGTATTCCTTGCTCTAATCCTATCCATATAAAAAAAAACCCCCCATCCCTTTCAGTTTTTGTTCCTTGTGATCTCCATGTTCATATTGTGTGTTACCTTTGACTACCGTCAGTTCTCCTATGGGAAACACATGTCAGTTAGAAAAGTTGCTAGTGAGATTATAAGGGGTGGAGGTATACCTGGTTTTAAGTCGAGTGTTTTATTTTCAATGATTTCATTTGTGTCTAATAATTTGGCGGTGTACCGAAGTTGAATACTTGAGTCTGAGCTTACTTTTTCTTTACACGGTGAGGCATGTCGTAAAATGTCTAAACATGAAGAAACACGTTAGTAAAACTCGAGAAAAATGTAAAAGTAAAAAAAGAAACACAACAAATTCTAACTTGTGTGAAATTTTGCTGGTTGTTGTTGAGTGTTTACAAAAGATATAAGTAATCCAATCAGGATAATTTGACAGAATTGCATGTTTTTATTCATGGTTTGTTCCTTTTTTAAAAAAAATTAAAAAAAAATAAAAAAAAAAAAGAGTAGAAGAAAAAAGAACAAAAAATAATAAATCAAAGTTTTTTTTTATTGTATGCACATTTATGGAACAATTCATTACCGCAAGTTTATCCAGACCCGAACTGACATTACTTTTAGCCATCTGATTTTTGTGCTACGTTCAATGGCCTATTGCCTCTGGCATCAACACACGAATGATTTTATGTAATAGCACAGCCCCATTGATATATCCTTTATCTTGTAAATACATTGGGCAAGATTAATTATGACACACATGTCGCGTTTGTTTTTGGTTTTTTATAAAGAAGCTAACAGCACAAAACTGGAAGGTTGTACAATCCGATATGTTCATTTTTTTTAATTTCGAGACACTTTTTGTCTGAGAATCATAAAATGGATCGCTAAACTTTTCTGAGTGCCGCTATAATATTTTTATCATTTTCTGCTAAAAAATCAAAAAGGTACATGGGCAAAAAAGAGTAAGTTGCTCTAATATTCAGATTGTGGGTTCTGACAAATTAGGATACATTCTTTTTTAATCGATGACACAGTTCAAATTACACAAAAAAAAAACGTATTGAACGAGTGCCTTGCTGTGACAAATAAAAGGTCAATCGTGACATTTCAATGTATTGCAAAACCAAAATAAACAAATCATGGATCCCCATGTGTTCTATTATTTCATTTATCTTCATTAAACTTTTTTTTTTTTCCGCCCACCGTTTGTTGGCATGAAACAAGCAAATGGTTGTACAGAACATTTGTTGTGTTTCTTTTTTTGCTGAAGTCTGTTGTGTGATCAACATCTAACCCCGAAATCCCATTTGTGCGACTACAGTCATCCCTTTGTAATTTGGCTGTCATCTCTTAATAAAATCACAATTGTCGTTCAATGAACATTTTCGTTCCTTTGTTTTTTTAGTTCTAACGTTTTCAATGAGAAAATAAAAGACTTTGCAACCCTCAAAGAAAGATGTCGAGACATATCTCACAGACTCCAAAACATTGTAATCGATAACTAGCCGCAATAAAGGAAACAAAAGTTATAGACAATGAAGCATGCCAATTCATCATTTTACGGCACTTACATAGACAAATAAAGAGACGATCTTATGGATGCATTGATTGAAAAAGAATGATTCTCAGCTTTTTGCTGATGACACCATAAACAATATCGAACACACCATCGTCTTTATGCAGATCTCCGTCAAAACTCATTTTAAAGTCAAAGCTAGGGATTTTCCCAACAATTTGGAGACAAGATGCGCATGGTTTTTGGATTGTTAGAGTAAAAACCAGGACGATACCAAAAAAAAAAAAAAAAAAAAAAAAAAATGGTTTCATTTCATACAGTAATTAAGGCATACCTTTAAAATTTCCTTTTCTTCTCTTGCCCTATCAAGTCGATGAAATGTCAAGATGGTGAAGCTATTTATACATTTATTCCTGAAACCCTTTTTTCTTCATGAACAAACACGGTTACGCAGAAACCATATATCTCTTTTATATCTCTGTGATATCTAAGTCCATGCTGTAGGACATGGGAAGGCATGGAAGTAGTGTTAACTGTGGACTTTCTCCGTAGGCTTGACAGGTATCATTAGCTGCGACACAACTAAATGAAAAAAAAGTGCTGACTTATTTGTTCATCAATTAAGGTGTCTATCGAGAACGTTTGCCTTGATGTTATTCTGGTTGACGCTTGCAAATTAGCACTTTCTACTAATTTATACTTTTTATAGGAATAAAATCAAGTAATATGGAAAAAAGCCTTCGAGTCATTCGCTATGGATAAAGATTGTGTACATACTCTGGCTGTAAGGGTACAGAAGCTGTGTTTGTGCTTAGGTGAGGTAGGTGCTCACAACTTGTTTCACAACGTCCATCAATTTATTGTATGATCTGCTTGGACAATTAGTTTATCATTCTGGTTGCTAACGTTGCTCAGTAGATTAGTACATTTTCTTGGCTATTTTCTTTTCTCAATTATTTATAATTTATCCTTTTCCTCTCCACTCAGTCCACTGGGCTTTTAAGAAATAATAATAAACCAAAAAATCTCTTTCCTATGAATGTTAAAGTCTTGAGCTACCACGTCTGGTTATTTAGAATAAAAGCCTGGGGGTTATAATGGTCTCCCATATGTGTATATACAAATGGAATAAACATGTGATAGCAGCTTAACAACTTCTAATGTATCAGACAATGCTGTGCATAAAATAGGAAAATATATGGACAACAGAAAAATGAAGACCGTGTTAAATCATGATAATTGGGTGCCGGCAGAATTTTGTGTCAAAAGAGAAAGTTGGTTCAGAAGACATTGTTAATACACAATTAAATGGCAACCTCTCGCAGATGACAGAAGATTATAATTTAAATCGTTGTTATTCAGAAAGTGTGCAAAAAACAAAAAACAAAAAGTGTGCGATCTTTAGAGCATTTATTCATAGAAAAGACAAAAATGTACCACTGAGCTCCATTTGAAAGTGGAGACACTGTAACCGAAGTTGTAAATATTTTAATTCAGAATATTATAAACAACGGTATATCTCTGTTTTTTTAGAAAGCGTATGTGTAATGAAACCTAGGTTCAATATTTATATTTTATAGACTTCAGATTTATTGAATGATGGATGACAAGACAATAAGAAATGGGGTGGGGATGAAGTTTTAGTTATTTTCCATAACAATACCACGTAGCCATGTTACGAGAAATATCTGTTTGATCAATATAGGTGTAATCAGAGCAACCTCTATCAGCAGCACTTCTCAAATCATTAATCGAAGTATAAAAAGCGCTGGAAACAGTGACATGGCCAGTTCGGTCTTCCTTAGAAAACGTGCATTTACAGTTGCTATTGGTGTAGGTGGATACATTATTGTCACCTTCGTTCACTTCCACCTTTACAGCTAAACCATTGATACAATCTTGAGCTTCAATGGAGTATTTATGATCAAAAGTACGACATTCGCCCCAAGGAGAATTGGGAGTACCTCCGAGAGCAACACCAGCCATAACAGCAGAGAGAAGTTGAGCAGCAGAAACAGCAACAAAGATGAGTTTGGCAGACATAGTTAGTTAAGTAGTAGTTGTAGTTGTACTAGAAAGATGGATATTACATTTTTACTATTTAAAATACGGGTATTTATATATATTGGTAGCCGTGGCTTGGTCTTTTAAAAAATGGCTATGTTATAAGGGATTGAAGAATACACATACAGTAGGTGCATGACGCATCATGTTCAAGAACAACAGTAAGCTTAGCCAATTAAAGTACCGATTTCAAATATGCACTACTTCGCCAAAGATTTTTGAGGCAAAGCCCAATTAAAGCTTACTTTGCAGTAGAAGAATATGTGCGTACATGTTACTTTGAAGAAAGGGATGGTGGCTTTTTTTTTTCCTTCTTTTTTATTTTTTGTGTGGATTAGGCTGTACCATATTCCTCTTTCAGGATTAATTAAATTATATACACCTTGGTCATGATATTATTATTCGCATCAAGACCGGCGAAGTTACATTACAATGATTTGCAATTAAGGGGCGAAGATGGGTAAGAAACAATTCAACTTCTGCCAATAAAATACATATTCTTCAAATTAACACTTATAGCGTTGTGTGATTTTACTAGTAATTTCTCTATGTGATTTTGTGGTAATTTTTATGCTTGATAACAAGAGGGTATTATGTAAAGAATAATAATAGTCCATTTGGTGAATAGGCAGGATGGCCCGTAAAATGAATTTTTCTTATACAGAGTGCTACAGCCAATCATAAGGTTGCATTGAAATCGCATATCTCAAAAAGGCATATGTAGCATTGTCTTTTCCACATCTTATTTCATCATTTAGCTGTATCAGGTTCTAATCCTCCACAAGTTATCTCTTATTGTCACTTGAATAACCCATAATTCTTGATTAACGTATGAATTATATGGGACGTAGGTAGGGTGATATTTGATTTTTATCATTGAAGTTAAAGTATTACTACAATAACCTTTTTTTATTAAACCTGTCGATTCTATCCGAATATCTTACATGAAATTGTTCCTTATTATATTTACCATCTTTTGATTCTTTAACAGAACAACCCAATAATCTTCCCGTCTAAACGTTTTGTGTTTAAGAATAAGCCCCGTCTGTGCCTCTTTCTTTCAGTTTAAGCACGGTAATTAAAAAAATGCTTGTATCCATTCCCCCAAATTATATTCTTTGTGGTATCTTTAGGTAAATCTTTAAATTACTTGACACTGTAGTTCGTGTAAAATTTGGCGTTATCTGCGAAAGAAATGCTGTACCATGACGTTTCGTGCTGAATGTAATGTCCTCTTGCGTTGTTTTTTAACAGCCGCAAGGTTTTTGATTCCGTTCTTTTATAGAGGTTATTTTGTTCATTTTTAAGTGTATGAGTCCATATTGCTACTTGTTATTGTAGATCTTTACTGGTGTGTATTTTTGTTCTGGATTTCAATTTTACCCCCTTCTTCTCCCTGAAGAAAAAAACAACGCGGGAAGGATCCTGGGGGCCACAAGCATCCACATTACTGTCTCAGAACAAAATACTTCCTAACGAAAATCATAATTAAATTATCTACCTCTTAACAAAATGATAATTGAACTATTTATATCTCTTAAACTTTATAAACAACATGATCTTCTTTTTTTATCAATAACATTTTATGTTGTCTTATGTCATTGTTTACTGTCATCTAAAAAAGAAATGCTACTGTGATTCTTTTAAAAAAGATGTAATAGTAATAATAATAAAAAAAAAGAGAAATATACAGACACAATTGAAACAAAACATAGTGGTACGCACAATGTTTATTACTTTAAATTAATGCTACTTTCAGTATTAGGGTCTTTTGTTAATCATGGAACAGCAAAGATGAACCTAAATCCAGATAAACGAAGGAAAGGCTTACCTGAAAGCTATACCGGCTTTTGTTTTTAAAAAAAGCATACCTTAGCATCTCCTACTTTACTGCTCATTGATAGTCGTCCGGTCTATTGAAACAAAACAAAGAGACACGGCTGTATCGAAGAAGGACTATACTCTTAGTTTGTACATCATTTTGTAAGCAAATTTTCTAATGTGAGTTATAGGGCGAGATAGCTAGGGTAATTTCCTATTGCTCTAAAAAAAACGGAATCTCTTGCCTTTGCAGTTCGAGATGTAGAATGTCTGTTACGCCTCTGTGATGATTTATATTCACCCGAACTTGGCCAAATCAGTGGTGAACGATCTATGCTCAAGACAGAACTGCGTTTGGCTGACGCATGGTCCTCGATAACATAAGTATCAATGCCAATAATTACCTTTTGGTGTTTTCAATACGTTTCATAATGACAAAATGCATTTACCTGAAGATTACAGAAATTACAAGTTGCCTACTGTGAATAAAAAATTCTATTCATTTCCTTTCTATTAATAACGCAAGCAGTTGGGATTTTGGAACGTATTTTGAACAAACAAATCCTAGTCTTAATAAGCGCAAGAACTTCAACAAAATTGACAGGGATTTATACGAAAAGCACATGGAAAGTCACGATGTAAAGCAATATGCACTCCCAACTGTATTACGTGATCATCTTGATCCAGCTATTATTGCCGTAACTATGTGCGCTTTTAAATTTTGTAAACATATTCAAGCCTGATTTCATTATCGTTAATACCAGTGTTCCAATGAAGAAAACCATATGGTGGAGAATAGAAAAAAAAAAAAAAAAAAGGCTATAAATACGTATATCTTCATCTATACTCTCCAGAATTGAAACCAATTGAACAATTCTGGGCCATAATTATGCATAACATAAAGCGTAATTAGCTTAAATAGTGTCTGAAACACTCCCATAAAGAATAATTGAAGCATGTAATGATGTTCCTTTATCCCACCTTGATAAAATTGCTCAACGCTCGAAAAATTATTTCCAAAGCTGCTCAAACAAAGTCCCTATTGAAATAAAATATTCGAAAAGTGTTTAGCTACGTGAGCACCATACTGAGAAAGCTGTAAAACTTTGAAGAACAGACTAAATTGTATTAATGCTGTATTAAAACTTATCTATTTCAAGCCTTCATAGTTCTATCTCGGCAAGAGGAGAAAGAAGAAGAGAATTAATGTATACTAAGTAATGAAATAATGACAGTCTGAATCGCATTGAAAGTCGTTGTCTGAAATCCATTTTCAGATGTACGCCAAAAATATTTACGCGAAAACGCGCTCTTCCAAAAAGAAAACATTTTTTTTTTTGTTCTTCTTTCTTACATTTTTTTTTTATATATTTGGAAGTTTTGATTACGCGACTTTTCGAGTGATGGTCCGAATTACAAACAATATTTATCATGAGGCCTACGAATACATTAAATCAGACGCACAAGAGGGCAATTGTATTGTATTTGTAGCAGCTGATGTCGATTCCATTTGCGCCATTCGTATCTTTCAGGTTCGCTCCCACCCCTCTGTAAAGAGATACCTTCACTTTTTTTTTGTATTCAGCTTCTTTTTGTATAGGCTTTATTAAAAAGTGACATCATTCCACATAAAATTGTACCTGTTTCAGGTTATAAAGACCTTGTCGCTGCCAATGAAAAACTAGTGAGACGAGACAGCGATGTAAATCCTCCCCCCCCTTTTTTTAAACACTCTAATGTCTCTTCCCAGGCTAACCTTTTTCTCCCACTGATTTAGTTGCGTTCGATTGTCATGATTAATTGTGGAGGGCTTGGAAATATCTTGGAATGTTTTGATCTGAATGCATTGGCCAAAGTTTACATTATTGATAGTCATCGACCTTTAAATCTCGATAACATGCATCCCTCCAATACACAAGTCTGTGTATTTGACGATCAAGACGAGACAGAGAAAATTAATGAAGTCATGCAGGCCTTCCACGATATCATCGTAAGATGCAATGATTTTTGAGTAGTGTTAGGGGATACAACTGACAAATTTATATAGTTTCGAGACGACAATGATGACGATTCGGATGAGGATTCAGATATCGATCAAGAGAGTGAGGATAACGATTCAGACGATTCCGAAGGAAGAACAAGGGATAAACGGGCACATCAAAGACGGCGTATAAATGGGAACGAGGTAATAGACATAGAAGACATGGTGTATGTATAGATGACCAAACGATTATCCTTAGAAATTATCGAGAACAGCCAAAAGACAGTTAAGAAGAAAGCAAAATCGATTACTGGCAGCATACTATTCTGGTGGTCTTTATTACGGTAATTCCGTTTCGGGTGCTATTTATGAATTAGTGAATCAACTAGGCAAATCCAACAACGAGTTACTATGGTAATTTTTATATATATTTATACGAAAGAGAGATAACTGACAAAAAAAGAATAATGACAGGCTTGCGATTGTGGGTGTCACTTCTCAATACGTCTTTGAACAAATGGATACATACAAGTATGCCGAAAAATTAGAGGTTTTTAAAGACGATCGAGCAAGATTGAATGTAAATAGAAATGAAGATGGTAGTTTACAAACTACAAATGTGGTCATTAAATCAGAGGATGAATATAGATTTATGATGTTTAGGCACTGGAGTTTATATGACAGTATGTATCATTCAGGATACGTATCAAGTAAACTAGGTGTCTGGAAAGATGCAGGAAAAAAACGACTGAACAATATGTTTGCAAAGATGGGGTGTGTTACTATAGACTACAATTCTCATACCGTGGTACTCATCTTTCATGTAGATTCTCACTTCAACAATGCCAACAAGTATATACCCACATGGATATGGATTTAAAACAGATGCTTCGTAACAAGATTGAAGTGGTTGCACCGCTTTATGGACTGACCGATATCTGCTTTCCTAGCTTTACAAGAAGTTATGGATGGGAATGTTGTTTATCTGCCAGTGATGTTGTGTATGCGCTTTCGACTATTTTAGAGACCAGTCCTGCTGCTGCTATTCGATTAGGTGTGAATGTCAATGCCAATTGGAACGAGAACGAGGATTGGCACACGGCCGAAGAATCCGAAGAGAATACGACAGCACATGAGATGAAATCTCAAAGACGTAAATGGTGGATGAAAAATTTCTATACAGCCTATGATGCTTTGAGTAGTCCTTCTCCTGATGGCATTCTGCGTGGGCTCAAGCTATGCATGAAGACACAGAAGGCCATTGTACGTCAGGGCACTGCCATCATCGATAAACGAATGGCAAAATTATTGAATAACTTTCGATTTGTGAATATTCGGAATGGACCTGATCTTTCGATTTTTCAACATCCACTTGCATTGACCAAACTTGCCTTGTTTCTGACAGATGCTTATAGAGTAAAAAAAAAAAAAAAAAAAAAAGCTAGTTTAAATTTGGGGATGGTATTGATTATGATTATTATAGGAGCACGGAAAGAAAAGTATTCCGTTTGTTATCTCTTCTTTAGATGAAGATAACAACACTTGTTTAATATTAGCATCGACGGGCGCACCTACATTTGGAGAAGTGCGTAAAAAGTAAGTCCATGTTAAAGATCATTGACCACCACAGCTCGCATCAACTGATAAACCTTTTTAGCACATTTGGATTGGCATTTGAAGAAGCAGCAGAAAAGACGGGTGCACGTATATCATTAGATAGCTTTGAATCATCCGTGGTGCAAGTGCATGATAGTGATATTGAGCATTTCGTCGAAACGTTAATCTACAAAGAATTTTAATTCTTTTTATTTTTATTTTTTTGTAAATAAAGTTTATATGTATGTTGTCTTAACAGAAAATAGGGTGAAGGCCCGTAACACTTTCCAAATCAAATTTTACTGGACTTGAAAATCTTTTTTGTTTTTTACATTTTCTTTTTCTTTCAAAATAAAATAAAATAACGCTTACCATGTCAAGCAGTGGTGCTTCCAAAGATCCAAACCGTGCCTCACCATCGGGTTCAACATTCACGCATGAAGAGGCAGGCATACCTATTCAATTACGCTCCAAACCAAGTAATTTATACATGAAAAACACCCCATTGCTGTTAACTCTAAACATTTTTATTTAGACCCACTGCAAAAGGATATCATGTCTAAAGTAAGGCAACGCTATTGCAGTATAATTTATGTAGTAAACACGGCTAAAGAAATAACTTTAGATTATTCAAGGCTTTGAACGTTGTCACGATATTCTTATCAAATCAAAAGGTTTGACTTTCTTCTTCTAGTCTTGATATATGATTTCCTTACTATCTTTTATATGTGTAGGATCTGGAAAGTTTTTAGCTGTGCTTGTTGCTTCTTTAGGTACGATGATTTAGTTTGACAATGAAGAGGACGAAAACACCAACGATTCTTTTTTCTTCTTCTTTTTCTTTGATTAGCTTGGAGACAATCCAAAGTAGAAAACCTCAGCATGGAGGAGGGATCGATGCCCGAATTCAACGACGACGACCTGTCATGGATGGGTAAAGATAAAGCGATTTTCAAAAACTTATTGAATGGAGGGAAATTTGACAAGGCCTTTGCCTTGTACAACACCAAAAAGACAGCGTATGTCGAAAAGAGAAAAACCGTCAAACGAAATACATGGCAACCCGTGGACGCGGATAGTATACCCAAAATTTATATTGCTTGTCCAACGTAAAGTAGAACTAGAAAAACCAATCTACCCCCCTCTAGGCATCAGTACTGAGCTTAATTTATACATATAGATATGACCGCATAGCTGAACTTGTGAGAGAATTGGATCAGAACACAGTGTATCGTCCTAGTAAGTTTTTATAAAAGATAATAAGCGCGGGGGTTTATGGCTAATAAACATGATATCGTAGCTATATCTGTCATAGGAGGTCGAAAGCAAAAATGTGGCAAGTATTTTATTTATGGATACGGGGATGGTCCGCGCAATGTTTTAACGTGACCCTTTTTTCTTCTTCTCCTCACGTGCAGTGTTGGACACATTTCACAGCCTTAGTGCAGATGAACATAGGTAAGAAAACAGACCCAAAAAAAAAGGCTTTGACAGTTTGATTTACACACACTCTTATTTATTTTTTCAAACAAAAAAGTCAACCATACAGCGATAAAAAACGATGTGGAAATAGGGATCGAGTCGCAGGGCCAGAACATGATTTATGCCCGTATTTTTCATCAAAAGTACCAATTAAAAATGCAGAAGTCATCTTTTGTCCTCATCCTTATTTATTCAATACAGTCATACGCAAAACCATGGGGATTCAACTCCAAAATTCCATTGTGATTATGGACGATACAGAGGCGGCTGAAACAGCAGCCAAAGATGCAATTTCCATCGAGGTGGGAGATACCGAAATAGCTCGTATCCGGGAAGAATTCGAATTAGCCATTAAAAAGAAACGTTTACCACAGCCCAATGCTGTACTACTGACTGTAACGTTTTTCTTTTGAATTGTAAAGAGATGAACCTTGATTCTAATTTTTTATTCTGTGTCTATTTTAGTTTTTGGATATTATTGAAACATGGATGAAAAGTCTGGAGCCAGAATTCAAACAGGATACAAATGGTATGACGGTTCAGCGGTAAGAAAATCATCCCGTTGGAAAGCTGTTTACAAAAAAAAAAGAAAAAAGAAAGCCAACCCATCTATTTCTTTGTATAAAAAAAAAAAAAAAAGGTTTGCTGGGGAAGACATGCTTGATAGGTTTGTGGAAATGAAATTGACACAGTACAAATGGGAAAACATCTTCAAACCCGGCATCGAAGAAATCCTGGGCCATTTCGAATTTGAACCCGTGGACGATGGTATTGATACGAGCACGCATAAAACTAAATTTGTCAGTGATAAAAGTTTACGTACTCTACAATGTAAGGAAAAACTTCTTTTATCTTTGCCCTCCTAATATATGAACTTTTTTTTTCTCTGTAGCCATGTTGGTTTCATTTGATTATATTTTCGATGATGACGAGAGATACACCGACGGTTTTACCTTGGCTCTTTTAAAAAAAACATCACCTGATCTCAAGTTCTGCTTGTGGTGCACAGACGCAAAGTTTATGTTGACAGAAACTGCAAATCGCGCTCATTCCTATGTCACAGTCAAGACAGATCAGAATAAGGAAATCAGAGTTATCGAAAATAACAACAAAGTCCTTACCAATACACGTCGATCCATTACACCTGAGCAGGAAGTGCCTCCTGCACCCGTTGGAGCTAGTAGCAGCATAAATGCTTCGAGTGCTCAGCCGAACGTTACACATGAGGCCAATGGTGTGTCTGTTAATACGCCTACACAACCTGTAGAAACTAACGAGCAGTCAACATCAGCTACAAAACAGCCGATAAAAAAACCAAGTAGTGATAATGTGCCACCTGTACCAGCGACAGAAACCGCATCACCTGTAGACACACTCATGACTGAGCAGCCAGAGATCACGACAAGGACTGAACCAGAGGACACGATCATGACCGAACAACCAACTACAAGTGCATCATCGCTGCCACCAACTTCTCCTATGGATACATCGGAAGACAACACGACCCATGCGACTGATACTGCAACCACAAAGACAGAACCACCTGTGCAACCAGCAAAGAAATCTCCCGAGGTTTACGATTTAACAGATTTACCTGACTCTCCTGAATTACCTCCACAACCTCACCCTCCTAATCATGGCCAATTTATTCCAGGCCAACCACCACCATTCAATGGGCCTCCATACCCACCCGCACCACCCGGAGGAGTAGCTCAATATCCTGGACAACCGCCGTTCATGCCTCAAGGACCATACCAACCCATACCGCAATTCATGCCTGTAGGTCCTTACCAGGGGCCTCCGATACAGCCATACCCGCCTCATCATCAGCAGCAACAGCAGCAGTTTAGACCTCCTCAGGGTATGCCTTATAATGTACCCTTTCCACCACAACAATACCATGGTCCTCCCATGGGCAGTTACAGTGGACCTCCACTTCAGCCATATAATGGACCTTTACCTCAATATCAACAAACACCATCGCAACCATTAATATCGAATTATAATGGACCTCTTCCACCGTTACCGCAACAAGCGCTGAGACCACCACCACCAACACCAGCCCAGACACAAGCAGCAGCAAATATCATGAACTCCAACTTCCAAATAGCAACACCTAATAACTTTAATATGGCAACTAGACCAACGACACAGGCACCTATGGCTTCCACGAGCACGAATTTACCGTTGGGATCGAAACAGGCTGGTAAATTACCGATGCGCGCTCAACCCAGTAAAGTGGCTGCACAATCATCCAAAGCAACTATACAGCCTCTTAAAGCAGCTGTACAAGCTAATAAAGTCACTGCTCAGTCTAGTAAAGCAAGCGCTCAACCACAGCCTGTGTCGACAAAACCAAATGCGTCAGTAGCATCGTCTTCAAAAGCACCCGTGAATGGAGCATCGGTACCGCGTTTTATTAAAAACCCATTTACGATACAATCGGTTCCACCGCGTACTATAGAAAAAACACAAGCTTCTGGTAGCAACAATGGTAGTAGTAGCAGCGCTTCGATCATATCATCTGAGGCTTACAATCCAGCCACGATACCGCCGCGTACAGTAGAAATTAATGGCAAAGCAACTGCTGATAATATCGTCCCAAAAAAATTACGTAAACCTACTACAGCGTTACTACCCACTGCGGTGGATACATATACCGATTTCAAAGAGGCTGTACCTATTAAACCGGAACCTGATGCATCCGACAGCGATCTTCCACCTTTACAAAACGTCAAGACAGAAGGTGAACTGCGACCTGTGAAACTAGAAAGGCCAGAAAACGAGCATTTCAGAATGGCCGGTTCAAGCTGTGATAAACCCAGTGCATCTAACTTTGTAGTGTATCGTATACCACGCAAGAATCTTGTGTTTGATGCCAATGGTGTACCGAGTCTTAAACAAGTTCCGCATCATATAGCGCAATCACCTTTTTATAGCCCATTCAAAAATTCGGTGTTACCCATGGCGCAAGCAACACCTGTCAAACCGTTTTCAGAAGGCAATGAATTATCGATTGCACATCAAATGGAACGGTTTCGAAAGCATGCGGAAGCAACTGAAGAAACACGTCGGTTGGAAAAGGAACGTGCCAAAGAAGAAAAGGTGCGTCTCGAGCAAGATGAAGCGGAGATGCGATTGTTTGAGAAACGAAACGAGCATGAACGCATGATACGTTGCCAGCAACAAAATCGTAACCATTTGTCATCTTTTCGAGCCCAACAAGAAATCCTGAGACAGAGGGAGGCGGAACAAGCGGCGGCGGATGCAGAGAAAGAGAAAAGGTTGGCATTGATGCGACAAGCGCAGTTGTTGAGATTGGAAACAGAGGCACGCGTTAGGGAGGATGCATTACGTAAAGAAAAGGCTAGACGGGAGGCAGTGGCCAAAGAAAAGCTACTCAGAGAAAAGGCAGCTAAGGAGAAATTGGCTAGAGAAAAGGCGGCTAAAAAGAAGGCAGCAGCAGATGCAGCAATGGCAGCAAGAGCAGCGGCAGCAGCAAAAGCAGCACCATCAGCAACAGCAGCTTCATCCAGCAGCAGCAGCAGCAGCAGCAGCAGCAACAGTAATGGTGTGGGGCCATCTTATTCGACAGTGCCAACTACGACTGACAGCTACATTGAACTGTTACAATATTACTGTACCTGTGCCGGTGATTATGAACGAGAAAAGTCTAAATCTTCCACTTCCAACTATAACGAGATTCTGAGATTACATGCGGAATTAGTGCGAGTGCATCCTTTATTACAAGCCCATGAACTTGGAAAATCCTTGGCAGGCAAGTACGTACCCTCACCATTACCCCCTAAGCCTGCTACCAGTACAACAGCTCCACCACATGCCAATAGTACTCATGCGGAACTTTACAAGTACTATTGTGAAACGAATTTGATATATGAAAAAGAAAGAGCCAAAAACACGAACCCGAATCAAGCCGAAGTAGCTAGGTTGTACAATGAATTGATGAGAGTGCTTCCTTTACTACGAGTACATGAACAGGCCCAAGCACAAGTACAGGCACAAGTACAAGCACAAGTACAAACCCAACCCAGTAAAGGAAAAGCGAAATCGGCGCGTCCGTTTCCTGTACCTGATATTCCAGCAGCTGGTCCGTCCTCTCTGCCTGCCACAGCGCCTAAACTAGCGTCAGTGTTGCCAGCACGAGCAGCACCTAAACCTGCACCACCAGCACGGGCAGCACCTAAACCAGCACCGGCAGCAGCACGAGCACCACCTGCAGCACCCGTACGAACTCAACCAGCTTTACCCAGATATAAATCCGAGTTATCGATTGCTGGACAAAACCTGTCGTTTTTTTCGAGGGTAAAGGAAGAAAAGAAGGAGGATGAGAGAGGATCAGCTTCGTCGTCGTCGTCGTCATCGCGTGTACCAAAGAGAGAACACGATGATAATGTGGTGGAATTTATTGAAACTGCCAGTGGGTTAGTGTTACCCAAGAGATACAAGAAGAAGTAAATTGTACATGTAAATTAGTTTTAAATATCACCCCCCCCCCTTTTGTACAATTGTTTATATAAATAATATTCGTTGCTTTTCGCACAAATGAACCGCTGTAAGTGGTATAAAAAAATACGTCTGAAAAAAATACGGAGGTCTACACATTTCCAGTTGTTACTCCAAAGGATCCGAATGAGGATTCCAAGATCGAGAAGTTTGCACTTGAAAAAAAAGTTGGTTAAATTGGAGGCCTTTAGAGCAAAAGAAGAATCGAATCGCGGCTTACTTGCTCCCATTGTCAAATTTAATTTCATTAAACAAAGTGGTTAAGATTACAGGCCTGAAGTTCAAGGTGACCATTAAACCTTATGGATTGTATTAAGACGAATTTCATAAAAGTGAGAATTTGAACTTGAGAAGGTTGTGAGCACGCATCATTTGATTATGCTGAGTGCCTTACCCAAAAGACTCGGACCTGAAATATAAAAAAAAGGATTGACCATTGTTTGCATGAATAAAGTGAAAAGGCGTCACATATTTAAGCCACCGACCTATCGAATTACACCTATTTTTTTTTTTTTTCTGAGTGTATTCATTTTTATATAATTTTCTAAAACATGGCCAAGATTGTATTTAACGAAGACGAGGATATTGTTGTCCCCGAGTCCACCAAGAAGGTGGTTGATGAAGATATTTTTGACGCATCGTCCTCTGATGATGAGGCTCCCGAAGCCATTTCTACTTCCAAGGCCAAAGATTCCGTCCTGTCCAAAGCTGTTGCGGCCAAGGAAGCCAAAGCAAAGTAAGCATTAAGCTTGTGTGTGTGTGTGTGTGTGTGTGTGTGTGTGTGTGTGTGTTATTAGGCATGTTAGGTATTCACCCATTATTATTGATAGAGTGGCTGCCGAGGAAAAAGAAAAGCGTCGATTAAGAGATCAACTTTTAAAGGAACAAAAGGAAGGCAGTAAGAGACAAGCCAAACTCATTGAAAAGAAGACAAAAAAAGAACAGTCCGAAAAGGAGTTTTTGGCTAGAGAAGAAAAGCGAAAGTTAGTACAAGCAGCAAAGGAAGAAGAAGAAGAGGAAGAAGAAACAAATTTGTTACCTGATGATTTATTAGCGCAAGCTTTAAAGGAAGAAGAGGAAGAATCTAGAAAGCGAAAGCATGTGACAACTGAAGAATTTGAAAAGATGATTGCTGAGCAAGAGGCACAAGAAAATAAAAAAGCTAAAAAGAGAAAGACCCATCGCGATGGAAGAACTGTGGGAGAATATACCGTTAAAGTCATCAACAATAGACCCAAGTTACAAAAGACAGACAAGCAATTGGCCTACAAGAGACTCGGCCATTTGCATAGAAACAAGGTGCCTAGAAAGGAAGCCGTGGTGAATATCAGTAGCGGTAGAGATGGTGCTGCATTGGTATTCAACCGTAAAAAATAGAACTCTTTTTGGCTTGTATATAAATAAATAGAATGCAGGGTCATACATTTAAATAATATATATTTCCTCTTTTTTTCTTTTTTTTTTTTTTTTTTTTCCTTCTTTTAATAATATATCATCATTATGGGGTTATTTTCTGAGGAAAGCAAAACATCAATTACACTGTATATTGGTAAACAATTGATCCACTATCCTCTATTCTAATAACTAACAAGGACTGGGTAGAGAATTTGTCTAATTACGAAGAGATTGAATGGTACCAATTCGAACAATTAACAGAATCAGTCTCTATGCAACCTGCTGGTGCAAGAGAAGCCATTGAAGCTGTCCGAAAGAAGCTAAAGCATGGCACCACACAACAGAAGCTACGCGTGCTAGAGGTTATTGGGACTTTTTTTTCTATTCATTCATCTGGTGTAACTCATATTTTTGCATAATCACAACAGGTTTTGAAGTTGCTGATGGAAAACTCAAATGGAAGGTTTCACAGTATGGGATACAAAAAAAAACGAGTTTCTTATTTATAAAACTCATAAATTTTTATTACCAGGAGAATTAATTAGCAATGAGAAAATGAAGGAGAGATTTGAAATGATTATCGAGTCTCCCACAGAAGATATGAACGTAAGAAAAACCATTGTTTCATTATTGGGTATTTGGGCTACCAAATTCAAAGGTGAGCAAGGCATGCAAATATTATATCGTTTGCATGAGCGTGGAAGAGCGTTACTTCAGGGTCAATCCAGCCAGGTAATATTAACACACATGCATTACTCTTATTTTACCAGCTAATATACACTGTAGCGTGACTCTCCCCTGGTTGCTGCTACTTCACCAGCGGATAGATATCCAGGATTAATCGCATCACCCGACAGAAGAGTACCGCCACCCAATGTACGTCATCCACCTACTAACTATCATCAAGACCAACCTTATACGGACATACCACCACCCAATGATATCGGGCCTCGTCGACAGAGTAATGGCAGCAGCACATTTGATTTCGAAAAAGCCAAGCCCAAAATTATGCAAGAGGTAGCACTTGCCACCCAATCCGCCAACAATCTAGTCAACGCACTTCGTTTAATCAACACCAACAAGGACGGCTGGGAGTTGGACATGAGGCGAGACCGTACGATTGCACAGATGCATGGACGTTGTGAAGAAGAAAAGAAGAAGATTGTGCGTTATGCCAGATTGGTAGAAGATGAAGAGTGGATTGGGACTTTACTTTCGGCTAATGAGGATTTACTAAAGGCTTTGGATATGTATGATATCATGCTGACAGGTCAAATACCCGTGGATTTTCCTACGTCACCTTATCGTGCTAATAATGAACCCTTGGCTTTACCATCAAGAGATGACGATGCAGATTTATTGATGTTGTCTTCGCATAATGGAGATACGCATTTGCCGAGAGATGAAAATGGGGATATCCTCGAAGACCCGTTTGCTGATCCAATATAAAATGGATAGTTACCCAGAAAAAAAAATGTAAATAAAATTATGCAAGAGGTTTTAATTCATAGTGCAATTATTTAATATCGATGTTTGATGCATGAGATAATTAGAAAGAAAAACATGTATTTATACAAGTCCGCACGTTCTTTAAGAAAGATATCGGAGCATTACCCTCATGTAAAATGTATCTCTTTTATGTATGGAATGCCTTACGTATGACTATATCTGATGTAGACAGGATACTACATACATGGCGAGGAGGGGTGTGATTAAATGGTTTTTATATACTGACTTATCAGAGGCCTAATGACTTTAGAACATTGATGAAAGTAAATGCCGTTAGTCCTGACATCCGGACCGAACAAGATTATTCTGTGCGGGAATCAGCCACTGTGCAAAAGAACTCTCCAACAGTTACACTGCAGATACGATTTGAGGAATTCCGGTGTGTGTGTGTATGTGTGTGTGTGTGTGTGTGTGTGTGTGTAGAACGCCCAATTGAGGGAGTACCAGGAATTAATTATCAAGGAATGATACAGTTCATTGTAACCAGCAATTGAAATTCCCCCACTCCCCTTAATACGTTTTATGTAAATTTATTTTTATCTTTATTTTTATTTTAACCTTTTTTCTTTCCTTTATCTTCATTTCCCTGTCATGGTAAGAGAATTACCTCCCTTGAAAATTGTTTATGCCACCAACTGGTTTGGAGCACCCAAGTTTTGTAAGTTGAGAATTTCGATCATGGCCACCCAAAGAATAGTATAACTTCTAACTCGCCATGGGCCCCATTCACAACTACAGCACAAGATGAAGAGATAGGTCGTAACTGTCCTATACCTGAGGGGTATTACTTCAACCTGACAGAACACAAATCATGGTGTACCTTAACAAGTGACGCAAAAGAAAGAAGTGAAGCAGCAGGCTTAATTCTGCATGCCCCTGACACTGTATTAAATGATTTACCACCACGTAAGTATTTTCTTGTGCAATTCCCCTTCATAGTCACACACACACACATATATACTTATTTTGTCGTGGGGCTTGTATAGACGTCAAAAATCAGCCCTGGATTTTGGAATCGATGGAAGCACCCTTTTCATCGCCTTTTAGAGCTGATGAACCATTGATGAAGGACTTTGATTACCTCGCTTCGTATAATTTTAAATCCAGCTTTTTATTTTCCTATTTCTCGCCCAGCGTCATGGATGTCGTGAACAGACCGCTGCCAAAAGATTTCATCAGCACAAAGAAAAAGGGCGCTCCGATTTTATGGATCGCTAGGAATTGTAGAGCTGTCAATGGGAGAGAAGCCTATATTGCCAAGCTAAGAGAATACGTTAACATTGACAGTTACGGTGGCTGTTTGAACAATAAGGATTTCCCATTGGATAAATCCAGAATGGAATTATTGGCAGAATATAAATTTTACTTGGCTGCAGAAAATTCCAACTGCGATAATTACGGTAAAAATTTTCCCTTGGCGTTTTTCTTTTTAAATATTCTAATGGTATTACCAAAACAGTGACGGAGAAATTGTCAGATACAATATCCATGTCTGCTGTACCTATTGTAGATGGACCTCCTTCTTATGAAGGCTATGTTCCTTCAGACAGATCCATCATTCATATGGACGCCTATCCTGATCCCCGAGATTTAGCAGACTATATCAACTATCTGGATCGAAATGACACAGCGTACTTGGAATACTTGTCTTTTCGTCGCGACGCAATCAATATCCCAGCCAAAGAAAGATTAGATCCAGCCTTTATCAATAATTGGAGTGACACCATAGAATATACCAAAACATCCAGTTACTGCTCCATATGTCGTGGTATGATACCATGGTGGAAAGCCAAACAGGATGGAGAGTCCTACCATGAGCCGAATAAAGATGTCTTTCGCGTGGATGATTCATGTACGGACGCTGGAAAATGGAATTATATCACACAGGGACCACCATATATACCCAACTGGATACCACGCGCCCCAGATGAATTTACCAGGCCTGATTTTTATGCCCTTATAAATAATAATGGATCGGCGTTAGCTAATACTACCACCATAGAGGAGGTGGTCAACGATAAAGGGGATGCAGTCATGATTGCAAATGGGTCGTTTATTTTATTATATATTGTATTTATCTTGGTGTTGTTACGGATATCGAAAAAATCTCAAACTAAGAATAATAACGTAGTTGATCCGTTACTATAAAAAAGTTTTTTTTTTCTTTTCTTCTAATATCGACTTGTTTTTTCTTTCTTTCTTTTTCTTCATTACTATCATATCTATAAAGCAATAATTAGCAGGGATACCGGTAGCCGCCAATTACGTAAGCAGTTTGCTGTCGATCTTTTATATATGCCTTTTAGATCCTTAACCGAATGCGTCTTCAATGGGGCTGTTAGAATGAATTATATCACTCTTAAAAACAAAAGAACTCACCAGAAGAAAAGCATACTTTTTTTTTTTCATTCTATCCAAATACAGAGACTTTAAGATGCAATTTATAAACCTTTTTTAGTTAAAAATGTTCTTTTAATTTGAGGCTTCTTAAATTTAAGCCTATTGTAATACATAAAATCTGTTGCCCATTTGGGCAGTAAGGTACATAAAAAGAAAGGTGGTCGTAAAAAAACATACAGACTTTGTATCTTGCGGTTTTTAAACTTATTTAGTATTTCGCAAGCAACATTCACGTTAATAAACGATGACTTGAATCATTTGTAAATATAAAATACGATTTTATTGAAGCCGTGATATGTTAAATATAAGCGAGTGTCAGTGGCTCAATAATATTTAGGTAACTGTAATAAGGAGAATAAATATAATCGATAACACTGATTAGACATCCTTTTGATAGTTTAATAGATATACTATTACTCATCTGTTCACATTCTACCACCAATGTTTCCACTAAAGTACTTGTATTGTTATTGCAGTTTATATAATAACTTGAATCAGTGGTGCCTGAGTACAGCAAAGTGTATTTCTCCGGAACAGTACCAATTGAACTATCTAATTGAAGAACTTTTAATCTAGGGTCCGATTCTAAATGGAGGTGTGTTTTATTAGTTAGAACAAAATAAGAATTATGATGATGATAATCAACTAACCTCTTGCCGGATCACGATATCCAGTGGTTTTAATGATTAAACCCTTTCTTGAAATCGGCTTCCCTTTTTGAATAAATACGAGATAGCTACCATCTCCTTCTATGATATTTTTTACAACCCCATGACTGTTTATTCGAACGAATGGATCAGACTTGATTGACAAAAATGATTCAAGGCGTACCGCAAATGTTTCGCTTGAGACTTGGCATAACGTTCCAGTGACAAACCTTTCTAGCATGTATGGCTTTTTTCTTTGCACAAACAATCCCAGTAATTGGGAAATGGAATCTCTTAATACATACGCCTTTGTATCTTTTTCTTTAAAGTGTATGCCGTCATCCATAGCCTTTTGCATTATCATGGTGTATACAGTGTGGATCTTGGAACCACAAGTCAGATTGAACGGATCTCCAAACGCAAAAATAAAATTCGGTACATAGTTTCCAAATAACATCTTGTTTGTTAACGAGGCCACTACATCTGTTGCCATATTTTCTACCACCGGAGCAAGACATACTTCAATAATGTCACGAAGGAAAATAGTGATATTGCAAGCACATTTGCTGTTCATGTTTAAATGTATTTTGGAATTCATATCCGCATTTGTTTTGTTTTTTTCAAACTACCAGAAGGTGTTTAATAAAATTTGACGTTAGTTGCATAGATACCAACCTACCAATGTAGCAAGGCATGGTTTTAAGTTTTGACAGATATTACTATATGTTTCAAATGATTGGAAATCATGTGTATCTTCTTCATTCTTGTGTGCGGCGCAGCATTCAACTTGACAATTATCGGCTCGTATGCTTGTCATAACATTTTTACAAAGTGTATCATATACATCCTCGATATGTAGTACTTCATCTTGGATAATAATCGAAGCTGCATCGTCTCCGGTTGAAGATGTTTTTACAGTTTGGTGCAAACTGAGCTGAATATGTTTTGAAAATATTTGCGCAACAACAAAGTATGATTTCAACTTAAAATTCAAGCCAAACAGCTTTTGTTGAATAGCTGGTAGAATTTCCTCTCCACCAGTACATATTTTTACTTTTCGAAGCGTGTCATCTTTTTGAAGTATACCACCAGCATAAAACAACTTCTCTAATTTGTTTTTGGAGCCGAAAAAGGTATCCAAGAGATTCTTATCAATCGAGACCCCATACCAGAGATAATTGCCTCGCCATTTCCTCCCCAATTTATTTTCCAATTTTTCACTCAACCGCTTGTTGAGACAGTGCAGATAGGTGACCATAAAAAAATAAATGTAACCTGGATGACAGGTAATAAATAACTCACACTTTACATCACGTAATTTATCCTTCGATGCAAAAAAATCGTCCATATCAAGGTTTTTCGTAAGTTGTTCAAATAGGTTTGGATTGGAGGAAACAAATAATTTTCTTATTTCCTTTGGACTATTTTGACTTGTTTTTATCCTGTCAAAGTTACCCAAAATATGTTTCATTTGCTTTTTTCGGAAAACTCGATCAAATAAATTTGTTGTCGTGTCCGTTATCATCATATTCTGTATGTTGTAAGTTGAGTATAATTTAAGATAGTCACCAAAAGTCTTTTCTAAAAGTAACTTCATTCTAAAACGGAACAATTAGAATTGTCAATTGAAAAGTGACTTCTTGAACTAGTTTTACCTATTTGTTATATGGAGTATTGTTCTGTGATATAAATGTGATTGTGTCGTGATAAAACTAGTCAATGGTTGCATATTGCTATATTATGCAATGCAACAAAATTTAGTTCATAACTATTTGGTTATAAATAATAAATTTTACTGTCTATCACTGTTACCATTCAATATTTTGCGTCTGCTTCATTTGTCTATCTTTGTCTAGGTATGTAAAAGCAGTCTTGATTTGTGTTGGTGATATATCTGTTTTAGTTTCAAATATATATATATATAGGTCAATATACGCAACAAAATAATTCAAATGGGAGTCAGTTTTACCGATATTGATGAAACTAATTGGCTTTAGACAATTTCTGGATTGTTCAATTGCTGCATTATTAGGCAATATAACTGGGTTTCTGCGCATACTAAATTCTTTCATTTGGTTAGATACAAGCTGCATATTGGCAACGTCTTGCGTATTGTATTCAAGTGCCTTGATTGTTTCGAACGATTTGTGTTGCTCTTCGCTGAAACTTTTCGACCACTTTTCAATTAATGCGGGAAACTGTACTGAATTAACATTGCTGTTATCTTCTATTGTGTGAAAAATGAGCATCGACTTGGTTTTGATACTGCTCGTGCCCTCAAGAAATTTATGCATTTCGTTTTTAAAGACCTTTTCGGCAGAAATAGACGAAGCATCAAGTATATCCTTTAAAGTGAGCAATCGAATAGCACGGATTTCCTCTTTTATAAACCTGTCAAAACCATCATCTTTTAAATATTTAAACGGCTGGCGAGATAAATATCTATCTAATGGTGGATAAAACTAGTACATAAAAACTGGTTAAAAACAATTTTTTCTTTCCAATTTCATTTCCCCCCCCCTAACTCTTACTATACGTTCCCAATTTTTCAACCCTTTAATGAAAAGTTCTAGCAGTGCATCGATCGATTCTGATGATAAAGTAGTATTACAATGCTTTTCCAAACATGTTATCAATGACGATCGGTGTCTTTCTAATCCATAAGGTATTTCAATATAACCTTGTTTCAATAATTGTGGAACCCATTTTCTTCCTGCTGCTGATATAAAAGCAGGATATTGAGCTGATATCAAGTATATATCCAAGGAGTATGTTTTTCGGTCATTTAGTGTACATAGAATGTAATGCTTTCCATGCTTTATTTTCAAAAGATCATCGGCACCGGAATATATCTGCATACTTTCAAATAATGACTCTAACTTTGAAAAAAACAACAACCTGCCTTGGCCATCATTTTCATGCATACAACTAGCTTTTACAAATAGAGGCTGGAGCAATTCTTTTCTTATCTTATACTCCCAATTTGCAGGGATTATAAATGCGTAATAAAAATCCATATTTGTAGCCTTCAACTCTTGCTGCCATTCATGCAGTATGGTTTGTAACACCGTGATGGCTCCCTGAAAAAGACCCGCGTTTTTCGCCGTGGGATGGGTAGATAGTTGTTCAGATTTTGAATCATTGGTAGCAAGCTTGTCAAAAATGTTACGTATTTCAATAACGTCTTTTCGGCGTCTTTTTAAACCCCTGTCTTCAGTAAATAAGCGACTTTTAACAATAACGTTTCCAGTGGTAGTCTCATATAAAATTGAGGTACTGTTTGTTTTGTGAATTCTTTTTTAAACAAAAAAAAAAAAAGCAATCTCTGTCAAAAAAAAAAAAAAAAAAGGCATAGTTTCGATATATTCTGTTGTTTCACTGTTGACTCACCTTTCAAGCAGATGTGAAGATCTATTAATGACACTAATGCTAGACACAATGGTGTCATATTCCAAATCTATACGAAGTGAGCATCGTCGCAATATAAAAAACTAAGTCGCTTACCCATAATAAGACAATATTTATGTTGAGAATAGTTGTAGAGTTCTTCCATTTTCTTTCATAACAGGATTTTTAAATCGAGCAAAAGTACAAGTATGAAGAAGCCTTATGATCACACTGCGTTCTATTTAACCAATTTGTTTTGTAGTACAACGACATTATGTGACCATAAACTCAATAACAGGGTAAAACATGCATTTAACTTTACAATTTAAGACGTATCAACCACATATTGAAATGTGTAATGTTGGCCGGGAATTCACCGCCTCTCTTCGAAGGTGTTGAAGAGAGATAGTTTGGGACGGATTTCAGGCTGTGACTTAAACTAAGAGGCGTTTTCTGTTAAGCTACTCAGTTAAATTGGGTTCTCTGACGTTTATCTTATTATAATCCTCTGCCTTATCCTGCGCTTAAATGCAACCAATTTGTAGTTGAATACACATATCATGCGAGTAAGCCAATTGTCTGAACTTTAAGGAGTGCCGGACTGATCTGGTCCGGGGCGGGGCGGGTTTGGGTCATCTGAGTGTGTGTCTTTTTTTTTTTTTTTTATTCTTTTTTTCTCTTCCTGTGTTTAAATAATCGAACATGAACCAAAGCGAGCCAAGTGCACTTTTACTTTCGAGGCAGTTAAAAGGCAAGCATTTATTGTTGGTGGGGGGTTGTAAATGAGTTTTTGAGTGTCTCATTGTGAAAGACCTTTTTTTCTAATTATAGAATCAAAAAAGTAAATCCTGTTGTTTATTTGTAATCTAATACTTGGTTTTTAAATCTAGATCTCCAAAAGAATCCTGTAGAAGGGTTTTCAGCAGGTCTTGTAGAGGATGATATTTATGAGGTATTAACATATTTATTTTTTAAAAGAAAAACCCACCTTATCATTTGTTTTGCTCAGCTATTTTTATTTATTTATTATTATTATTATGGTTTGAATAGTGGGAGATTCTTGTTATTGGATCTCAAGACACATTATAGTAAGTTTGACAGGTTACAGCTTAAAAAGCAGAAAAAAAAAGCAAACCTTAATTTTGACAACGTGTCTTTTTAGCGAGGGTGGTTTCTTTAAAGCACACTTATCATTTCCAAAAGTATAAAAAACATTGATAATCAACATGAAGCGTATTTGTTACTGAAAAAAAAAAAAAAAAAAAAAAAAGTCGTATCCTATAGAACCACCAACCATGATTTTTGAGACTGAAATGTATCACCCTAACGGTAACAAAAAAAATTCAGGCACCAAAATTAATTTTTTTTTTTTTTTTTGCTGACTTTTTCTTTTTTTAGTGTACCCAGATGGTACAGTGTGTATTTCAATTCTTGTAAGTGTTTTATACTTTAATATATCGCAAGCAACTCATCATCTCTAAAAGCATCCCCCTGGAGATGATAAATATGGTTATGAACAGGCGAGTGAACGTTGGTCTCCTGTACACACCGTAGAGACCATTTTATTATCTGTTATATCCATGTTATCTAGTCCCAATGATGAATCACCTGCCAATATAGAAGCCGCTGTAAGTATTGCTTTTCTATTTTGCACATCACTACGCTTCATTTACACATTTGACTTTTCTTCTAGAAAGAATACCGTGATAATTATCCTCAATTTAAAAAGAAGGTGTTCCGTTTAGTGAGACAATCTGCTGAAATGATGTAAAATTTCCCCCTTTAATAAAAAACTCAAACGTCACGCCATGCAAAAAAACGCACGCACCCACCTATAATTGTCATATAAAAATATATCAAACTCCGTTATATTTATCCTCGATTTTTTTTTTTCCTGTACGCGTTTTTTTAAAAGTATCACTCTTTTACCCCCTCTCTTCAATATCTGTTTATTTTGTATAAAGCATATATGGTAGCCGATAATCCTGAAGAAACTAGGTACAAAAGAAAGAAAACAAAAAGAGAGAATGTTTAGAGACACTATGTTTTTAAAAAAAAAAGTTTTTTTTTTCTCATCTAAAACAGGGATAGTTATGCATCTGAATACAACAATACAGTCAAAGTGGAAGAATACCGACCATTAAATGTAAAAGATGCACTGTCGTATCTTGACAAAGTCAAAGCGAAATTCTCTTCGCAGACACAAGTTTATAATCAATTTTTGGATATAATGAAGGATTTCAAAAGTCAAATGTAAGGAGACCATGGCATTAGAACATGTTGAGTAAAAACAGAAAGACTTAACTATTTGGACATTAGGATTGATACACCAGGTGTCATTGAACGTGTCTCCACTTTATTTCGAGGTCACCCAGCTTTAATTTCGGGCTTCAATACCTTTTTACCTCCAGGTTACCGTATCGAGTGTAGCGTGGATGAACAATCCCGAAATATTATAAAAGTAACCACACCTTCAGGTACCACCTGTATCAACGATAGTGAAAACCTCGACTTGCGACCGGAGGAAGACGATGCTACTACTCTAGAGCAACAGCAACAGCAGCAAAAGAAGAAAAAGGAGAAGGCACCCGTCGAATTCAACCATGCCATCACCTACGTCAATAAGATCAAGAACCGTTTCTCCAGTCAACCTGACACATACAAAAAGTTTCTAGAGATTTTACAGACCTATCAAAAGGACCAGAAACCAATTGGTGAGGTGTATACCCAAGTTCAAGCTTTATTCAATGGTTCAGAAGAGCTCCTCGATGAATTTAAACAGTTTTTACCAGAACCCAAAGGAAGAAAGAAGCGTCTGGGTATACCCACCCTTAGTATCTCCAAGGTAAACTTACTTTACACCTATATTTTTTTTTATTCTTTTAAAAAAGAGAGAGAAAAGAAGAAGAAAAACTGTCTAAAACTCCCTCACCCAACAGAGAACAAAGCATCACCACAAAACAGATCTTCAAACTTCCAATGTTAGAACTCACGCTGACGATCTCTCACGACCTACCTTTTCCGCTGAAGAAGCCGAATTCTTTGAAAAGGTCAAGACCTACATTGGAAACAAGGCTACTTACAATGCCTTTCTTAAGGTTCTCAATTTATTCAGTCAGCAAATCGTGGACCAAAATATTCTCGTCAGTCGTGTCGAGAGTTTTATTGGTGGAAGTAAAGAGTTATTTGACTGGTTCAAGACATTAGTAGGCTATGATGGATCCGATGAGATTATTGAAAATGTGCCACTTGCCTCCTCCAATGCCCACCCACAACAACAACTCACCACCAACTTACTAGCGAATAGCGGACAGGATGCTTGTGGACCTAGTTATCGTCATACACCCAAAGAATGGCAAAATCGAACATGTTCAGGTCGAGATGCATTATGTTGGGACGTATTAAATGACACGTACCTATCTCATCCTACATGGGCCAGTGAAGATACAGGGTTTGTAGCCGCAAAGAAGAACCAATACGAGGAAGCCCTACATCGTGTTGAAGAAGAAAGGTACGATTATGATTTAAACATTGAAGCCAATTTAAATACCATTGCTTTACTGGAACCGATCGCCAAAAAGATCAGTATCATGACAACAGAGGAAAAATCAAATTTTCGTCTTTCCCCCAGTTTGGGTAGCCCCTCACGTACCATCTATCAACGTATCCTTAAAAAGATTTATGGTACTGAAAAGGGATTGGAGATCATTCGTCTTTTACATCAAAACCCAGCACAGACGGTACCCATTGTTCTAAAAAGATTAAAGCAAAAGGACGATGAATGGAAACGAGCTCAACGTGAATGGAACAAGATTTGGCGTGAAGTAGAAGCCAAGAATTATTGGAAATCATTGGATTATCAGGGTATTACTTTTAAAATGACGGATCGCAAAGCTATGACGACACGTGCGTTGGTATCAGAAGCAGAAAGAAAAAGAACATCCGATCATTTGGATACGGTGATGATGGATTATCCGTTTGACGACAACGACACGACGACTGCAAGCACAAGAGCGCAACAATTTCATTTTGAGTTGAAGGATTTGGCCGTTTTTAAGGATGTCTCGAGACTGGTTTATTTCTTTTTGGAGAGACAGCCCGTGTATAATTTAGAGGATTGTGAATCCATGCGTATGTTTATGAATACCATGATTCCCATGTTCTTTGATGTTGAGGATGTACAACCTTCCACTATTGAAACCACAGGTGATATCATCATCATGGAAGAGGTCGTGGAAGGGGATGAAGACGATAAATCAATACAATCGGTGGATTCCGTAGATACACCTAAAAAGACCACAAGGACAAGTAGAAGACCCAGACGAGGTCAATTACAAACCGATGAGGATGGTTTATTAAAAGATGTCTTGACCCGTAATATGAATAAAAAAGTACGTGGTCATTCTTCCTCTGACGATGAAGATGAAGATGACGAGGACGAAGATGATGACGATGAGGATGAAGAAGATGAGGATGAAGGGGAAGATGAAGATCATGAAGAATCCGTCTCTAGAAATCCACAAGAAGAAGAAGAGGAAAGTGACGAAGAGGAAGACGATGAAGAGGAAGAGGATGATGAAGAAGTCGTAGGACCTCACCGTCGTCGTCGTCGTCGTCAAAGAAGAAGAGGATATAATCAACAGCGTAACAACAATCGTCGTGTGAATAAACCAAAGCGATCCGATAGTGTACAAGAATCAATAAAGAAGAAGTCGACACCATCCTCAACACCCAAGATTGCTACTGTGGCTTCCTTGATTGAAAATAAAAAGGAAGTTTCGGTTGAACCAGAGGAGAATCAAAAGACATACAACTTTTTTGGAGACAATGGGTTTTATTGCTTCTTTCGATTGTATCAAATGTTGTATGATCGACTTTGCAAGATGAAGGCCTTAGACAGCGAATTTCGAAAACATCCCGAGAAATCGAAAAAGGCATCACAGGAAGCACAAGAATTGGGTATCACTCCACGTCGATTTAAAGCACTCAAGATGGATACCAAACGAGGTTATTATCATTTACTCTTGGCCTTGATTGATAAGCTATTTGAAGGAGATATTGAACAACAGACATTTGAAGAATGTGTTCGCTATATTTTCGGTACAGATGCTTACATCATGTTCACCATTGACAAGTTGGTGTTGTCTCTGGTGCGCCATTTACACATCATTATTGCAGATACACAATCTCAAGAATTATTTGATTTGTTTACAAAAGAACATAAGGCAGAGACAGTGGATCAAGGGGATCTGACTACCTATCGAACCCGTGTGGCAGGCTTAATTGAAGCAGGGGAAAATACATACCATATCACATTCAGATTGAAAAGTCGATCACTGGGTATTCGATTACTAGACAACAACCATCATCATCATCATACGACGACACAAAGCGAGGAAGGATGTGGTGGATATGATGAATATGTATCTAATTATATTGATTGGGCTAATGAAACAAAGGGGATCAATCAAGCGTTACTGACCCCAAGGTTTTTAAAGAGAAATTTAATGTTAGAAAAGAGAAGAAAGGAAGAGATTCAGGTTCGATCGGGTATGCAATACAAGATTTGTCGTGACACTTATCACATGTTTTATATTATTGGTACGGAAGATGCCTTTGTTCGTCAATGTGCTAAACCCAGTAATTTCATAACATCATCCACATCGTCTCATTGGTTGGATAAGTATTGGCATGATCCTCAAGAGAAAGTCCGTGCAGAACAACAAGCTTTATCCTTACTCCAATAAATAATAAATATGATACACACACTTTTTTTTTCTGATTATTCTAATACATTTATTTACAAAATTCCCCACATATCCTCCACAGCACAAGTGATCTTTCCACAAGCAACGGATGCAGATAAAGAGTAATCGGATATACTGATCTTTTCATCCACATAGGAATCGGCAAAGTCATCGTTACCATGAGCCATAGAACCAACAGCTACCACAATATTTCTATCCTTGGGAATCGTAGGCATATATTCAGATAATCGAACAGTTGGTGCATCCCAAGACAAAGCTGTTTTTTTTAAAAAAAAAAAATTGTTGTTAAATATTTTTGCATGAATTTTTTTTTTCAACGTTTTTTTTTTTTTTTTTTTTTTTTTTACCAATCTTGTAACTGTTACTGGGCAAATATTTCTCTACGGGATTTTCAATGATACGCAACAATTTCTCGTTACCATTGACAGCACGAATACTTAATTTATGAAGTAATTGAACCATTAAACCAGCGAAACGTTTAAACGTTCTGGGAATACGGATATGAGGGTTGACTTCAATCAGCACGTTCTTGTGGGTATGAATGTACACCTGTAAACGGCCTGCCTTATTTAAAGGACTATCTAAAAGAGTTAAGAGGCACTAATCATCATAAAAGAAAGTTTGAGTCTATTTCGGCTATTCCACTTCACTATCTTTCTTACCTGATGGGTAATATCAGGACGAGCTTCATAGGTCTCACGATTATTCTTTTTAAGAATATGTAAATGATCATCCACATTGAGTAATTGGTAATGTCCTTCCTTGTTTTTACCAATCTTTAAAGTTTCCAAAGTCGCTTGTTCCAAAATCACAATTAAACGTTGTGCGTTTTCCTTTTCAATGGTGGTTTTAGGTACTTTGGGTGCTTGTGGTACCATAAATACATCCACATCACGAGTTGTACCCACTCGAATACGTTTAGGTTCTGATTCAATGGCTTCTTGTGGACGTTTTTCAGCAGACATTGTTTTTGTATATATATAATTAAAAAAAAAAAAACTCTTTTTGTGCTAACTTTTTTTTTTTTTTAAAAAAAATCCATTGACACTTTTATAAGCCACTCCAAAAAAAGCAGTCGATTTTTGTTTTTTTTTCCTGCATAAAAACGTGCTACCCCTAATTTTGATGTGATTATGCCATGATAAAGGATGGATAACATCATCATGTAGTTTTATATATTTTCGTTTAAGTAACAACATACTATTTTTCTTTCTTGTATAAACACCCGTCTCAATAATACGTGCTACGATTGGGCGTCATATAGATGACGTTTTTATATACAAAAAAAAATTAAAAAATTGACATTCCTGTTTTAACACATATAGATCCGTCTTCCCAATGAAAACTTTTTTAATTAATATAAACTTTCATCACCGCCTCCAATAGCCTTATTCATCATTTCCAAAGCCTTTCTAAATTCTTGCATCACAATCTTATTCGTATCAAAACCATACGAATCAAAAAACTGTCTCCACCATCGATACCACTGACTAATTTCATCATAATTCACTTGTTCGATATCCAAATGAAGCCATTGATCTAATACGGCATGCCATTTTGTAAAGAATTCATGCTGCAATAACTGTCCAAACACCGTCTCGGATATCAAATCCTTCCATGCCAAGCACCACATCATGACTTCCATGTGTTGTTGATCACGTGGGTTCACCTCAAATTCGTTTCGCAGGACCAACGTCAATTTGGGTAAAATCGATTTCAGCACAAATCCTTCAAATTGATCCGGTGTCCATACATCTTTCCAGGGTGATATAATATGAAGTGCGGATTCATCCGAAGGGTGCCATTGTCGTAAAACAACAGAGAGTTTGTGTCGGATGGTCGTAAAGAGTTCGGATAGTCGCCATGCACGTAATGTGGGGAACCAGGGATGAACCCAGGTATGGATCATGATGGGGTCCGTGCGTGGGTTCCAGTCCGTTACGGCTCGATGAATCTTGGGTAGGATGAGTTGTTGAATGATGTTTTCGTATATAAATCGAGGTAAAACTGGCTCCCATTCTTCCATCAGTTGAATCATTGGGTCGGGTTCATAGATATCCCATCCGTTACTATCGTATATATATATATTGTTTAGTCGAGTCGTCCTTTCTCTCTTTCACATACACACATACACACACACACACACACACACATACATATACATACACGCAAAAAAAAACTTACTTTATCGCACTTCGCACTTTGGAAAGCCAGATTGTGTTCATCATGGTCTCAAATGGGGTACAAACGAGTTTCACTTGAGCCTTGGACCTTGAAGACCAAGAGGCAGTTTCTTCAGTTTCGTTGGTAGTTAATAATCGTTTCCAACGCTTGACATCGTGTAAACCCCAAGTGGGGTCTTGTAAAACCTGCCATGTCATACTACTGTATTTCCAAACGGGAGCCCAAACGGAGATTACCAGTGTATCAATCTCCAATTCTTTGATATCAGTTGAAAAATCGCGTTCCAAGAGATCGAATTGTTCACCGAATAAAGCTGTGATATCACCCTTTTGAAATGCGCCCGTGGCTAACCCCACTTGGCTTGATTTCTCTAATTGACGCGCGATTTCCTTTAACTCTTCCAATCGTCTTAATTGAGCTTGTTCCTTATCCAAAAATTGTTTGATGGTGGATAATTCATCTTGCATGGATTGCATACGAAAGGCAGTAGATTTTTTCTCGCGTGAAAGATTTTCGAGATCATGTCGAGCGAGATCAACGATGAGACGTAAGTTATGCCTTAATTCCGGTAATCGTGTGGTGACCTCCATCAATGTGGGTGAATCTGTTCTCTTGATATCTGCCATGGATATTTCTCGAATCGTAGGACCTGTCATATCAATTATTTTCTGTTGTTGATGCTCTTGGGTCGAGGGTATCCCATCTTTTTCGGTATCTGCAATAATTTCTGCTGCAGTCTTGTAGACTGTCTTGGGCTTCCTGGATTTTCGGTTGTGCGATGTCGTCATGGCCGGTTCTTTGGTCTTTTTCCATGCATTTCGTCGTTTGGGTGTCTCCTCGACTTCTTCTTCCGATGAAATTTCACCTTTACGTAATTTGTCTTCATATTTGGCTTGCTCAGTTCGTTCATCAAAACCTCTAAAACTAAGACCCATACGAGCAGGACGAAGTTTGGTCTCAACAGGATTAACAATACCTGCACCATCTGCTCCTAAACCTTTACCTTTCCAACCCATCTTTTCCAACATCTTTTGACCAAATCCTTTCGAGTGAGCATTAAATTTACCAAATCCAGGCCCTGGTGGGGGTGCCGCTGCACTGGCAGGTTTTTTAAGACGTGATTTGGGTTGGGTTTCTTCAGTTGGTATAGGTGTGGTGGGAGTTTCTTTCTTTTGTGGTGTAGCGGGTTGAAAAGAAGGTCCTAATCCACTCATACCAAGTCCTCCTCTTTGTGGCATATCGTCCTCATCACTACTCTCGTCGTCATTTCGGTGATGTCGTTTACGTTGTCCAAGTCCTGCAAATCCTGCCATTTCCGCTTCAAGATCGTCTTCTGTGATATCAAAGTTGATTCGACCTGATTCCTCATCAGAAGAGTCATCCCCATCGTCCATGTAATCCTTACGTCTACCCATCTTTTTTTCGTGTGTTGTAAGTTATGCTGTTTTTTTTAGGGGAAGGGGCTGCTTTTGTAGGCGAATGTAAAAGGCCTAAAATAGAATAAATAAACACTGAATAAAAGAAGAACAAAAACACCTCTCTCCCAACTGCGGTTTTGGGAGAAAATAAAAAAAATAAATAAACCTAGTGCGGGACGTGACTGTCCCCAAAATGAAACTCTTTTTGTCTCGCATTATTTGTTCAGACAGTTTACACATAGAAGGAACTTTTTTTTTCTGACTAGTGCGGATTGATATCACACATAAGCATGGTTTTCTTTATTACAAGTCAATTAAAGGAGCATCATCCACAGGTGGTTTCTGTTGTTGTTGTTGTTGTTGTTGTTGTTGATGATGTTGCTGCTGTTGTTGTGGTTGGTGTTGATATTGTTGTTGTTGTTGTTCTTGTGGAGGTTGTTGGTAATGAGGAGGAGCCGAGTAGTAATGGCTCATATCTTGATTATTAGCAGCATAATAAGGGTCATTGGGAGGAGGGTAATAAGGATCTTGAGGTGGAGCACTTGTCTGATAGTAATGATCTCCACCACTACTGCCAGTGGGATTCGTATGAACGGTACCACCAACAGCAGTAGGGGGAGGTGGATACATGGTATGTTGAGGTTGATGATACAAGGGTTGTTGTTGATACTGTTGTTCAGGTATATAAGCACTACTATTTACACTCGAGATTCTTTCTTCCAAGAGACGATCATAGGCCTTCACTGCCATATTCAATTTCTCATGCATTTCAATAAATGTGTTACGTTTACGAATAATTTCATCCAAGTTAGCAACTAATTTAGGTTGCAATGAACCGATTTGTGTGTACAATTGATTGATCTGTCTGTCATTGGAGATATCCCCACCTGAAGCATAGACACGATCCATCAATGTCGAGAATAACAAGATATTTTCCATTTCAACAGGTGTTAATTCGTTCTTGTTGACAGCAGCAGAAGCAATGGGAGGTCGGGCATGGTCTCCATGTTTGGATATTTCAATGTCTCGTAAAGAAGCTTCAATGGCTGCAGCTAAATCCGCATCATCCTCTTCCACCGTAGCAGCAGCAGGGATAGGGGCAACTGTCTTGGGTTGAGGTGCCACATAACCATTACCATACCCGGTTTTTTGTTGCTCCGCTTCCTTTAATGAAAGTTCGATTGCTTTTTTGATATCATCGTCGAATTCTTCTCCAGCCCCTGCGGCAGCAGGAGTAGCAGCTGAGTTGCTGCTGGCGGCGGTGGCGGTGGTGGTGGATGTCGTGGTTTTGGGAAGGGGGACAGGAGGAGTGGTACCTGATACTTTTTCCAATTTTAACTTGATGTAACAACCATCACATACTCGTACGGGTTCATGGATGCCCAGTTGAGGTAAAGGTACAGTCTTTGCTGAACATATATTACAAAATGTACCTCCACATTTACGACAATGATGTTTTCGGTTGGTTAAAGTGAAGGCTGTACGACATCTATCACATACATCTGAATCAGACCATTCAGGAGCCTTTACAGAAAAGGGGAGAGTTAGATATTTACGTTCCATGACGTGATCATTTTTTTTTTAAATATGCTCTTACAGCTGAAGTTTCTAACAAGATACCATCGATATTTTCATTGACGGGAGGAAATGGGATTCCTTCGGCTTTGAGTAGACTATAGGTATCGTACATGTAACTAATAACGGGCTTGTTCTTACTGGCTAAACCCCATGTTTGAATAACCGAAGTGAGTTTGTTCTTTACATCAGGATTACACCCATTCTAAAATTACATGTGAATAAGTTGGACATGAAATAGAAAAACAAATGGAATTAGGTTTTTTTTTTTTTTGCTTACAGGTGACTTCAAGATGGAAACGAGCTCATCCATGAACTCTCTCGATGCAATTTCTCTAACGAATATATCACCACCGTTTTTAACACAAGTGTCTACAAGCTAAGGGGAATACATATAAGTTTTTTTTGGAAAAAAAAAGTGCTTGGCACCCCTCATAAGATAAACTTACAGAAAGTGTGGCTAATTGAACATTGGGGTTTTTGTGTGCTAAGCGACGTTTAAATGAATGCATGGCATCCTTGGCATTGATTTTTTTGCTACGGATTTGGTCGCTAATATCTAAATTTAAGACAAGGTCTTCTTGACCTCCAGGTAATAATTCAGAAGTTGCTTTTTCTGTTATAACAAAAAAAAGACGGGTGAGTTTTAAAAGCTTATTAACAAAAAACTGGGAGTGGACTTCTTACCAACAACTTCATCAAAAGGACTTTGACCCCACCAAGACATATTTTTATAAGGTTATGTTTATAAAGAAAAAAAAGAAAAAAGAAAAAAGAAGAATTTATGAGATGACAAAAAAAGAACTGTTGCACAGTGCTCACGTAAAAAATGCCCTCCCCCCATACAGATTTGTAAGCCCGCAAAAAAACTTGAATTTACGGGCAGACAAGCGACTGAGCCCTTTCTTTTTTTAAACCTTGATGCATGGCTCGATTTTAAGTATAAATAACGAAAGAAGCGTATATTATATGTGGACGATTTACCCAACTTTTTTGCCGAAAAGAAAAAATTTGAGTGCTCTTAGTTTTTTATGTTTTTATTCCATGTAGAAAATGACTGTTTTTTTTACAGAAATAAAACTTGTATGCCGACTACCACAAAACGTGCATATATATCTTATCACTTTTTTTTTTTTTTGAAAAAAATGAGTGCATATCTTGATAAATAAGAACATGTATATTTTATCAATGCTGTATTCGCCATAATGCGATTGGCAGATAGATGCTTAAATTTTTTATCGGTGTTTAGTTCTATAAAAAAAAGACTTTCGATCGTGTGCGGGAGATATCAAATGTTAGACTATAAACAAATTATATAAATAAAAATCAAGGTTTTAGTCAAGATAAAACTGATGCAATAGAAATATAGGGTAATTTTTGCGCGAGCCATTCGAATCGACTTGTTCTGTCAAAGTTAGTTTTATGTGATTAACATCTTTGAGCAAGGAAGGTATCACTGATTCCAAAAAAGAAAGAAAAAATCGATCACCAAGAGCATTGTCTGTATAGAAAAATTCTGGCATTTTTAAAAGCTGTTAAGGCACTAGTAATAGTTTTTAAGGATAAGGCAGATGTAGTTTATTAACAATAATGATAATAATAAAGTATTTATGAAAGTGAGCACCAGACTAGAAGTAGTGAACTTGAGAAATCTTATAATTTAAAGTTTAAGATAAAAAGATAATCAACAATGATTTTAAGAGGGCGTAAGCAGTATGAATATAAAGTAATTGCCAAGATTAAAAGGAAAGCAATTATGTTATCATAAACAATATCTTATGTATTGTAATATGTATGGGCTTATTTATAGGAAATATTCTATCATGTGTCATACCAGGTCAATTTAAATTGGCCATACTTACTATAACTCTCCGTCATGCTATAAAATGAAGGAGCCAAGTGTTCCTATGATTTTGTGGGCGCAAGCACTTGAAGACGAATTTTTTTCATTTAAGAGGGTATACAGACATGAAAAAGTTGACACCCATTGATTTTTGCCATATGCTTGGTAATCTAAAAAAAAAGTTAATTGCTGGCTTGTGTTGTTTGGATATGAATTCTGATGTGTGCATACCTTAAAAGAATGGTCTCCTTTTAAAACAATTCCATGCAGAAGTGAGGTGTGCTAATTCATGTAAGGCCTGAGTTCATCAATGATAGAAACATTAACGTATGCTGAGTATTGCATGGCTGTCTCTCAGAATAGTAACAACCACTCTATTGTAAATGCCGGAACATTTATAATACAATAATCTCCGACTTTATAAACATATATATATGCAAGCATTTAACAAAGGAATTCTTTTTCTTTACTTGTTTAAAATTATTGTCTTACAGACATCGAATATTACAGTGATAATTGAGATTAAAAAGGGACATAAAATGGAATAGTTATAATTCAAGTAAAGGCATAAGACTCTATAATGCTTCATAACTTTCGTTTTATTTCTCTTTTTTTATTTCAGTTATTACTGCAATATCTGATGTCTGTAAAGGCAAAATAAGCTCAATTTGAATATGAAAACAATCGTTTTTATTTATATGTTTCTGTTTGTTAGGTTCAGTGACTTGTATTACTGTTATATGTTCCGAGAAGAGTGGTTGTGATATTTATACCAATCGCATTTTTTTTTTTTTTTTTTTTTTTTTGGAAAAAAAAGATTGAATTCTCTCAATCTTGACACCTTTGTTAATGTTTTAGCAAATATAGCTCAAGTTCTCTCCTTTAATACAGCTCAATCTGGAAAAGGAGAAAAGGATCATTTTGATATTCCTGCCAAAGGATATTCCTGTCTTCGATGTTTCTTTCCCGGATCACATTTCTCATCCATTCCCTTCAAACTTTTATCAGGAAGTTTGAACGTGCCTATCTCAACTATGGTGTGAACATTGAACTTCATTGGCTCTTTCATCTCGAGGCCAGTTTTGAAAACAATAACTCTTACAACTCCCAGTTCATTCAAAATTTTAAGTCCTCGTCAAGAAACAAGCCCAAGACATGGAATGAAGCCAAGGCCAATCTGGAGTGTCGATTTGATCCTGTCGCTCGTCTTGGTTTAATCAAGGTGGGCTTTATGCTCCACAGCATGCGTATGTACACTACTGAGCAGCTGGCCCAGTATATGGATCGTTTTGGTGCTTATGTCCACGCCGCAAAAGTCCAACCTAATGACAATTTCTTCTTCTCTATTTGTTTCCTCTCATCGCTTCACACGAAGGAATTTCAAGACAAGGTTCAAGAACGTTTGGTGCAGTATATGAAGGAACAAAACTTCAGCGACTCAACCTCTACAAGCAAGTATGCCACATACAGCGAAGTGCAGCTCTAAGCTTCCTCATCGTCCTTCTCCGCTTCTGACTCTTCTTCGGGCTCTTCTTCCGGCTCCTCCTCCAGAGATGCTTTAATAAAAAGATTTAACTCATTATAGATAGTATACAAATAAACTTTAGACATATTTTACTCTCAAAAACTTATTACATCCGAGCCATACTTGCTCTTACTTCTTTTCTTTTTCTTTCTTTCTTTATTTTTATGCTTTCTTTTTTTTCTTTCTTCTTCTTTTTTTATAAAGGCTTACTTGAAAACATCTTAATTTATAAGAACAATTTAGTAAATCTCGAGATCCTGTACAGTAAACAACTTTCTTTTGAATAGTAACATATGTACTTTAAACAATCTCAATAAAAACTCTTCTATATCTACTTTCTCTTTTTTATAAATATATAAGAAACCATCCTTATATGGAACTGTTACGGAACACCAAATTGTTTATTTGTTTTATTTTTTGTTTTTTTCTGATATAAATACCTGGGTAGATGAGCATTTAGTTAGGAGTCTTTATCTGTTCCTTTACTTATAATTGCTCAACTACTGCAGGTAAAATTAGTGCTTAATAAAATACATCTGTTCCTTTACTTATAATTGCTCAACTACTGCAGCCCGATAAGACTCACAGTTCAATCTAAATTTACGATTGAGGATAAACTCTTATATCCCCGCAACAGAACCATTCTATATATTTCTGACCTTGTGTGAGCACCTTCTATTATTTTTCAAAATCAGAAATAGTACACACTTAACACCGTCAAACAAAATCACCTACTTTTATTAAAATTCGTTATGAACGTCCTTAACCGGAACCATCGTAACGTAACTAAGACCCCGTATAGTAAAACAACTCTCTTTTGGAGTACCATTACATACTTAAAACAGTCTTGATAAAAGCTGCTTGTTAATTTTATAACACATTCAATATAATCATTGATTCTTTTACAAACCCTTGATTGTTCATTTTTCTTTCTCTTAATAACAATACGTTAACAAAGGTCTAATCAAAACCTATTAATTGATTTGGTGCTCACTCCAAACTCAATCAACCCACGTCTTTTTTAAACTCTTCGGAACATCCATTTTATAATAATACTCACAAGAAAGGAAAATTCGTTGGAAAAGGCAAAAGCAAGGATCCTTCTATTATTGACTTTTCCAAGTTGTACAATCCGGCTCATCCATTATCTGACCAAGAGCGTACTTATTTGAAGATGAATAATCAATGTTTTTCTTGGCGTATAACGAAATTCTCAGTTCAACACAAGAACAAATGTGCCGAGCGCAAGAAGTTCCTTGCCAATAAGGTAATTACTAATAGTGACCCTCAGGTTCCTATTTTATCTAATAACCTTCCTATATCTATGATTGACTCTTCTTCCTATTTCAGAAATAATCAAGAATATGAACAAGGTGAACAAAAAAATTTACTTAGAGGATGAAAATGAGTTTCAAGTGATCCTTAGTAATTTAGATGACTTTATCATTCATGATAATGACGAATTAATACTTTTTTCTATAAAATTAATTCTGATTCCTCTACTTGTCGAACTAATTTTTCTTCAAAAAGCAATACCGATAACCCCTTTGGCTCAAACAGCATGCCTTAATCCCTAATTACTCCAATAAATATTAGGTCAATGTAATCTTATCGTGCTATCGATGCAGTTGTCCGGGTTTTTATCATAAACAAGCAATTTGCCGTTAATGATAACATAAATTTGAGCAAACAGAAGGACCTTTATTGCTATCGGTAATGGTACCAAAACTCAACCTCAACGCACTTCACAATCTTTGTCACTTGGCTATGTTCTTTTTCTAGCAGTGATTTTTCGCACGTTGGACAGTGAAGCCATACAAAAAATTCTTGGGCAGTAAAGCAACTTTCGGATCAATTTCTTCGCCCCAAAGAAAAAAAAAGGGGTTTGGACAAGGCTGATTCGAAATGTGCCCTTATGCTACTGGCGTGTTGCGTTTCCGTCTTCGCGCTTGTCTTGTATAACTCCAAGATAATTATCCAAACATTCGTTATTGGCTATATCAGTGATACTCTTTCAAAAGCACTAAATTCTTCTTCCATGAACTCATCATCATCTGCTGTTCGAGGCTATTGAAATGCCCATGTATCTTGCAGCGTTGATAAAGTTTTTAATTCGAAATGACTGCACAATGCCTATATATATGAACTATTGGGTAACTGTTATAGATGATGTATAAGCTTTGGATCAATTTACTTAAGGAAGTGCATAGTTATGTCGTCCATTTTACATACGAGATCTGGTCGGATAATGCCGATAAGATCCTTTCAGTCGTGGATATAGATCCAATAACTTAAACTTTTAACGTATTCTTTCCTGTTTATTACTGAATATTTAAAGTTATCCAATAACTGGTATAGTAAAAGGGAGATGACTGCATGGCTGGATTAGGAAATGACTTTTTGACAACGTCACATACATACAGTCACCCACAGACACGTCGGATTTAAGACCTTAATTATTTATGAATCTCTCGCATTTCTTTCCCACTTCAATATGTCCTCAAAAAATCCAGAAAGAACATTTCATAGTAAGCCTGGTTCGAAATACGAAGAGGATCTGTGGAAAATTGATCAACTTTATAAGCAAGGATTCACTTTGGAAACCATTGTAGATTACATTGGACTATCGCTACCCACTGTCAAAGAAATCCTCAAAAGAATCCACGAAAATAATAGTCCTTTACCAAAAACACCGTCCAAGAAAATTGATGAGACAGCCCGAAAGCACATGGAAAGCGTCATAAGGAAGAACCCATCTGTTACCTATAATGATCTGTGGTTGGGATTGTCCGCATCCGGCATTAAAGTGTGTCAAACAACGCTTTGGTACACATTGAAGAATATGGGCTATAGTCGCACCAAAGGAAAATTTGTTAAAAGTAGGGGTGATGAGTAAGGGACTTTACAGAAACTGTTGTTAAAAAACACATACTCAATTCTCAGTTCCTCTTTAATTTTTTTTTTTTTTTTTACAAACTTTTTAAATCTCTTGAGCTAATCATTTTAATAAAAACCTTCTTTTGCTTGTATGATAAATTATTGACTGTTAAGGAATTTGACATCAAAAACAATTTTTTATTAGTTGAATAAGCTAAACGTCATGACTTTATTCATTTAAAAATGACTTCATTTAGTATGGCAAACAGATCACACATTATGTAACGGATGAGAACCAACAGTAATTTTTTAGTTCGACCGTGATTTCCCCCACTCCATTCTTGCTTCAAAAGGTCTATGCCCTTACTTTGTTCGTTAATAAGGAATAGTAAAGTCGCAAGTAGCTCCATTAATTTGAGCCAGATATACCTTTCATCAAATGCATTTGGGATGTAAGTTTTTCTACGTTCAACGTCAAAGAAGTGTTCGGCTTTTTTGCGATCTATTTGTTGTTAATGATAAGATAATAATTTGTCTAACAGATTGTAAGGCAAAAAACTTGGACATTTTGGAGTTGGCATTGAGGAGTTGGCGTTAAATTCCATTTATAGACGCAATGGATGTATTCAGGTTTTTGACGTGTGTCATCAGCTGTGTGCTGTATGTCTTCTTTTTCCAATCAACTATTAGACGACTCTGACTTAATTATCTCGGAAGAGTATCTGCTTTACGAGAAAACGGTGTTTCACTTGACCAGTTTATTTTGTGACACACAAGAACCTCATGTGACCATGAACTCAATACAGGATAAAACATCCCTTTAACCTTGAAATTTTGCACTTAGAGCATCCTCAGTAGTGCTAAATACCAAGTAAGGTTATAATTAGAGACGCACCCGTCTATAGAATGATTTTAGCATGGAGGATATCCCTGATGTTGGGTAAGGACTAAAGTCCCAAGTGAGACATAGTCAACTTCCTTTATTGGGTTGTAGGATCTACAATGCCTTTTATTCAACTATCTGCAGATGATATAAATGGAGTTGACCCAATTCAAGTATCAAAAAAGCACTGCAAAGTTTAAAATTTACATAGAGCTGACCAGATCAAAACTCTGTCTTGAAAATCTCATTAACTTATGCATTCTAAAGCTGTGCGCTTAAAAATGTACTAAAATTTGTAAGTGGCCACCATAAATAACATGGATGGCAATGTATTTAAACCTGGCAAATTTAATGCGCAATGTTGAACCTGTGGTATAAAAGAACTTGTCTTTTCAGGCTGGGATCTTGGTCTAAACGTAAAAGATAAAAGTGTAAAAAAACTTACAAGTGTCTCATTAAAGACATGTACGAAAAATCTTGTACTCAAGACTACTTGGACCAACACATATCTAAAGCTTCTAAAATAATAGCCTCTCCAATCTCTTGTGAACCTGGTGGATATTTCTGTAGCATTGCCTTGTCGAGTAACCTTTGAGCTGGTTCCTTCAATGCAAAAGCACTCCTAAACTCTGCAAACTCTGTCTTTACACTAGTCTTTCAAACAAGTAACTAATGATTCTTATTTTTCATGCATAGAAATATTTGTTTAGCAATCTCGATCAGAGTTTCTTGAGTGTTCATCTCTCTCTACAATTCTTTGTTATTTTTTATGGACATGAAAGAAATAAAAAGACGTTGTAAGTAGTTTTAAAAAAAGCACATATTTTATTAGAAAAGGATACACATTAGCCACTCTAAAAGAAGAGTGTTGCCCGGGAATGGCCACGCGGAGGCTTGTATCCATGCATTCCCTTCATCTTTTTTTATTAGGGTTAGAAAAAAAAAGTGAGCGAAAAGAGAAACAAAGAACCCCCAACTCGTTTTACTCAGGCGAAAACAGATGGAGAAAGAAACCTTATAAAATATATCTTTTGGTGTAAAGAGTAGAAGTAAGAACCAACATGAAATACCTTCTTCTGTGTCAGCACAGGGAAGGTGTAAATTGAACTAGTTAAGAAAGCCACTTCAGAGGAGGGGGACCGTCTCCCCCAGTTCAATACACTTTACCTATTAGCAAAAAAAGGTGTCGCATGTCTCATCAAAAGCCGTAACCCTGACAAAAGGCATCGCCTATACGCGGTTAATAGGCTAAACCATTTGGTGAATGAACAACCGCCTGGTATTAACAACGACAAACTGCCTCGGTTAAAGAAAAGAAAAGGAGAAAAAAGAGGAATTGCGCAGCATTTTATACTCTACTTGCCAGAAAAAATATGATTGGTTGTCGCATATCATGTGAATTGATGACATAACATAAACAAAAAGTATGTGAGCGTTTAAAGAGTAAAAAAAGCAGCTCTCGATACTAAAACGCTTAAGCTTCGGGTGATAGCACACTTACAAGGCTATGTGTATACATCTTATGTGTCAATTTCCTTGAGAGACAGGGTTCGTGTTACTCAAGAAATTTCTTTTTTGTTTTATGCTGTTATGCTATTTTTAGTTTTTTATTGCATAAAATGACTTTCAGTATACGGATTCAAACCATATCTTTATTGTATACAATTCAACACTTCAGGTATCCATGTGTACGTAGTAAGAGCACTTTTTTATTTTACTTTTTTTAAATTAAAAAAATTAGTGTGGCATATACACATAGACGAGAAGGATCCACTTTTAATCTGCTGAAGAGGCGAGTATCATGACTGTACATACAAATAAAAATAAGATACCAACCACGACGTAACTTCCCCAACCCGCTTCTACGTAGGTTGCTTGTTTGACGAGTAATCGCTGATTTTTAAAGTATTTACCAAGACCCACAATGAAGCATAAAAAACCAATTGCACAAAAAATAAACCCTACCGGTCGGTTCGAGTTGCCTGTATCAGCCATCGTGGCTACTCTTGGAGTTGGGTCGGATGGATCAGGTAAACGAAACTGCACGAGTATACTAAACCCTTTTTTTTTTTTTTTTTTTTAGTCAAGTTAAAAGCTACATGTATTATCTATGCTATTACCAAGAATAATCAATGTACAGGAGAGTCGAAACCAAGTTAGCCAGTTTCGTTCATTGGCAAGTTGATCTCTTGCCATACTAATGTTATTTGAAACAAGGATAGAGTAATCCAAGTAATTCTCTAACCGACTGGCCTTATGGATCTGTACCTTCTCTGCAAATTCTAAAGAAGGTTTCCTTGTGGCTGTTACTTTTGAACTGCTTGCTTCTGCGTGATTCGTCGACATGGGAGGGTATATTATATACAGAAAAAAAAGATGAAGTAATTCTGATCAGTGATAACGCCATTTTGGATCCTTTTTTGGATCGTTTTCAGTCTCCGGTCCGGTCACTTCAAAAAAAAAAACTTGCTTTCCACCAAAAAAAAAGTTTTTTTTTTTACTCAAACAAACTATACTTTTCTTTCCAATGACTGACTTGAACAAGGATCCATCCAAGATCGTCTCCTCTAGAACGACCATGGAATCCAGTACTTTTAATACACCCACCGATCCTTGTACACGTCCATCGCCGTTGAATATGAACCCAGACACGTCAAACATAGATCCAAGCATGTGTCTAGATCCCGAAGACACATCCAGTATGACAGCTGTAGCAGGTACCGATATCGAATCAGTCACCGATTCTTTGGATAACATTAGTAATGTCTCGGTGGCCGGAAGTATCGCTTCCTTCGATACCAACAGTGGATCAGTTCCAGCATCACCACCACCTCTCGAAAATAACACGAAACCTCTTTTGGACGTACCCGTGTTGGATAGTCAATCTGTGATCGATAGTAGTATGGAAGAGGGTGGTGATACAGATGAAGACACCATGGACTCTACACTCTACACAACAGAGGAGCAACAGGACACGGATATGGAGCAACCGGTGGAAAGTAGTCATAGTAGTAGTAACATGGACCCAGAGATTGAAATGGAAGAAGATATACCACCACCACCACCACCACCACCGACTGTTGTTTTATCACCTGAAGAAATTGAACAAGCAAAGAAATGTCAAGTGTGTAAAACAGTGGATTGGAAATATACATGTCCAAGGTGTCTTACCCATACATGTTCATTAACCTGTGTACGTTTACATAAATCAGAGGCAGCCTGTTCTGGTATTCGAGATAAAACAGCGTACGTGCCCATGCGAGAATACAATGAAAGCACCATGATGAGCGGTAAGGATTTTTTTTTTTTTTTGGTCATTTTTAAAAAAATGAAACTTATTCTGGGCAAATTTAGATTATACGTATTTGGAAGACGTATCAAGACAATCGGATAATTTGACAAGAAGTAGATCAGACACATCGAAAAGTGTACAGGGGAAAGCAGCAGAGGCAAGAGCAAAAGTTTTTAATAGGACAGCAAATCAAATGGGCATCCATTTCACTTCTTTACCTGCTGGAATGAGTCGGCATAAATTAAATCAAAGCAACTACAGTAAAAAGTAAGGGCCTAATATACAAAAGATATATACATACGAAAAAGAAAAAATCTCACCTAAACAAAATCAGTCTAAGACAAATATTCTGGTCTATGGAGGTGAATTTCTGTCGAGAAGACAAGAAGGAGCGATTCCTAGAGCACTCGTAAGTTTTTTTTTTCTGAGGGGTGACAATGCATAATGTATTAAAATAAGACATGGATAGATTCCCCAGTGGAAAACCATTCGAAGCCTTCTTTCAAAACTTGTTGTTTGCAGAAAAGCCCATTGGTAAATCCAACTTTGGTATCACACGTCATCAATTAAAGGATTTCATCAGTGCTGGTATGGAACAGTTTGTGGTAGCATTGAAAAAAGAAAAGGCACCGCGCGGTCATTTCGTCCATGTCACAGATATGTTGCATCAACCTTTTAAAGATGTCTTAAAATCAGAAACCATCATTGAATACCCCATCTTTTATATCTGGTTAAAATCCGATGGTTTACCCAAGGAAGTGGTGACGCTGGAAGAAAAGAAACAATGGATTGCCGTTGTCAAGGACGAACCTGTGGTAGTGAAGGAGGAGGAGGAGGAGGCGTCTGCGACCATTTTACCCGTAAAAGAAGAAGTGGATGTCAAACAAGAACAGGACGTGTCATGTCAACCTACCGTAGCTATCGATGGAGCGTCTATCTCTAGTAAAGAGGTGAAAGAGGAACCATCCGAACCACACGTCTTCATCAGTACAGCAACTCCAGCAGAGGAACAATCAACCATCGTCGATGACGACACTGTATAGTATGTCATTGGTTTATCCGGAAAGGCCGCTCCTGTCTTTTTTTTTTTTTCTCCTCTCCAATAAAACCACAGTTTTTTTTTTTTTTATTTTATTTCCATCTTCTTTTTCATTCTTATTTAAAAGAAAAAACCATTTACAATGATTATTAACGAATACCGTGTCATCAACAACTGTACAGAAGCAGAATACCAAGTTGGTAAAACGGTAAAAGAGATGAAAGAGAAAAGGATTTTATAGATTGACACGTTTATATTTGTAGCTCAATTGTATGCTACTGCTCAAGCATCCAAGGAACAAACGGGTGGTGGAGAAGGTGTTGAGGTGGTAAAGAACGAACCTTATGAGAAGCCAAACGAAAAGGGACAATACACCCAAAAGATTTATCGCTTGTCCTCTAAAGTGCCTGCTTGGGTTCGTGCAGTTGCACCTGCTGGTGCTCTTGACCTTTACGAAGAGGTAAAAGAAATGATAAAAAGCTTGGAGAGAGAACTAACTTTATATGCTATCTAAAGGCTTGGAATGCGTATCCCTACTGTAAAACTGGTAAGTTTTTCTATTTATAAAACAGTCCTTCTGCTGAGGAAAGGAGTGATTGTATCTCCCCCCCTTCTTTTGCCAAGACAATTAACCTATTCCAATTGATAGTTTTAAAGAATGGTTATATGAAGGATGCTTTCTCTATTGTGTATGAAACACTCCATGTGGATGGTTCTCGTGGTGAGTTGGAAAACGCACTCAATATTTCCAAGGAAGATCTCAAGAAGCGTAATGTGATTATTATTGATGTCGCTCATGACAAGATCGATAGTAAAGATTACAAGGCAGATGAAGATCCCAAAACTTACCATTCCGAAAAGACCGGTCGTGGTCCTTTAACTGACCCTAACTGGCAAAAGACCTGTGAACCCGTCATGACCTGTTACAAGTTGGTCTACATTGAATTCAAATGGTTTGGTATTCAAAGTAGAACCGAGTCCTTTATCGCAAAGACCATTCATAACTTATTCACCACGTTCCACAGGTAATTTAAAAAGTTTTTGATTGACATGTTACACAAATAGACTTACATCATCCATTATTAGACAACTCTTTTGTTGGACTGACAGATGGTATGGATTGACCATTGAAGATATCAGAGCCATTGAAGAGCAAACAAAGAAGGATTTAGATGCCAAGAGAGACCTTGGTACTCCCAAATTAGACAATTAGAAAATAGATAAAATAACATATTTATTATTCTCCTTACACACACAAACACACTCAAACACACACACACATATATTTTCAAGAAGAAGGCATTGTTCCTTTCACCACATAAAAGTTACCACTCTTTTTTTTCGCATATTTCAATAATTCTCTTCCATCCACATGTGTTTCTTTATCCTCTCGCACAAGTTGTCCTTTTTCTTGTTGCCAAATATGCGTTAAAGGCTCTTCTTTAAAGTCATGTAACTGAAGATGTTTGGTAAATTGAGAAAGTTGGTCGATATCCTTTTTAAATCCGTTGGCTTGGTCACGGTCTTTACACTTGAGACGGGATAAACTTAGTAAGCGTTCAAATTGGTCTTGGGAAATGCCATTGTCAACGGGCTCCATGAGCGACCCAATCGACCATGTGGGTTTTAACGGTAAACACTGTGCATCCACTGTCCTTGTTTCTGTTGATTTAGTTGGTTTTAATTTCTACAACAAAGAGGACTTACCTTGTGTTGTGAATGTGCGCTTTAAAACTCTAGTCAACATGAAAAGTATAAAGGGAAGCGGGGGTTCTTGCAGGGAGTTTTTTTTTGTTTTTGGTTACTCCGCTAAAAAAAGCTTAACTCGAGTGTGTGCGTGATAAAAAATTGCCAAGCAAATGCTAGATATCACACCCACTCTGGTCTATCAACCCCTTTCTCTTCTCCCCCTATTGCACCCTACTGTTATAAAATGAGTTGATAGTTAGGTAACCATCATCTTTTTTCTTTTCTTAGAAACCTTTGAAAAAGGATTATAAAAACCTACTCCACACTTAATTTACCTGATATTTGACACTCGTGTGAATTAGATGTTTAAAGCGAACTTGTCCAGAACAAGTTACGTGGCTGATAACAGGACCCGAAACTCTCTTGTTAAGTATCAATAGGATTGGAAATATTACATCATTTTAATTTCGCACTCCTTCATTGGGCAACAACCGGGAAACAATAATTTTAAGCTTTTTTATCTTTGCAAAAGAAAAGGATGTAAGTTGTCTACACACAACATTTTAGTGGAAGGTTTCTTTGAAAAAAAAAAGAACATATCTGCGTATCATGCTGTTAAATTTAAGATGTCCTGGACAGGGTACAACAAGCTTCGATTTTATATCGTCGTTAGACAAGCTCGTTTTTTCATCTAATCGTTCTTGATTGTCAGCCCTAAAAAGTTCATACTCAGTTTTGATTAAAATAGAAGCATACAGCTTGATAAACGAACATATGGCTTTGCCAAATCCGTAGCACCTGGCCAGCCTTAAAAAATGATACTCTCTTTCATCGTATTATCCTTATCGTGACTATTTGACAGACGTAAATACTCCATTCCAAGGTGAAATATAGTCTTACACGAAGGAAAAAAGTGCTGACACAAAACAGGCTGGCATCGTCACAAGAGCAAAAGCTTCTAATATAGTTACCATGGAATAAGACAGTAACGTGCCTCCAGTTTTAAATAGCGATTTTTTTTTTGTATTTTTTAAAGGCCTAAAACTTTCCCAAATCAACCGATATACCAATGCGAATCAAAAGATATTATTTAAAGAGTCTTTATAAACAATATCTTTTGAATAAAAAAATACTTTTGCTGCAAAAAAAAAAAGTTGTAGGACATCAAAGTTGGTCGCTTTTCAAAAAATTAAGCGGGGGCGTATAAGTGGGGGCTGGAGATTTGAAACTCTACTATGCACACCCCACTAAGTTCATTCTCCGTTCATGTAAATGTCAGCCAATAGAATGGTCTTATTCATATTGAGAAATGTGTCATAAATTTTTTTTCCCCAAAAAACCCAGTCCTACTGGAATCCCTAACATGGCAGATCTTGTAAATGCCTATGGTTTTCCAAAAATAAATTCTATGAAACATTTAGTTACATAAAACAAAAAAGAAAACTATGTGCAATAATATCTCATGATTCCTTTTATTAACTTATAAGAAAAATTTGAAGTATTTACGACTTCTATCGTTTTCGGTACACCGCCCTCGCTGTGACTATGTCGCGTATGTAATACTGCCCCTGACACATATTCCTTTTTGGTTGAGCCGACTTGACATATTTTTAAAGTTTTAAGGTTTTTTAAATAAATCTTCTACAATGTGTTTAGATATAAATTTAGATAGCTAAAACTGTATACAATCATGGCTTAAGGTCCCCTTTATCACTTTATACAAAAATAAATGCTGAGAGTCTTTTCATTGTCGCCTCCTAAAATCAAACGGGGATGATTTTACGCGTCTGACGAATGTTAAATGATGCTTTTTACCTTTTTTGCTATTTTTTTATCATAACATGCCCAGACCTAACAAAAAACAAAAGGCTATTAGAAACAGACTTAGAAGAGTAGATGGTTGCATTCAATCCGCCGAGGTGGTACTCCCTGAATGGGAAACCGTGGAATTGAATCACGATCAACTTGTCGAGCAAGCCGACGTTGTAAGAGCTGAGGCGAGTTGTCTTGACCTTATTTCAGATAGCAATACAGAAATAAGCAAAAGACCCCTTACGTACACCAGCACATCCAGAACAACAAAATGGAGAAAGAATGCCGAGGCTGCAAAGGTAGATCCAGCACAAACTCTCCAACGTTTTGGATTTACTGTTGCAAAAAGTGTGGAAACTCAGCAATTAACAAAGTTCATTCCTCACACGGAAAAAGAAATCGAAGGCATCAAAAGTATCATGCCTGCTGTCAAGGCTCTTATTGCACCTGTAATGAGTAAGAAGAAAGACGATAATGCTCGTGCATCATACAACAATGCTAGATATTTATCTGTGTACGAATATTGTTTGAATCGTTTGGGTGGAAAAAAGAAAGGATTGGCTTCAGAAGAAGCGGCCGAAAAATTCTGGCCCCAAAATTCAAAGGAATATTGTGGGATGACAATCATTAAGTGGACAAAGGAGTTCATTGACGAGGGTAAGCTCTCTGACCACTCCCAAGTCGCCCATGTTAAGAGAGTATCCCTTTTAAGTGACTCGGATGTCAAGATGGCCGTTTTGGAAGAAATTCGAAAGATGAAACCAGCTCTTCGTTCCTTGATTATCATCAAAAAGATTATCGACGAGCAAATCATTCCTTCTGTTCTTGGTGTGGTTGAGAGTGACTTAAGTATGACAACAATTGCCCGTTATTTGTACGAATGGGGATACTCATACCGAAAAAATAAAAAGACTATTTTTTTCGATGGCCATGAAAGAGAAGATGTAATCACGTACCGTAATGAATGGTCTAAAAGAATGGTCGAATACATGAAAAGATCAGAATTTTATGCTGGTAACAATGAGGAGGAAGTTCTTGAGCCAATTCTGGATGAAGGCATGAAACAAATTGTTTTTGTTACGCACGATGAGTCCACATTTTATGCAAATGATGGTAAGGATGATCTGTGGTTGCTAGAAGGTGAGAACCACATCAGAAAGAAGGGTCCAGGATCATCCATAATGGTCAGTGAATTTCAATGCCCTTGCCATGGAACCATGAAGAGTGCTGGTTGGACCTCGAGAAGATTTTTCAAGGCGGGTGTGGGCAGAGAAGGGTACTGGAAGTACACTGACATGTTGGAGCAGCTTCAAGACGATGCAATCCCCTTGTTTGAGCTGCTCCACCCTGGTTGTCAAGCTGTCTTCCTCTTTGACAACAGTTCCAACCACAATGCATTCGGTGATGATGCTCTTGTTGCAAGTCGTGTGACGCTTAATGAGAAGCCATATAAAGATACTGAAAAGTTTCAGTTCAAAGACACGACTGTGGTTCTGACCGATGGCACCCGCTTGGAGCAGTCATTCTTCTACACCAAGACGACCAGTGTCACCAACAGACTGGGGTATGTCGTAAAGACAAAGGAGACAAGATTCTTCAAAGGAATTCGAAAGATTTTGGAGGAAAGAGGACAATGGCTTGGTCATGATTTGGAAGGCAAGGCTTGGAAAATGCTCTGTAAGTCGAAGGAGCCAGGCCACAGATCAATGTGTTGTTGTGGTGATCCACCTACTGATGTTATCAATCACACCATAAAACAATACTAAATTAAATCTCATTTCATCATCCCATACATTATTACATCACAACACGAACTAGATTCTTATACATTATATCATATTCAACTACAAGCACTATTTTAGTGCTGTGTAACTTATCCATCAAACTAAATTCATAATCCGATTTCTCTTAACATATATAAATATGCAAACTGATAGTTAGAATAGAACCCTCTGAATCTTTGAATCTACTTTTACTCCTAATAAAACTTATAAGCAGTCTCAAAGTACTTTATTGTTTTTTATTTATTTTATTTCTATCCTCAACTATCACAGTTGTGCTCGTCACTTTCTCGAAAGTAGACCCGACTTTGTGGCGCAAAAGTCGGCTTTGCAGCAAGCCGTTCTTGACTCAGGTCACATTTTTGAGTCATATCCAAAATATCATTGTGAATGCAACTGGATAGAAATGTCCTGGGGTTCCGCCAAAAGGAAGGCACGTTTAAGATGTGATTACACATTCAAGTCTCTTGATGATAATTTATCAGATTATTTGGATAAAGCTTCCAATGTAGTTCATATAAAAAGATTTTTTCAAAGATCTATGAACTACATTGAAGCATATAGTAACTGTAGTGACGGTAGAGAAGTCTTGCAGGAAGTAAAAAAATTTGTCAGCAAGTCTTATTTATCTCACAGAAAAGTTAGACTTGATACTGGTTTATTGACTTAATAAAAAAAATTGCACAATGAGCATGGTCACAATGAGTCAAAATCATTAAGAATGAACATTCAGATGCATGTCTAGCTTAGGGATTCTAGAAAAAAAAAAAAAAAAACGCCTGCCACCATTTCGATTTCGAAAAAAAAAAAATTGAAACAAAAACCAAAAAATCGCTATTTAAAACTGGAGGCACGTTATAGGAATGAAAAGTGTGGCCATCGATGGAATTATTCAAATTGCACTTCTTTAATTTGAAATAACCCATTCCAATGTCTTCATTTTCGCAATTAAAAAGTAAAATTAAATTTCTTTTTTGTTCTTCATTATAGCCATCCGAATTAAGGAATCTCTAACATTATAAAAGTTCCTGTCGCATTGAAGCAAACGCTCTCAATATATTTCGTACATTTGTCCATTTCATTAATGACAAATGTATTAGACCACATAAACTATTGATTTCTGCCATAAAAGGAAACAAAAGCGATGATTGAAAAAATTATTTTCGCTCGAGAATAATACAAGACACCGTATTAAGCGGTTTGCAATAAAGTTTTTACTCAGTTTTGAAAATCCAACTTTCCTTAATCTTGATTACGTAATAATTTTGACGTTTCTAAATAACCAGGAGAGATAGTTTATCCAATCTTACATAAAGTGTCCAGAATGACTACATGTTAAGCGGCCAAAAAAAAGCGCGAATTTTTAAAGACCGAAGGATTTTCTGCTGACGTAGTCGTGGATATAAAACAAAAACTAAAATGCGCAGTATTTTTTTTTTCTTTTCTTCAACTGATTAATCTAGAATGCCGCGTTTTTCAAGACCAAGTCAGTTACTTGACGAATGGAATTTCCTTCAATCAAGCTGTAAGAACTAATTGCATTTCTTTTGGACATTGTTTATTGACATTGACTTTTTTTATAGCTTCTCAAATCACAATTTCCCATGACCAGTTCTCGGAAATTTGTAATAACCCGTAAGATTGCTAATGCTTTTTTTTTTTGTAAAAGTTACTGATCCTGTCTTTTTAATTTGTAGTTTGCTAATGGGCTTTAAGCTCACAACCTTATCGAATGTCGCCAGACAGCAACAACTGTCTCGGCTGACCACTGGTGTTTCTGTAAGTATACTAAAAAATAATTTGAAAACCCAATACTCACAACATCTCAAATAGGCTTTTGTTTTTTCTTTCTCTGCGTACGCAGTTTATGAAGCTGTTTCAAGGCACAGCATTTCTTTACTTTTGGGATTAGTAGCTCTTGTCGTTGCGGCAAAATGCTTTATTTTGGCTAATCACTTGTAAGTAACAGAAGTTAAGACGTGTAAAACCACAGTTACTAACTTTTTATTCTAGAGTAACAAACTCTGCAGATGTCACCTTTGGTCCTCGCTTGTCCACGGACGTTAAAAAATCAAGTGGAAATGACCCATCTAGTGTCTATTTCTACCACTTTGATGATCACCTTTGGATCGTAGATCTCATCAATATGAAAAAGAAACAACTTTCCCATTGCTGCAAGGAAAAGTTTGTTGAGTTGGCTGTGCCACTCTTGGTTGAAAGCATGGAAGCAAGGTATGTTGCATTTATTATACTGTTATTAAGTTATAATTCTGATAATATATTTTATTTAATTGTACAGCTACACGGATACGTCTTTCGACTTCTTTTTGGACGGTCTTGTTTCTTGTCCGGACGTTGTGCCTGCTTTACCAATTCCGCCAACTTCTTTAAGGGAAAGTGCATGCAGCAGCACCTGGAAAGACAATCAACAGGTTGACTTAAAATTATTTACCAACCCTACCATCAGAAACAACATTGTCTATCCATCTCCCGAAGCAGCAGCAGCAGCATCATCAACACAAATGAGCTCGTTTGGTCGAGACAAGAAAAAAAGCCGAGCCGGTACCGAAAACAATGTACCATTAGTCTATTGTAAGCCCGATTCAGGCCACCAGAAACCAAGTGTTGTTTACCAACAAGAAGCTGCAATCAACGAGACAATTACCGACGTTTCTGAATTTGAGTTTTGGGAACCTATGGACTTTGTCTATGATAGTGATCTCGGCGATCAAATTGAGGACGTGGTAATGGAGGAGTCACAATTGGATTTCAGTAATTACGATTCTTGTTGTCTGGAAGAGATTAGTGATTACGGTCATCCTTGTGAGATTGTCTGTGGTATCGAGAGCAGCAGCCATGGTTTGATAGAAAACTCGGTATTACAGGTACCATTATTTGACGTCGGCGTGTTGGATGAGGCAACAAAAGTAGAATGTTCTGCTAAACATTTGGGTGTACCAGGATCACCAACAGCTCCACCATCACCACCAGCAGTACAGCCATTACCACCAACAGTACAACCATCGCCACCAGCAGTGCCGCCATCAACACCACCAGTACCATTGTTGCCACCAGTAGCACCAGTAGCACCCGTAGCACCTGCCTCACGAGAAACGAAAGTAGTGTCTCTGTTTGGCTCGGGAGGGGATGGAATGATCCGACGTACGGGCGAAATTCAGCAATTGGATTGTAAGAAAGTTGGACTTGGAGCATCCTTGGCAATGCAGGGTAGAAGCAAAGTACCCTCTTTCTTTGGAAAGAGCAATAGCACAACCAGCGTACCAATTAACGGAAGCAGCGTCAATTTGTTTTCGAGTTTAGCGGATAAACCGGAGAAGAAGACCGAATCAAAGCCATTTGATTTTATGGCTTTGATTGAAGAAGAGAGAAAGAAGCAGGAGAAGCAAAGACCGGCTGTCCGATTCAAGACTAAGCTTGAAATGGTCAGTGGTGCTGCGGGTGTGGCGGAGGACGCCAGCCGCGAGGCCAAAAAAACAAGGCGTTAGGTTGGCGACCAGCTGGAACGAATGACGAAGGTCATATACCAGCTCAATGGTGTCTGAGATGCTCACTCAACGGGTCGTACTGAGGGATGTAGATGATGGTTTCGCCTTACTCCATGTAATCACGGTCACATATGGAAGCAAGCTTGATTTGGTGGAACTACTTTGAAGGTAAGGGTTGTAGTTTGGGTAGTGGAAGGGTAAAGGGATACTGGGTGTGGAGTTTGGAGGACTGTGGTATGAAGTGAGTATCACTGTCCAAAATGACGTACGAATACTTCCGCAACTTCAGTAAGGCATTACAACATGTCTTGGATAAACACCAATTGCGACAAGGTATTACGGCATACCTAGAATAGAAATTAATTCTGTCAGCTTATTACAACATGGCAAACATCAGTCTCAACAAGACGCTTCAGCATTGGTCAACATAAAAGCAGCTTCGGCAAGGCATTTCTCAATGTCTACAACAGAACAACATTTCGACATTTAATTAGTATCTCGCGGACACTACTTTCAACAAGACATTGCATCATCTTCACTGAGACATTCCAACATGTGCTACAATAGTCATCTATCAACAGTTTGCTCGCCGCTTCTGTCAACATTAACATTCGAAATCATGAGAGAGGCATTACAGCATGCTTAAGAGTCAGTTAAGTATTAACAGTTTCATCTAATACACCTTCAATAGTTATCAGCTTCAGCACGTCATTCCGTCATGGCGTCACCAAACAGCATACACAATCTCCAGTAACCTATGGCACCACCTCCAGCATCGAAATAGGTTTCACCAAGGCATTCCAACTTGTCTAGAATAGAATCCAGAAATGGCGGTATTTGTATGGCATTGAGGGTGATGGTACAAATGGATTGCTACGGTAAGAAAAACAATATATCTAGTAGATCGGAGCCTGGAAGCTACTCGAGCTACGTCCTGTAGCCTTTGAGGTAGCCATCAAATCAGGTTTGTGGAAGTATGTGGCTGTGTGATCATGGAGTATATTCGATAACTGTCATTTGCATCTCTTGGTATGACCTTAGAGTGAGTATCAAGGATCCATTGGGCTGGGTCGTACCTTACATCCCAGCAATCACACCATATCATATACCCAAAGTTATATCAAGCTTGGTAAAAAAAAAACCAAAACTTGCTTCACCACACAATCTTACCTCGCCATTGTCTAGCACGACTACCGAGCATTACCTCATCGACATACATATCCACCATACTTGATTCACGCATCATGACTTTTAACTGTTGCACAATAAAGCCTCAAATATAGAGGATACGGCGACAATTGTGTGACGAAAGATGAAGCCGCCCCTTACAACCCAACAATCAAAAAGTATCATATACCCGAAGTTATACCAAGCCTGGTAAAAAAAAAAAACTTGCACAACCTGAAAGTCTTATCTCGCCATCATCAAGCACTGATACGATCAACACCGAGTATTTCTTAAACAACCATAGACATCATACTTATATCACGGACAATGTTTTTTTTTACTGTCGCAAGACAAAATATCGAATATAGAGGATACAGCAATAACTGTGAGAGGAAAGATGAAGCCATACTTTACATCTCAAAAATCACATAGTATCCTATAACCAAAGGTATGTCAAACTTGTTAAAAAATATAAAACTTGCTGCACCAAAAACGTCTATCATGGTACTGTAGTCATTACCATGAAACGTTTCCAGACAAATAAAATAAAACTCTATTTAGAACTAGCCCCCTATTTTGTTTTTGGTTTTTGGTTTTGTTACCTACTTGATATTTTAAAACAGCCATTCAAGCAACCAGTAGGAGTGACTTGTTCACAGGTCACTTGCGCTCATACTGACTTCCCACCAGGATATCAGATATAACGTCGCCTTTTTTGTACCTTGAATTTCAATCGTACAGAGTTTAGCTTGTAAATAATTTAGGCCTTTTCAAAAGAGAAGTATGACGTACTTTTTTTAAAAAAATCGTTGTCAATTTTTTTTTTCTTAAAATGCTTACCTACTCCTCGTTTTTGATATAGGAAGTCTTTCTTGTTCAGACCTCAAAGATTTCAACATCGGTCTTGAGTCATCAGCACAATCAGCAACACCGGCAACATTAATCACCGCCCAGCAACACCGCCACCAAGCATTGAATCAACAAAAAGATAGCCACCGTACTTGCACCACGAATTAAGGTTTTTTCACATAAGCAAGATAAGGTCTCAAATATAGAGGATATCGTAGCAATTGTGACAAGAAAGAAGGTGGTGCATTCGTCTTTCATCCCAGCAATTACACTATATCATATACTCAAATTTATATCAAACCTGGTGAAATAAACACAACTTGCAGCGCCAGAGAGATCCACCCTGTTACGGTAGTTATTACTATAAAAAGTGTCGAGACAAAGAAAATAAAAATCTATTGGGAACTAGGCCCTATTGTTTTTTTTTGTTATAGTTACCATTCATGCAACCAGTAGGAGAGACTTGTTCGGAGGCGACATGCGCTCATGCCCACTTGACACCTAGATATCATATATAATGTGGCTTCTTTTTTCCTTGAGTTTTACTGTACCTAGTATAGCCCGTCAAGTATTTGGGCTTTTTAAAAAATTAGTATGACGTACTTTTTTTGAAACATCGTGGTCAATTCTTTTTTTTTTTTCTTAAAATGCTTACCTACCACTCTTTTTTGCCAAACGAAATCTGTCTTGCTCAGATCTCAAAGATTTCAACATGGGTCTTGAGTCATTAGCACCATCAGCAACATCGGCACCATTAACCACCACCCAGCAACACCGCCACCAAGCATTGAATCACCGTAAAGTCAGAATGTCTGGTAATTCTTTTTTCTGTTCTCTATAGTTACCAGAAAGCTTCTTTCAAGAATTTGATAGTCACTGGCAAAAAAAGATGCATGGAAGTCATAGTCTCCAGATAAATTCTGGACTTTCCATCAACCACACCCTTACCACCGTAACATCACGCCTTGGGAAACACCCTTTCTTGGTCCCATTTTCAATCATTTCCTTCAAAGTGTTTCACCTTACGTTGCTAATATTTACGGCAAACAAGTCTGTGGAAGCCTTTCCTACTGTATTGGCACATGTTAATAAATGTGATAAAAATACTAAATACACTGTTGCCAAACATCCTTACCATAACAATTCTTTTACCGAAAGTTGTATCACACTTGCTTAACAAATACATGTCTTGTTGCATCCACCTTATTTTGACCATTTATTCTACAATCATTTGACAATGCTTGATTTTGTAGAGGCTGAGTACAGTATGTGGAAGATCCAATTTGCTGCAGCTAATCACTTGGTAAAGAAGAATTTATTAAAAGATCTTGCGGAATAATATTTTTCTGACAATCATTTGGAACTTTAAAAAAATTAGTACGACGTACATTTTTATAGAAAATCGTGGTCAATCTCGTTTTTTTTCTCTTCTTCAAATATTAATCTGCTCCCCTTTTTCACAAAAAGGGTTCTTTTTTCGCTCCAATCTCCGACATTTCAACATCTAACATCGTTCCTGCACGATTTTCAACTGAATTACCACCGATAACACCAGCAACTATAACCACCTACGTAATTCGCCACCACCAAGCATTTCCTCATCACCAAGCATATTCACCATACTTGCATCACGGTCCATGTTTTTTTTACTGTCGGAAGATAAAGTATTGAATATAGAGGATACAGCAGTAATTGTGACAGGTGTGGTGATTTGCTATATTTCTGCTACATTATATAAATACATATCTATGATATCAATACATTAAGGGTGTTCTCAAGCAAATTATTCTCAAATTTTAAAATCTTGATTTTAATTAAAATCAAAAGTCACGGAAAACACAACTCCAATTTGGGAAAATACTAAACTGTCATTTTTACTTGGCACAGAGGCTAATGTTATTTTATTTCTTCCTTGTAATCCTATCAAAATAAATATACTTCACCTTTGCCTCTACTTATCTTAAAAATGAACAACCAAAATAATGCTTCTAAGCCTATTGATGGTCAGCCTGAAAGCAGCCAGCATGGAATCGTTGAACGTGGACGTAGACGTAGACGTGGAAATGGAAATGGACGCTGTCGTGGTGGTAGAAATAGGCTTGGTTGTGGGAATCAAAGTGGAGGCCAAAATGAAGATGGTATTGAAGGTTCGCAACCCTACAGAGGTGGGGGATGGGGACAAGCGGAGACCTTGTTGCTCATTGAAAAGTATGAAAAGTACTTCGGAGCTATGAATTCGGCTCGAAGTTTGACTGAAAAAAATATACTTTTGACCTTCTTGCGAGTGAGTTTCAAGCACAAAATGTTGTACGTGCTCCTCGGACCGATCAACAATTGAAAAGCAACTGGTCAAATCTTTTGCAGGAATTGAAAAAAAATTACGCTATCCATCTATCATTTATGACAAATTATATGATATTTTAAAAGACTTAACTTCATTTTTTCTATCTGTCACTTATTCCTCAATTTCAGGACAATTCAGAACAAGAATTGAAGATGTTCCTGAAGATGTTCCTGAAGATGGCGTCAATTTGGAGCCTGAGGTTGTTGGTGGTCCTGGCCAGAATACTGCCAATACGGACACTGCAGACGATGCGTTGCCTCCTGTGGATACCCAGCCGGTAACAGCCGATGATGTACGTTCCGAGAATTTCTTTGCTGTTGGTGAACAAGACCAACCTCGCACTGCAAGACGAAGATTAGAGACACACCGTGTGTCAACAGCTGCCGCATCCCCACCTGCAATAACAACAACAACGACAACACCATCAGCACCACCAGCATCATCAGCACGCACATCGGAGCCCTTTCAACCTACCCAGGTAAGAGTGGCTTCGATGTTGCCTTTACCATCGGCGTCTGAACAACGCATCGAGAACAGCATGTTGCGTGTCTTGGACCGGGTGCAGCAGACACAAGCTTTGGAAAGGGGTAACCACTTTCCGTCCTTTCTTCGGTATAGTCGGGAGACCAATGTTGCATTACTTGGACGTAGTGATCAATTAGCAGAACTGTTTGCTGAAAGTAACAGGGAAACCGCAAGACTTGTTGATGCGATCATTCAGGATATGGCTAATCGAAACCAACAGGGTCAAAATAATAATAATTCTGATCAATAAAAATATATAGCTTTGTTACAAACACTAATAGTTTATTGTTGAGAAGGCAAATAGGGGTTGATGTTGTCCCTTCTAATTCGACCATTCTGATAGGCGGTGCTGTTGACTGACCGAATAGAATTATCAGGTCTAGCAACATCCACATTGCTCGTCACATCCTTATCTTCTTCCAAAACAGGGTCATTCATCTCAATACAAAGATTGTGTAAAATACAACAAGCTGTGATAATACCCACAATATCGCCGGTGTCCTTGATGTATATATGTTTGCTGAGAAATCTCCAGCGAGAAACAAGTATACCAAAAGCTCTTTCAATAGCCATTCGAGTTGATGAATGGATCTTGTTGAACTTTTTTTTAGCCGAAGCACCACCAGATCTTTCAAGGACTTCTGAAGCAGGATAAGGCACAATTATATAGTGCGATAGTAGGTATGCCGAGTCTAAAACATATTTAGTTCTTTTCGAAGATTCTATTCACGTTTATATATTTTACTTGCAAGGATATACCCATCCAAAGGAAAGTATTCTCGGGGGTTTTCCAAGGCGACTGTTGCTATCTCACTGAGGTTGAACGCAGCAGCATCATGTGAACGACCTATGTAAAAACCATCAACATCATTGCATAAAATCGGACAAATAATTTATTACCTGAATCACCAACCGAAATATAAGTAAACTTACTCTTGTCATCACATACTGCCGTAAGTTTCATGGCAAAGTTTCCCTTGCGATCCCTCCAATCCTCTGCATGTTCCGTTCTAGATTCAATTACAAAGTTCTTGCCGTCCAAAGCTCCAACAGCTGGTAGACCCCGAACAGTGCGACCTTCACCATACATGAAACCATTTTTGATTTCAGCGACACGCTGCTCGTTTTTGGGCCATTCGATGAGATCCTTGTATGTATTAACAACGGCTTTTACAAAACGTTGTGTAAAGTTTCTGTAACTACCGTGAGAGACCCCTATAGTCAAGTGGGCGCAGCGATAGCCAATGTGACAGTTAGCTAAGCGCCAAATTGCACATGAAATCTGGACGTATGGAGGGATAAAATTTACAGCTCTAGACTGAAAAGCGGGATCTCTGCATAGTTCGTTTACAACCCTTTCGAACGTAGTGCGATTCATACGGTACATGGCGCGATAGCTGGTTCGTGGATTGTCGTCATCAGTCAAAAAAGGTTGAGAGATGCGGAAGTAATGGTAGTTGGCAAATGAGAAGCGATTGTTGACGGGCTCAGTTGGGTATGTTAAACGAGCTTGAATAAGAAAAGGCGTCAACTCAAAGAGAGAGGGCGAATCTAAAAACGTGGACTTGTAATAAAGAAACATCTGGTCGTTGAATGCCATTTGACTTTCAGTGAGCTGTTGATATTCAGCGAGAACTAAGTTGCGTTGGTTGGAAATAAGTTGGTAGTAGTAATATAATTTATCGTTGTAAGACATTTTTAGTATTTGTTATGAAAGAAAAGAATTCCCACACAAAATGATTGATGTGATTTTAGTACTTTTTCGAGATAAAATGATATTTTAATGTCAGAAAACATTAATTAAAAATTTGACCCCTCCATAGTGGTGGGGTCGAATTTTTTAATTAAAATCAAGATTTTAAAGTTTTAAAATAATTTGCTTTAGAACACCCTCAATGTCTTGATTTTGGTGATCAAAAACTAGAATTAAACTTCTTTTTTTGTTGTTCATTATAGCCATCCGAATTAAGGAATCTCTAATATTATATAAGTTCCTGTCGCATTGAAGCAAACGCTCTCCATATGTTTCGTACATTTTTACAATTAATTAATGACAAATGTATTAGTCGACATAAACTATTGATCTCTGCTATAAAAGGAAACAAAAGCGATGATTGAAAAAAATATTTTTGCTGGAGAAAAATACAAGAAACCGTTTTTAGCGGTATGCAATAATATTTTTACTCAGTTTTGAAAATACAACTTTCCTCAATCTTGATTACGTAATAATTTTGACGGTTCTAAATTACCAGGGGGAGATAGTTTATCGAACCGTACATAAAGTGTCCAGAATGACTACGTGTTAAGCGGCAAAGAAAAAACGCGAATTTGTAAAGACCGAAGGATTTTCTGCTGACGTAGTCGTGGATATAAGACTAAAACTAAAAATGCGCAGTATTTTTTTTTTTCTTCAACTGATTAATCTAGAATGCCGTACTTTTCAATACCAAGTCAGTTACTTGACGAATGGAATTTCCTTCTATCAAGCTGTAAGATCCCATTGCATTTCTTTTGGACATTGTTTATTAACATTGACTTTTTTTTTATAGCTTCTCGAATCACAATATCCCATGACCAGCTCTTGGAAATTTGTAATAACCCGTAAGATCCCCAATGCTTTTTTTTTTTTTTGTAAAAGTTACTGATCTTGTCTTTTTAATTTGTAGTTTATTAATGGGCTTTAAGCTCACAACCTTATCGAATGTCGCCAGACAACAACATCTGTCTGGGCTGACCAATGGCGTTTCTGTAAGTATACTGAAAATTGATTTAAAAACCTAATACTCACAACATCTCAAATAGGCTCTTATTTTTTCTTTCTCTGCTTACGCAGTTTACGAAGCTGTTTCAAGGCACAGCATTTCGTTACCTTTGGGATTAGTAGCTCTTGTCGTTGCGGCAAAATGCCTTATTTTGGCTAATCACTTGTAAGTAAAAAGAAGTTACGACATGTAAAACCACAGTTACTAACTTTTTATTGTAGAGTAAAAACTCAGCAGATGTCACCTTTGGTCCTCGCTTGTCTACGGACGTTAAAAAATCAAGTGGTGATGAGCCATCAAGTGTTTATTTCTACCATTTTGAGGATCACCTTTGGAAGGTTGATCTTATCGACATGAAAAAGGAGAAACTTTCCTATTGCTGCAAGGAAAAGTTTGTGGAGTTGGCTTTGCCACTCTTGATTGAAAGCATGGATGAAAGGTATACTGCATTTATTTTACTATTATTAAGTTATAGTTCTGTTAATATATTTTATTTAATTGTACAGCTACACCGATACTTCTTTTGACTTTTTTTTGGACGGTCTTGTATCTTCTTCGGAGGTTTTGTCTCCATTATCCATTCCGCCTGTGATGATCTGGCTTACTTCTAATAAAATCATCATCATAAAAATAACATCAGATACACTTACATCATACATTCTACACTAAAATATAAATATCTCAGCATCGATACTTGATAAAGAAAATAGACTTCTTTAGTCTCTACACGTCTTTAACTAAAATAGCGCAAAGAAGACACTGCACTAAAATAGTGTACTTCCATTATGCAATAATTTTATAATTTAAATTCAGACATCTTATATATATCCTTTATTCTTTGACCTTGATAATCCCTAATTCTCTTTTAACTAAATAAAACATATCAACAGTCTCAAAGTATTCCTACTTTTGTTTTATTTCCTTTCTGTCTGAATTTTTTATTATCCAAAATACCACACCGCCAACTTCTTCAAAAGAAAGTGCATGCAGCAGCACCTCGGTAGATTATCAACAGGCTGGTTTAACATTGTTTACCAACCATACCATCAAAAACAACATTGTGTTCCCGTCTCCCGAAGCAGTAGCAGCAGCATCAACAAAAAAGAACCCGTTTGGTCAAGACAAGAAAAATTGCCGAGCCAGTACCCAAAAAAATGTACCATTCGTATATGACAAGCTCGATTTGGTCTACGACAAACCAAGGTGATATACCAGCTCAATGGTGTCTGAGATGCTCACTCAACGGGTTGTACTGAAGGATGTAGATGATGGTTTTACCTTACTATATGTGATCACGGTCACATATGGAAACAAGCTTGGTTTGGTGGAACTACTTTGAAGGTAAGGGTTGTAATTTGTGTGATGGAAGGGTAAAGGGATACCGGGTGTTGATTTTGGAGGACTGTGGTATGAAGTGAGTATCATTGTCCAAAATGACTTATGAATACTTCCGCAACTTCAGTAAGGCATTATAACATGTCTTGGATAAAAATGAATTCCAAAAAGGTATTACGGCATGCCTATAATATAAATTAATTCTGTCGGCTTATTACAACATGGCAAACATTAGTTTCAACAAGACGCTTCAGCATTAGCCAACATAAAACCATCTTCGGCAAGGCATTTCCCAATGTCTACAACATAACAACATTTCGGTATTAGTTGGTATCTGGCGGATTGAGAAATTCAAGACATAAAATGACGAATTAGGAATAAAAATAAGAAATTTGACGAAGTAAAATTATCAAACTGCAAAAATAAATTAAAATCTTTATTATACAATATATTATGTTCTTTACATACATATTCAGGGCTGGTTGAATATCAATCATTAAGTGAAACCTGTCCAATATACAATAGGCTTATTCTCAACTAAGGTCGAGCATTGCATGGTACCTTCGCACCAAGGCTATATTTTCTCGCCCGATCCGTTCATTTGGACGGATTTATAGTAAGTGTTTACCCATTTACCCAAAAAAAAAAAAACGGATCAAATGCATAATTAAGGTGGTGTATATTCTATTATTAGCTTTCCCTTTCAGCCTTCAGCCCAATAAAAAACTTTGGTTTATACATATTGAATCATTAGATGCGTCATTCGTTTGAAAAAATTGGTTTGCAATTTTAAAAGTTGGTTATATATTTTATTGAAAAGAATGAAAGTAAGATTTATTTATATCTTGATACTTGAGGACAAATTGCTAATTAGAAGGATTACTACTTAAATGAGCTAAAAAGTAAACGGTACATGACAGAACATGCAAGCATTGATTATTATGTATATCAAGCAACCTCTAATCTAAAAACAAGGGGAGTAACCAAAATTTTCTAAATGAATATTAGGTTAGTTTATGATGAGAAGACTCAAAATTGATACGTACTAATTCCTTTTGTCAAAAAAAAACTAATTTATTGATGTAAAAAGATAAAAGATAAAAAATAAAAAGAAAGAAGAAAAAAAGAAAAAGGAAAAAGGAAAAAGGAAAAACAAAGAAGAAAAGACTCCATTTATATTTACTTTTTAGTGGTTGGTGTTACGACAGAGGGATGACTGGAGGCAGGTAAATTTTTTTGTATACGCGGCTTCTTGACAACAGGACTCTAGGACGGATGATCGTCATCTTCAGGTAAATGAAATGGATGAGGTAATATTTAAGGTTTGTATCTCAATTTTTATTTTCTCAATGTGGGTAAGTATTCGCCAATAGACAAATACTCGTCTGCTTCAGGTAAATTGAATGGATGAGGTAATTTTTAGAGTTCGGATCTAAATTTTTAATTACTCAATATGGGTAAGTATCCGCCCATAGACGAATGCTCATCCGCTGCAGAAAAGTGGAACGAATAAAGTAATTTTATCTACTCGATGTGAGTAAGTATTCGCCAATAGACGAATGATCGTCGGCTGCAGGTAAATGGAGCGGATGAAGTAATTTTTATTTACCCAGTGTGAGTAAGTACTCGCCCATAGACGGACACCTGTCTGCTGCAGATAAATGGAACGGATAAAGTAAATTTTATTTACCCAATGTGAGTAAATATTCGCCCATAGACGAATACTCGTCCGCTTCAGGTAAATGGAACGGATAAAGACGCTTAAATTTTTGTGCAACCTGTGGTGATCTGCCATAGTATTGCTACATTATATAAATCCATATCTATGACATCAATACATTAAGAATGATTAAGGAATCAATTGCCCATTTTAGATAGTTAGTACTATCATCTCACAAGGTTACAAGAACACAGTAATTAAGGCTTACTAAAGAGATGGAAGTACAAGGTGTCTAAGGTGACAGTACTTCCAAGTGTTACATATTTACAAAATAAGCAGTTAAAGGTAACAGGATACACACTGGGAAAATGATAACAACTTCAAAGATACACTAAAGATAGTGGCACAGCAGATAGTCTTTTTTATATAAATACTTGTTCATTTTATTTCATAATAAAGACATTTTATAAACAGTCTCAAATTATTCAAAAACAGCCTTATAATTTACCTACCTTAAAAACACAACACAACCTTTATATTTTACTCAAAATGAACGAACAGTTACCCCTGGACGGATATTAACCCTTTTTGAGTAGATGAAGTGATTTTATTTTTTGTGTGCCATTGTTTATTTACCCAAAATGAACGGATACTCGTTCACGGGCGGCTATCCGCCCAGATTTGAACGGATGTTTACCCCCAGACGGCTATTCGCCCATTCGTCCGCTTTTACTTGGTTTAAGTAAGTTTTTTTAGCCTAAGTGTTGAGAACCTTGTTATCGACGAGCGATCATATCATTAGATTTTATTATCTGGAATAAATGTATGACTATTGTTTTCTAGAGTGCATCTGCTTTTGAGTAGTTTTTAACGTGTTTTGTGACCTTTTTTGAGCGTTCATCTCCGACTAGTACAAGTAATATAACACAGCGGCGGACTATGTGGTAAAAACCCGCAACATGTGGTAAAAACCCGCAACATTTGGTGGTAAAAACGCCCATTTTATACCACCGAATGTTGCGGAATTGTGGTACATTTACCACCATCGGTGGTAAAACTCCAAAATTATACCACCAAATGTTGCGGATTTTTGCTACATGTTGCGGGTTTTTACCACCTAATGTTGCGGTTTTTTCCGCATGTTGCGTATTTATACCACCTAATGTTGCGGGTTTTTACCACATGTTGCGTACTTATACCACTTCTGGTAGTTACTAAAATCCACCTGTTGCGTCTTTTTACCACAATATAGCGTCCTTTCATTCGAAACATAGATTACTATTGATGCTGATGGACCTTATACTGTTGTGCAATCCAGAAATAAATTATATTGAAGAAGTAGGATTTAAATGAAAAAGTTTTTATTTTATTCAATTTTTATTTTTGTATTTAACTTTAAAAATAATTTATGTACATATCAGCTCCAGATTGGAAGGGCACACTTACATTTATAATATTCGTTGCACTTACCATTGACGGGCCCAGTTGATATAACACTAATCAAACAACTACCCATGTATACAGATAACATTCGCGAGCTCAAAAATTTAAAAATTCGGGTGCCCAAGCCACCCGAATTTTCGTGAATTAGATGCGAAATCCATCGAATTAGATAGCTTTCTCAAGAAATACCCCTTACTATGGTTATACGGCCCTTGAAACGAAACACAACATTAAAATACAACCGTTTTAAAATGTCAGGTCTGGCGATAGACCGCCATTAAAGCATGTAAAGCCGGAGTTCAAACCAGTAAACCCGGGCCGGAACAAAAAACCAAGATAAAAGAACAGCTTACGATAAATAAATAAAAAATAACTTTTCTTTCCTTTTTAGAATGATTAAATTGATAAAGTACATACCGTCAGCATATACTTAATGGAATTGACAAAAATTATCAGTCTTGTAATAGGTTAAGTAGTGTATGTAGATTCAACTCTCAGTGGTTAATCAGTTAATAAGTAGATAAGTACTTAAATATATAAAATAGAAGATAATGTTTATTTGATACAAAGCTA
>JAEPRD010000047.1:0-196295 GCA_016758985.1 Mucor saturninus
AGCTTAAAACAAGCCTGGCACGCTTAAAGCACAGGGGCGAGCCAATTAGAATGCGCTTCTGGTATTTACAGTGTAGCCACAGCCAATTAGAGTTCAATCACAGCCATTTACAGTCTGATCACAGCTATTAACAGTGTAGGCCCAGCTATTTACAGTCTGAGCACAGCTGTTTACAGTCTGAGCACAGCTAAATGCAGTGTGTAAACCATGACGTCATCTTTATTATTATTTTTTACAGTGGGTTTCGCCTTCAAAGGGGCCCCCCTTTACGAAAAGTATGATTTTTATTGCCTTTAAACGTACGCAAACACTGATCGCCACAATCACTTTCAGGCATGTGGTGACCTAGCAAGGCTTTAGCCATATTAGAGCTAACAAAGATTTATCTATGCTGATACCATTTGTGATATAACCTTAACAATAAATGTCATAGTAAGAACTATAAGGATATTACATCACAAGTCTAATTTAGTACGTCTGAGAAAGACTGAAAATTTAGTTTAATTCAAAGAGTTAAGAAGACTTAACATTTATTAGAACAAGACTAAATTAGTGACTATGTAATAGTCATATACATTTTTGGTTAATCAATGATAACTTCAAGATAGCACTAGAGATATGAACACAGCAGACAGTCTTTTATATAAATACTCGTACATTTCATTTATTAATAAAGACATCTTATAAACAGTCTCAAACTACTCCTATAGTCTTTTTATAATTTTTACTTTACCTTAAAACACAACAAGGCATGCTTTCCTAAGCCAAAGTTACTCTCCCGTCCATAATCTTTCAAACCATGCAAGATGTGTGTTGTATTAATTATAATTATTTTTTTCTATATCCAATAATATAAAACCTTTGCCACTTTCCCCTGCTTAAATGCCACATTTTTCTTTTTGAATTTTGTGTATAGTAAAGTGTCATCTAGAAGCAAAACATCCGAGCTAAAAGTTGTTACATTTTAGCTCAAAATTAATACTGTGCCCTTGGATTTGAGATAGATTGAAGTTTTTTTTTCTCCCCCGCTTGAAAAATGTCAAAAATCGATGTTCTTTCGAAAAATAGAAAATCCAAATCTTGTCAAAAACTTTTTTTTTGGATCGACCCATCGGGCCATCCAAAAAAAAAAAAATGGATGTCTGTTTTTTTATTTTTTTCCATTTTACTATTGAAAACAAGCATTTCTCACATAAGAACATGTGGTCGGAGATGACAGTTTATTAATTACATTTTGGGATTGAATATTGAGCTTTTAAGCGGGAGAAGTTCACTTTTATACGCTTAACAAAAGAATTTCATAATTAAGCAATCCTATACTTTACGTCGTTTGAAAGCGCTTTTAATTCTGCATTAACTTCAATTAGACATGTTTTGCATAAAAATCCATCAATGATCTGATAATGCGGATTAAAGTATTCAATTAAGCTATAAGCTCACAGTATATTAAGCTGGACGCACACTGTAATTTGCTGTGCCCGCCCAAAATTTAGCTGGGCACACAGGGATTACACTGTAAATAGCTGGGCCTACACTGTAAATAGCTGTGATCAGACTGTAAATAGCTGGGCCTACACTGTAAATGGCTGGGCCTACAGTGTATTAAGCGTGCATCACTATAAAAAGATATTCATGTGACACTTCCCACTGATTGATAGTCTGCACATTGTATTAGGCTGAGCGTACAGCCTATATGCACTACTTTTATAAGCTTAAGCGTAGGCTTGAGGCTGTTTTGACCATGGTCTATATTGTTTTAACGAAATTTTTTTTATTTGGTTAAAATGTGCGCGCGAACCGCAGCTTTAAGGCCATTGGTTTGTTTTTGCTCTCCGACTTTTGTGGCGGCTACAATTCGCGAAAACAGAACAGGTTTTCTCGAAAGGATTTGATCAAAAATGACATTTTATAATCTTCTTATCTAATGAAAGTCCCTGGATATTAGACTTTTACTTAGACAACCATATAGCCGAAATGCGTAGAAAAAGTAGGCGCATCTTTTGAATTATTTTTAAAAAAGATTCAATGGCTACAAAAAAACTTTGTCTAACAGAAACTTGTTTTTTAATTATGCGCGAAATATAATTTTTTTACTAAAAAACGGCCATAAAAACACAACTAGTATGAAGAGCACTGAATTTGGGTTATAGTTACATAGAATCACTTTTCATTAAATCTACAGGAAGGGTATTCAAAAGGTTGATTTGTTAATTTTGTGATTTTCCTCGAGGTGTACCCTTTGTGTTTTGGCCAATTTTAGGTGTTTTGAAAAAAGTCTTAAAACTAAAATTTAATAATTTACTATGATATTTTCAATAATTCTGAGCAACTTTTTGGCTTGAAAGAGCGTACGGAAACGACGGTTTACTATACCAAAAATTCAATTCAAAACAGCTTGTCAAGTGAAAAAAAGGAGCAGAAAAGAGTTCATTGTCAATATTGGGTATATTATGGGCAGCTTTTTTGAACATGTACACTATGGTGGAAAACTTGGTAACGATTTGTCGAAATTTTGTGACAAAACGTACAAGTTTTACAGGTAAATACTTATTTGAAAAATAGCTGGCATCAATTTTTTGCGTACAAATTTGTTTGAAAGCGTATGTCAGGAACGAGGGCGGAACAAGACAGGCAGGACAGGACAGAGAATGAATAGCTTCTTGAAAGCAGGTTATTTCTTTAAGAATAGGAAGGAAAAGAAAAGATGATTATGGAATATATCTGATAAAGAAAACTGGGAGAAGAGCAATTTATCAGCTATATTTATAGAAAAAGAAAACAAGAAATAAAATAAAAGAATAAGCAATGACAAAAGTTAGTCATAGCTTATGTGGATCATGACAAAGGATTTAAAGAGCTGACAGATCAATGATAAATATTGAGTCTGAAAGCTAGTTACTCATAAAGCATAGTTGGGGCATAATGTGTAATGGGATCATGACAGCGTACAAGTTGACTTGTTTGTTAAACAACCAAATTTGTTCGTAAAACGTACAAGTGTTGCCTGCCGTCACCAACTTTGGTTGCAAAACGTACAAGTGTTGTTAATTATTTAAACAACTTTAGTTGCAAAACGTACAAGAGTTGTTGATTATTTAACCAACTTTGGTTGCAAAACGTACAAGTGTTGTTGATTATTCAACCAATTTTAGTTGCAGAACGTACAAGAGTTGTTTGTTTTTTTACCACTTTGTTCGTTAAACAGCCAAATTACTTGGTTGTTCTCGTATAAATTTGTTCCCTTTTTTTTTTCCACGAATAAAAAACTTTATTCAATATTATTCAATATAAATACTTTATTATTATGTGAACGTTTTAAAAATATATTCAACATCGTTCTAAATAGAAGCATCCTTTCTGTAACTAGTGCTTGGGAAGGTAGAGATTTCATGCTACCATTTGAGATACCAGCGACATCATTCGTTTATGTTTGAAACCAGAATACAACTTACCTAAAAAATGCTGAAATAACCTGCTTACTGCATTGAAACGTCTAAATAAGTGATAGATTTTTCATAATTGAGGTTGAAAGATGCTTCAATTTTTTTTTAAAAAAAAGATTAGTTAAGTAAACGAGCAGTGTAAAGTGTATGGTATCTTACTTAGGCTCAAAAATAATTAAGCAACGGGTAACAGAAAACTCTTTAAAGTTACGTAGGTGAGAGACTAACAGAAAAACATATATGCTTAAGACGCGTACCATGTAATCTTTGGATAGAACGCACATAACAAGAGCTTCAAGATGAGACGGAAAAAGTAGTGCAAAAGGGCTGATGTATCTAAAAATACTTGAGGTAGAATATATCAGTTTCTTCAATATAAACAGGCAATCAAGTAAAACTTACGATAACCAAAACTTGCTTTCCCTTAATGACTATAAAGTCTTCAAGTCTCGAGTGACAAAAGTGTGTTTAAGGCTAGTTTCGCCTGCTTACAGAAGAAGTGGTAATTAGAGTAGGTGTAACATATTTTAAAGAACAACACTTACATATAACATGGAAGCAGAAAGTACCGAAGGCGTTGGAATAAAAAATAAAATTCTTATGGATACTAAGAAAACCAATTTCATTAGCACAGGAACGCAATACATTAGCAAAAAAAAAAAAAAAAAAAAGTTACAAAGGCTTCAAAGTTTATTCTTTAAAAACGTAGAAAAAAGTAAAAGAAAAAGGGGGTTTTGGCATAACGAAGACGTTTTATTTGGGTATGTGACTATTTTTAATACTTTGTACGTTAAAGCAGTAGAACAATTTTGTGCTGCATGAAGTACGTCAAAAACGAATTCGACCTGGTGCATCGAAACCTGTTCAACACTATATAACCCATATACCAATAATGATTGAGAAGCTAGGGGTCTTAAAAGCTTATTCGGGTAAGTCAATGGAAAGAACGATTGGCCGTAATATAAAAATGATCCAAGGTAAATGCTGGTGTCAATGCTGAAAATGTTCTTGGACTTTTTGCTTTATATGATCACGTAGGCAGTTCAAACATCAATTTGGGAGAAACTTTGAGTCTCTTGGAACCTAGACGGCGTACAACGAATGACTTTGTTCCACTTGATCCAGATAATAATACCACACCCGAGCTATGGTTTCTTCTGTTCGAATATCCCGTTTCTAACTTTTTTCGTGATGTGTCTGATAGACAGTTTATTTCTGTTCTACAAAGATGTTACATGAGAGTATACTCCGTTCACTACGAGTCCGTCAATACAAGTAGTGGTGTGGTTAATGGTGCCGGTCAGGCTTGGTTCAGTAATATAGTGTACACCTCCGCTTTTTTAAAAGATCATATCAACGAACGAAAAAGTCAATAACTGTGTTATGTTCAAACCATCCCACCTAAAGTAAGTTTGATTAGGGTCATTATTAAGTCGTACTGATTTTTTTTTTTTTTTTTTTTTTTTTTTTTACCTTTATAGCCATCACAACAATTTAACAAGCCAAATTCATGTCCATTCCATCACTTTCTTCTTTAAAACAACGTTTGAGAGCGTACGAGACTTTCTGGTTTTAATTGATGTGGCTGAATCACATGGAATTGCAGATTACGACAGGCTCATGGTAAAGGTGATCTTGCAGTGTCCTGGCCAGCATAAGTATGTTGTTTGTCGTTTCGGTCATAGTGTTTGTAACGTCGGTCTTGTCCGAAGCTCCTTGGCTGAAAATCATTACAAAGTGATATCACATTATATTTTACAGAATTGCTTGACTCGAAAATGGGGAATGCAACCAATCTTTGAATTACATGAAAAAAAACAGAGTATGAAAAAAGATTTTTTTTGTAAATAAATTTTATTAAGGGTATGATTTAATATAAATTTTTAAGTCACACATCGCGGAGTGGTGGGACTTGATGAAACGGATGTTCGTGGATGTATGTAACATAGACAAGATAATTAATCTAGGTTTGGGACAGGGTGGATAATCTTATTAATTTGTTGAATAATTTTTGACGCAAAGTTGGGTAGATTGGCGACAGGATAAGGTCGCGGATTGTCTGTGCCATGAAGCCAGTACAGGTTCCATATTTGCCAAAGAGTAGTAGAGACTATAGCGAGATAATACTCATTGTTTTGCATAGACAATGGATGTTTTAGGGAGCATAGAGACTCATACAACATTGTTGGCGTAAATTCAAGATACGGGTAGTAGTGGGACATTACTCGTTGCCAAATCTGTCGCTTGATTGGACACTCCACCAAGAAATGAGTGATTGAGTCCTCAGCCGTACCACAGAAAGAACATTGTGGAGAGGAAACGTTACCAAAATGTTTAAACATCAATTGTTTTGTGGGAATACACCTAGAGAAAACTCGATAGTAGACAGTGCGCGCCTGTGGGAACATACGGCATCGCCAGAATTGTTTGATATTCCGAATTTGGAAGTTGTGAGTTGTTGAGCATTGCTGCTGATAGTACCTTCGGAACGAGTTAGGCTGAAATTGAGTCCATAGCTGTTGCGTTCGCACCTGTGACACCAAATTGTGAGAAGACCAACTTTCGGGTGGTAGCGAAGAGGTAGGCGCGGTAAGAATATATGGCCATACAAACGCTTCAAGTTTGATAGTGCGATTACATAAAATATCATTGGCCAGAGATTGACACAGCCGTGGAAATCGAGAGAATTCATGCGTGACCCGTAGGCGCAGCCGTTGTTGTTGTTCATCAAATATCAAAAACAGTCCAGCAGCAAAGTTTCGATGTCTAAGTGACCAATGAGAAATATCTTGAACTTGAATGATCTCGCGGAGTGGTAGAGCCAGAATAGTAGAAACAGGCACATTTATCATTTGAAGCTTTGTTGAGGATTGAAAGTAGTCAAACGTTTCAAAGATGACATGCCATATGGAAAACTTATTAAGGACTGGGCTTTTGCGGAATTCCGGATCATATAATGGGAGTAAAGGATACAACGATGAAGTCTGAAAGTGACTTAGATGATCAAGCATGATTGGAAACACAAATGATGGGCACACGGTAGGTGTTAGCAGATAGTTCAACCATCGCTTTTGAAGGATCTTATGTTGGATTACCGGATCTAATAATTTGAGACCACCAAACTCATGAGGTAAAAAGATCAGTTCCAGACGTAGACTTGGTTTCTTCTTTTGCCATACAAATTGGTAGACTGTAGATCGAATGGTTTTGAAGAACTGCTTAGTCGGGTTGAAAAGGCGTAAACAATACCATAGTTTAGACAGCAATAAAATATTGGCGATAGTAACTCGGCCTTGGATAGACAGCTGTCGTTGAGAAAAAACGTGGCTTTGATTTCGAATACTAGTTACTAATTTACTCTCCAGCGATTGTCGTTGTTGGGCAGAGTATGGTAAGTAGAAACCAAGATATCTCAGTACTGAAAGTGAAGATTCGTGATAGTATGTCGAAATACTTCTAGATGTTAGAATCATTTCCCAATCGCGATCATATTTACCATTGAGGGAAAAGGCTTCGGATTTGTCTTCGTTGAATTTTGCATTAGACACCCTAGCGTACGTATCCATTTGATATTCGAGACCGTCCATATCAGAGCGTCTTGTATTATCACACAAACATCATCTGCATATGCTAAACATTTAATAGGAATACTGGCAGTATTGATAGATGAAGGTAGTTGAAACCCTGTAATGCTATCATCCTGCAGTATGGAAAGTATAAAAGGTTCGAGGGCAAGGTTAAATAATAAAGGTGATAATGGATCGCCTTGACGTAAACCACGCTTTTGGGACACCGCATCCGTGAAATAACCATTAATGTTGACATAAACGGTATTGTTAAAAAATAGTCGGTGGATACATCTGATGAAAGTCTTGGGAAACCCGAATCGTTCAAGGACACGGCACAGGTATAAAGGGTGAACCCGATCGTATGCCTTCTCTTGGTCCAGTAAAATCCCAACACCGGGACATTCAAATCCACGGGCTTGATCTAAGATCATTGACAGTGCTAGGCCATTATCTCCTATGAATCTTCCAGGTATAAAGCCCGTTTGATAAGGGTTGATAAATTTGTCCATCATCCGACCCAACCTTTTAGCGAGTAAGCGTGTAAAGATTTTGGCATCACAATTGATTAATGAGATTGGTCGCCAGTTCTTCAGTAAGGAAAGATCTCCTTTTTTTGGAAGTAGACGTACTCGAATATCTTGCCACGATGTAGGAAAGACCCCATCCAATGCTTGGTTATACAAATCTGTCACAAGTCGTTCTAACATGGGCATTTGGAATAAAATTGCAAGATACGGATAACTAAGACCGTCTGCACCAGGGCTGCTTTGTTTGGTTAAACGGGATGCCTGATCAATCAACTCATCAATTGTAAACGGTTTCACAAGTGTGGCCGCATCATTAGAATCTAGCGTCTTTGTAAATTGAATGTCATCCAAGTAATCTTTAATGGCATCGTCCCAGACGGGTTCGGCATCGTACAGATGTTGGTAGAACTGGTGGGCTGACGTCTTCATTTGATCTGTATCATCAGACACTATGGGAGGGGTATCAGGGTTAGACGAAGGAACTTGTATACCAGACATGTATTGTTGAGCCGTTCGATTTTTGTGGATAGCTTTAAGATACTTAGCAGATTTTTCACCCTTCTCACGCCAAACCACACCGGCTTTTAAAGCAGAGATATCAACCAGCTCTTGTTGTAATGTCTCATTTATCTGATTCAGTTTTGGTAGTAAGAGTAGAATTGTTGCTAGAGGGGGTTTAGACCTCAACAATCTATTGCGTTTACGCTCTAGAAGTTTCAAAGATGATGTTCGCCAGGAAACATGTTTAATGCCAAATGATTTGATACATTGTTTTGTGACAGTTTTAATTTTCTCCCACAAAAGTTGTGCATTATTTGTGTCGAGTTCAGTTATAATTTGCTCGATTTTTGTTGAAAGTAGGGCTTGAAACTTCGGGTTGGATGCGTAGGCAGGGTTACCGCGCCATAAACCGGGTCCCATTTTTGAAGTGCCTACATTTAATTGAAGTTGTAGAAGTGCATGATCGGACCAGTTGTTTTGAATATACTGGATGGATGCATCTTTGATGTGATTTTTCAGTGTTGATCCCAAGTATATATAGTCAATAGTTGACGTTGTACCGATTTGGCGTTGAAAAGTGGGTAAGGTATCCATACTGTTATGAATCATACTGTTGTAGAACAATGAGTCAAGGTATGTAATCCATTGAGCGGAAGTTTTAAACAATCCTTTTCGGCTAATAATATCGCGTGCAAAATCATAATTGAAATCACCTGAAATAATCAGTTGGTTAGTATTAATAGTATCTGTTATGAGGTATAGCATGTCACAGATGGATTCGAAGAACTGTCGGCGAGCCGGGTTTGAGTTGGCTGGGGCATAGATGTTGAGGATGTAGAAAGGATCGTAAAAGTTATGAGGGCGATGCACTTTGCACAAAATAAATCGATCCGACGAGAAAATATGATCAGTAGAAATCTGAGTCAAAATAAAATTAGGAGAAAAGGATACAATACCACAGTGGTAGGTCCAAAATGTTTGTTGGGCTTGGAACTGGGTATTAAGGGAAGGTATGGCAGAAGGAGTGGCATGGGTTTCTTGTAGAGATAAAATATCAAGTTGTTGAAGACGAATATAACGAATATAAGACGACTGTACTGTTGAAGATTGTGTCTTCACTAAACTGTTACAGTTTAGTGTTGCATAATTAAGATTGATTTTTTTCCCCATTAAAGATTATTATTATCTTTAGGAGAAGGCTCTGGATCTCCTTGGATATTGGAGACAGAACCCACAAATGTCTTAAACGTTTTAAAGGTACCCTGGGTAGCGTTCTGAGACTTGATACTTATTTCCGAATGGATCGTATGCATACTGGTATCTGTCCCATACTCATCCTCATCATCCTCGTTATCCGATTGTGTATCCTTAATTTCGTCATTAGGGTTATAGTCGAAATCATCCATGTCACTATCGCTATATAATTTTTCGTCTAAGATGGTCCTTTTTTCCACTTCGAAATTTTCACCTAATGTCAAATCGATCTGTTCTACAGGTGCATGCTTCTTGTGGTGACCGGTCGCACTAATTGTCGTCTCAAATGAGGGTGCCCATTTGGATTTCATTAATTCCTCAGAAGCATCCGGTTTGGCATCTTCATTTTGGGATCGGTCTTTGTATGTCTTTCTAGGTTTCTTAAACTGATTGGGTCTCTTTTTTTTAGACTTAGGGTCAGGACATTCAGCTGCACGGTGGCCATATTTATCACAAGAGTAGCACAAAATACCAGCAGACGCTTTTTGACATTCGTACTTGGTATGGCCTTCAGAGTGACAGTATCGGCACCAAGTAGGCATATCCGGGAAGGTCGCATAACAGTATTCCTCTTCATTCCAATTAATTGTATGTTGGAGAGTGGCATACGATTGTCCTGTAAGTTGCTGCATAATCGCATACCCGGTACCCAAAAACCATCCTTCAGTGGATGAGTATCGGAGGCCAATATCAATGACCGTGCCAAATGATGCTAAAGCTTTACGTAAACCTTCCAGTATTTCGGGTTCAGGTAATAAAGGAATCTCAGAAAGACTTAGTTGGATTACCTTTCCATCGCCTTCTATGGCAGGGCATGGAAGGAGTCGGGTTTTTAATTTCTCGTAATATACACCTTCAGCTGTGAATTTTGTCAAAATCTCGTTAGAGGGGTAGATCTCTATATATCGCTCAGAGCTTTTGCCTAAAAATTTGATTCCATAAAAGTTTTTAGCCCCGGAGTATTGGTGAGCAATGGTAGTGAGATGTTCAACATCTGAGATCGTTGGAACTTTCGAAATGTCGAGTAAGAAACCTTGACGAGATCTCGCATGTCGCCAGATGCTTGTTCTAAAAATTTTATCGGTGTCAACCGTTCCTGTCGAGTCGTTACTGGCAAGTATGTCGTTGTCTATAAGGGATCTTTTGGTGGTGGGGAGGCGTTTCGTTACTGCGTCCCTGTATGAAATTCCATTTTGGGGTCCCGGCGGGGGTTGTTTCTGTTTTTTAGCGGAAAGAGCCATCTCTCATCATGGACGAGCTGAAATGAAAAAAAGCCAAGGGACGAGCTGAAATGAAAAAATAAAGCCAAGTGACCAATTGGAGTTCGAAAAAGTGACCAATTGGTTTTCGGAAAAGGGACCAATTGGTATTCAGAAAGGTGACCAATTGGTTCTCAGAAAGGTGACCAATTTTTTCTGTATGGTGACCAATTGACACTGGAAGCACTGTATTAATACAAATAACGAAAAAGGAAATAAAATAAAATTTTTAGGCTAAAATTACTCTTTGATCTTCTTTTTCGTTCAGGTCATAACCTCTCACTGGAAACATCCATTTTTACAATGTCTGAAGACAATCAACAACCTTCTCTGCAAGAGCAATTTGCTCAAATGCAAAGGCAAATTCAACAACAGCAAGAAACTATCTTGCTGATGCAGCAACAACAACAACAACAACAACAACAACAGTAACAACAACAACAGGATAATCAACAGCAACCGTCTTTCACTTATAACTATATGGAGTCGAGCGAGGATTTTTCACACTCTAATCCCACTCGACCAAAATTTGATTGGAACCCTTCGGCAAACCTGGTACATCTTATGCACTTGGATCAGGATCTCTTTGTGGAAGCACCTTTATTTGATAGAGAACGTAAGAGACTTATTGAATCTAGTGTTCGAACTTTTCGATTGATATCTTCCCAAAAAATGTAAAGTACGATCTGTATCCTTAAGGTCTTCACCAGGGAAACGAAAAGATACAATCTGGAAACCTCGAGGAAATGGAGACAAGTCGAGTAGTAGGTGTTCCCAAGACGAGGTTAAGAAGAGGTGTTCGGCGGCTGCAGGAACTAAATGCGCAGTAAACGGACGGTCGTCAAAGATAAAAACCCAGTGTGCATGCCAATTATTGTATATTGGTTCTTAATTTTATTTTTAATAAAAAATTGTATTTAACATCACTCTCTCGCGCAGTCTATGTAATATAATATCGAGCCATCTCGAGCTTTTGTTACTACAACTGAGTTGATCTAACAAATACTCGACCTGAACACGATCGTAGCTCGCTAGAGAGTTTTTGTTTTTATTCCGAATTATACCAAACACTTAAAATTATTACAAAAAGATTATTTGACAAGCAACATAGGATCTGACGGTTAATAAACACGACTCGATAATGCACTACTTATCAAGTTTTAAAAGAAAAAGAAAAAAAAGGGGCGTCACTAATGTTCTTATCAAGATAATAAGCTCAAAAGAATTAAAAGGGTACTATAGCACAGTGCTATGCAAAATTCCAGAGGTATACCACTGTAAATTGTGATGCAAACGTGTCAAAGAACATTAATTTATTTGACTTTTTATCCACAGACAACCATTACTTATTTTTATTTTGTCTTTCTAAGAAAGGCAAGTTATTGGTAAAAAGAAATCTAGATTACAGCTATTTCAAACAGAGTTGGCCTTGTAAGCCAAACATTTTTTTTTTTTTTTTTTTTTTTTTTTTTTTTTTTTTTTTTTTTTTTTTTTTGAAAGAAAAACTATCCGGGTATGGTGAAAAAGCAAAAAAAAATATGCCATTTGACCTGGAAAAATGGATTAGTAATCCAAAAGTTTTTTGTGTTTTCTTTTGCCGATAGTTATTTGTTACACGAAAGTACACAGAAAATCCCTTCTCCCCCCATAATGTTTAAATCTCACATGAACCCGAAAAAAGAAAACCCGCCCAGTACAATAAAGTAACAAGATTACAAGGTAAATATAAAGTTTATTGTTCGAGAGCAACACGTTCAGCCACCAGTTTTTCTACAAGAGAAATATCGGGACGACCAAGGACAGCTAATTTACGATCCCAATCAATGACAAAAGGTCTTTCAAGGAGTGCCGGATCAGCTTGAATCAAACGATAGGCTTCTTCAAAAGACTGGGCCTTTCCTTGAGCTTCAGGGCGTAAGAGATAATTCCATGGAGCTTCGGACTCGGGCTTTTGTGTGAGACCGAGGTAATCAGATAAGATGCTTAAAGTTTCGTTGGAAGGAGTATTGACTTGATATTGAATCACTTCTAAGTCATAACTTGCCTTGTTTGTTTCCAAACACGATACACTACGTTTAGACTTGGTACAAGTGGGATTGTGGAATACAGTTAATTTGGGCATTTTGAAGATAAAACAGAGAGAGAAAGAGAAGGAACGAGACCATGTAAATTGCTTTCTTTTGTAAGTATTTAACTTTGAAGGTCAGATGAGTAACACTCCCCCCCCCAAAAAAAATATGAGAATACTTAAACGTTTTTGATCTGTTCTTCTTTCTTCTACTCTTCTTTCGCTCCAATTCTAAAATGTCAATCTGCTATAAAACAGAAGAACCCAAAGATATTAAAAGTGAGGAGAAGCAAGAGGCTTGTTACAAGACAGATGATTGTAAATTCGATACCTGTAGTGTTCAGCCTACCACCGAGACAGACAATAAGCAAGAAGATGTACAAGAGACAGGTAACTAGATAAATTAGGAACAGCAAAATCAAGGTGAAATTCATGTCACTGATTTATAACACACGCATGCTCCAGCTTTGCTCAGGAAATTAGGTTTTCTGGATCGCTTCCTTTTGGTATGGATCTTACTGGCCATGATTATCGGTGTAGTTATTGGCTATTATGCTCCAAACGTTCAGGAATCTTTTCAGACAGTTCAATTTGGATCCGTCTCTGTACCTATTGCGATTGGATTGCTGGTAATGATGTACCCTGTTTTATGTAAAATACAGTACGAAAGAATGCACATTATTTTAAACGACAGGAGAGTTTGGATTCAAATCCTGATCTCCATCATCATTAATTGGATTATTGGTCCTATTGTTATGACTGCTCTAGCATGGGCTACACTTTTTGATTTGCCTGGGTTCCGTACTGGTGTAGTTATGGTTGGTCTTGCAAGGTAAAAAAAACAAATGACAAGGATATAGACTACGTGTACTCACATAGGAGTCCCCACTTAGATGTATTGCTATGGTTCTTATTTGGAACACGCTTTCTGGCGGAGACCCAGATTACTGTGCTATTCTGGTGGCTATTAACTCTATACTCCAAATTGCTCTCTTTTCTCCTTACGCCGTCTTATTTATTAATATTGTGCCATCCTGGTTTGGTGCTCCTTTAGATAATACGATCCATGTAGAAATTTGGCCTGTCGCTCAGTCCGTATTGATCTATCTTGGTATTCCGCTTGTGGCTGGATGCATCACACGTTTTACACTTCGCTGGGCAAAAGGTGACACATGGTACAACACTGTCTTTTTGCCACATTTCGGCCCCCTGGCCCTGGTAGGACTTATTTACACCATTATTGTTATGTTTGCCAATCAAGGCCATCATATCATTGACAACATTGGATCTGTCTTCCGAGTTGCTGTACCCCTCTTCTGCTATTTTATTATCATGTTCTTTGTGACATTTTTCATTTTGAAGAGTGTATTCCATTTCCCTTATGAGATGGTGGTGACTCAATCTTTTACAGCCGGTAGTAATAACTTTGAATTGGCTATTGCAGTCGCAGTGGGTACGTATGGTATTAACTCGGAGCAGGCCTTAGCCGCCACTATTGGCCCATTGATTGAGGTGCCCGTGTTGGTCATTTTGGTTTATATCACACTTTATCTTAAAAAGAAATTAAGTTGGAAAAAGAATATAGTTGATCTTGAAGCGTCCAAGTAGAAAAAAATAAAATTACATCATTGGTTACATATGCCCAATTGTACACACAACAAAATGACGTGATGAAATGATATGCCGGATTGCCTTTTGTGTGTGACAAATGTTTGTCTTTTACACGAAAATGCCTTTTTTTGAAAAAGAAAAAGAAAAAAGCAGGTACTTGACAGAGTCATGCATTATGGCGTTGATTATACAAAAAAGGATTTTATTAAATGAGTGATAAACCATCAAAACCTTTTTGAGCTACTTTGTTTGTAGCTAAGGTACATGCATACCGTGTTGCACTTTTGATATCCTGACCATTACGAGAGAGGCAAGAAATGATACCCGCATTAAACGTATCACCCGCGCCTACTGTATCAATCACCTTTTCTATCTTGTGCAAAACCGGTGCGTGATAAAATGTTTTGGTTTCGTTATCCAGTACAGCAGCACCATCTTCTCCCCAAGTACAAAACGCCTTCGCACTATCATTTGTAATTTTTTTTTTAAAATGTCTTGTAAAAGGTCATTCACAAAATATTAGGGTTTTTACCTTGGTTTCAATTGTGTGTTCAATACATCCCAATTCTTTAAAAATGAGATAGCGTCTTTGAACCCATGATGTTGAGCAAATATTTTGGAAAAGAAAACGATATCGGCCTATGTACGTGTATGTGATGTTTATAAGAGATACGGGTAAGGACACATAATACAACTGATACTTTTACCCTTGGAATCAAACATTCAATGTCATCTCTGAGAGGTTTCTCTAATTCTACTGATATCACCAGCTGACGTCTCCAACCTTCATCTGTTGCCTTGTTACTTAACCAGTCAATTTGAAAAACGGTTTCGGATATGTTTCGACCTTCGAAATGAACCCACCAGTTGTCATATATATTGAGGTGATTAAAGGTCTCTCTAAATTCAGCGCATGTAATGTCTTGAATACTTGTTCGGAGAAAATGTTAATTATTAGAATAACAAATAAAGAGACGATATTTTACTCGTTATGGGAGAGGATAGTTCTGGATCCAGTTAATTCATTGTGTATGATGGTAGATGAAGGTGTGATGGAATCGTCTCTATAAAGAAAAAAATCTTTTATCTGCTTTTCTTTATGCATATCTGTGATATAACTTTATGGTTTTATTAAAAAAAAAAAAAAATTGTCTCTGTCTCCCAATGTCTCTCTCGCTCTTTTTACCTGGATGTTTCACGGGATCCGGCAGCAGACATGTAACACACATTCATATGATCAAATTGTGTCAACACTTGAGCAGTATTACAGGTATTGCCACCTATTCTTTGTTCAACAGAGTTTGCTCTCATTTTAGTATCTTCTTCAGGAAAACCACTCACGTGTAATATCGTGTCCAGGTAAACTTGCCCGACTAAAAGAACATTGCGTTTGCCCTGATTCCACTCCATTTGCATATTAAAAAAAGGAGAGAAGATAACAGCAAAAAAAAAAAAGAGAGATACACGTGTAGAGTCACAGGTTAAAACAATTGCGCTCGTTTAATTTTATATTTTTTTATTTCATCATTTAAATTTGTGTTTGGCAATCTTCTTTTTTTTTCCCTTTTTTTTTTTATCAATTTTCAATAAGAAATCCCATATGGATACTCCAGACGAAAAAGGTTTTTACACATTTGAATCGTCATCTTCTAGTGAGCAAATTGCTCAAAAGCCTATTCATTTGGAAAAACGGTTTAATGCCAGTCTTCTTCATGGAAAGCGGAACCTGAATAAAAAGACGGCGGCGGCAGCCAATGTGGAGTCTAAACGAGAAGCTATTCTGCAAGAACGGAGTGCCAGGTTAAATCAAAACTTTCAAAAGGTGAAGAGAATTGCCAAGGAAATGAAGGACCGTCGTCAAGACAAGTTGCATCTATTGAGCAAGTCGATGGCCTTGGCTGAAACAAAGAGAAACCAGCATATCGAGAACAGAAGAGCTGCCTCTAAACAGTCTGTTGAAAGAGCCAAATATATTGTCCTGCAAAATCAATATCGCTCTCAACAAGAACAAGGTAAATTTATAAAATTCTATTTTTAATTGCACAGTCCAATCGGAATGGCGTGGAAAATGAAAGAATCTTAAAATTTGTCATTTTTCTATATAGAGAGGCGCAGAGCTGAACTTGAAACTAGATTTCAAAAGACAGAGCAAAGACGATTGGCCCATTTAAACAGATATCAACAGCAAAAAAAGAAAAAGAATATAATTACCTCCTCTTCTTCCCCTTCTTCTCTCGTTACACCAATGTCAACCATAACTATTAACAACAATGCCAAAATTCTGGATGAACCAGTCAAAGTAAAGAAACCTTCTTCTTGGTCCATCATCTTGAAGGCCTTTCGAGGTTTAGGTCTCCCATTACCTTCCTCGTCTGACACCTGGCTCGAATTTAATGCATTAGGAAAATTACTTAACCAAGCCAAAGTCATTGTCGTCACCACAAAGGTGTTGAACACCGCATTAAAAATGAACGATGAGGATAGCAGACAACGTGCACGTGTTCTCTTGACCTCATACATGACTCTCATGTGCCCCCGAGAAGTTTTACAAGACGTTGAAGGCACAGAAGAAAGGGTAAAAAAAAAATCATATTACGAATCAATGCTTTTTTTCTAATTAACTCTGTATGTAAAGGTATTACATACTTCTGCAAAGCAAATGTTGACCTTATTTGAAATCTGGCTCAAGGCCCATGGTCGTCCTGGTGCTACATCTGCAAGGCTTGCATTTGTCCAAGCTTGGAACGAATACAATGTCTTGTTTGAATCTTGGAAATCAAGAGACTGTACTCAGCTGACTTATAATATGATTGGTTACTATGTTGAGCTATCCACATTGCGTCAGACCATGATTGCTCAACAAAACGATCCTTCAGTAGGCGACCAACTACAACAACAATTGGACGAAATTAAACTCAAGTTGGAAAAACTGGGTGGTCCTACTGCTCTAGCAAATCTTCAACGCGCCCTCGAATTGTCCAGTGCATCCACTTCGACTGGAAGAAAGAAGCAGCAACAAAAGAACACACCTCGTTCTCCTGAATTCGACACCGAGTTTGAAACCCAGCAAAATGCAAAGAACCAGCACACGAATGGCGAACAACTAGGTCACTTGTTGAATGGCTATGCACCTGAATCTGGTTTGACGAATGAACAATTAGCTCATGAGTTGATTATGGATCCTGAATTCAAATTGAAGAAGCATGAACCAGCTAATGATTTAGAAAAGAGAATTAGAATGATGGCAGAAAAGGCATTTTTTGACAAGGTTGCACAAGACATGGAAGAAGGCCGTGCAGAGTTATCTTTACCTTCTTTGATTGTTGACGTGAAAACTGTAAGATTATTTTAAAAATACATGTAAGCATACTGGGAAGCTGACATGATTGTCTTTAGCGTTTATTAGCACTTGTTCGACCTGGCACCTCCATGTACAACAGTGTGGATGAAGGTATTGATCTATCCTTGATTGAACAGCAAATGAAGCAATCCACTTTTGATATTCGTGGTATGATGGATTATGTGTTAGATGTTATGGCTAATATGTGTGCCCCTGTACGTGATGAAGAGATCAAGAAACTTCAGACCAGTACCAACCTAATCGAACAAATCCAGAGCGTCTTACACCTTTTAGAAGACATGAGCCTAGATTTAGCCAATTTTCGTCTCCGGTCTCTTCGTCCTCATCTCATGTCTATGGCTGTTGAATACGAACGAGAGAAATTTGCAGCCATGTTGAGTAGCGGAAAGATCCAATTGGTTCGTACGCAAGCTTGGTTAAACGAATCTGCAAGTAAATTATGTAGAGTGGCAGCACAACGTAACCCCGAAGGAGTTTTACCAGAAAAGAACAACAAGCCTACGCACGATTCTATTTTTGAAGATGCATATGTCTCCTTACTAGTCCAACCACATGAACTCATCTTATCCCGTAATTTACCAGAGACCTTGGATATGGATGCGAATCGTATGGCTGATTTCCAAAATGAGGTACAGGCCGTGACCATTGTTGCCGCTTTACTCATGTTGGCCAGAAATTTTGGGTCTGCAAGTCCCCAGGCTTTGACTGAGTTGGGGACCAAACTTTTTACGATGTTAAAGGACCCAACGACTGCTATCGATAATCTCTCTACCGAAATAGAGCATGCTGTCAATGTAAGGCCTGAACGAAGAGAGATGGTGCGTACCATGGTAGATAAGACGGTATCACATTCAGATACGGTCTACTCTTTACTCTCCCGTCGTGTGGCAACCGTTATCAAAACAACGATACAGAATAACAAGTTTGTGACGGATGCGGTGCTTTCAAGTAACGGGTTACAACATGTTCGTAGCAATCTTCAATCTGTGGCACATAAAATACTACGCATGACTCACCATCATCGAAAGGTATATGCGACTTATTATGATGACATTATCACAAATGCTTTAAATGAACATCTCGTGGTTTCGCCCAGTACAAGCAGTACTTAAATCAAAACTATTTTTTTTATGTATACATGAATTAAAAATAGAAAGAAAAAAAATATTGTTGTTATGGGGGGGCGTAAAATTTTAATCAACACTTTTGCTAACAAAAGGAGAGAGAGAGAGGGGGAGGGGGGCATTTCTGTTTTTAAGGCTCCGGGTGTGTGCATTTAGATCCTTTCATTATCCATCATCTTTTAAAGCACAAACCAAAACAAACAAACAGACGATGTTTTTTTTTTGTGTAGTAAACTCTTTGAAAGAAGAGGTTCGTACAATAGTTTCGTGTGAAAGGCATCAGATTTATATGACACGATGATGACAAAATGAAGCCATTGTGCTACAAAACCCATGATTGTTTAATAATAAAAATATGTCACTTCATTTTTTGGCATTGTGTTCATTTTTGTTGGTCTCTATTTGAAAATTTGTAATATGATTTTGTACATGAAGGGGGGAGGGGCCCTAAATTATGCACAAAACAGCTTTCTTGTTACACGCTATTATTTTTTTTTTTGCATGACGGGTTTGTTTACATTTAGAATACAAATTGTATTATTAGTTTATTAAAAATTAATAATGGTAGAGAAGGTGAGTTTTTGTTGTTGTTGTTGTTGTTGTGGTGTTAGTACAGTCCTTTTGGGTAAAAGGAGAAAAGAAGGGGAAGGGAGAATATCATATGAATATACCGCATTTAGTTTTTTTTGCGTGTGAAGATAAGGTGTATATAAGGTTTTTTTTTTTTTTTTTGAAAAAAAAAGAGAAATAAATGTTACATATAATACACAAAAAAGGTCCGTTGTTATTTTTCTAATATAAGATCAGGCCCTTTCCATAAGTTAATGAGTACGGCCGTCACCAAGATAATGGCAAAACGACACCAACGAAAGATGGAGCGAAACAGATAGCGAATTTGAAACAAGATACGATTTGATAAACCTTTAGGCTGTATACAATCATCATCGTCTAGTTTTAAAAGCTGGCTTGAGATGGTCGGTAATATATTTGGGTACAAGTTGAGTTCAGCATACATGTCATTTCCATCTTGTTCGGGTGCGAATAATTCATCACTTGCGGATTCTAATAGATTTTCGGCTTCTTCCATGATGCGACGGTCATTCACGCCTACCGTGCTAAGGAGTGTTTCCAATATACAGTCACCCGGTCTTTTATAAAATGAGGTGAGTTTATGTTCAGTCATACTTGCGAGATCGTAAATTTTTGTGAAAGTGGATAGGTTACTATCGGAACTACTCTTTGTTAAACCATTTGTATGCTTTCGTGAAGAGAATGCATTCTCCAATTCACCCATTAGACTCTGCATACTACTGCCGGTCATAGTTGGTCTACTGTCGTCTCCGTCGTCGTTGTATAAACTAGCTGTATTCGAATGCAAAAGGCCTTTATCACGCAACCTTGATAAGATCTGTCGGTGATCTTCTAAACTATCGTTTAATTCCTGAATATGTGTAGTTTGTCTTTCAAATGCCTCCTGTAAGGTAGAGTAACCTTGTTGTGTTAATTCGAAATGCTCAAAATTGCAGCGTAATTTTTCCAAATCATGAAGGGAAACTATGAGTTTTTCTTCTACAGATTTCTTGGATGCTTGCAATTGTTTATTTTCAGTAAATAACTCTTGCATTTTAGTGGTTAATTCTTCCATCAGGACCAAATCATCGGATTTCTGCTGTAGTTCAAAATCTCTCATTTCATCCATGTGTTTCCTGATTTGCCGTTTTTGTACGCTCAGCTCTTCTAATTCATGTATTTTGCTGGCGGCAATATCGAGGTCAGCTGTCAACTTGGTAATTTCGGATTCTAATTTACGTTGCTTGAGTTCATATTGTTGTTGGGTCAGTTGGGAGTGTTGCTGTGTTTGATCCAGCATGCTTTGTATTTCTGCATTCTTTTGTTCCAGTGATTCGATAATTGCATCATAGGCTTTCCTACTCGATCGTATCTTGTCATTCTCATCGCCTCTGGCTTTACACTCACTCACGTTTTGAATGAGTTTGTCGTAATCACGCTTTAAATTTTGGTTGTGTTCCAATAACGATTTTCCAATTTCTGCCGCTAGTAATAAATCTATAGACAAACATTAGTGATTTATTTTTAAAACAAACAAGTTTTCTTACTCTTCTCTTTTTCACGTAGTGATTTGTATGCATTCTTTAGTAAGGTACCAAGTTCTGAAGCGGACTTTTCGGCTACCCAAGAAACGGATGATATGATGGATGTGGTGGATGCTGCGGGTGAATAAGGTGGATCTTCCATAAAATCCATTTGTTGTGGTGAATACAAGTGTGTAGGTGTTGATTGTGAATATTTTGTAGGCACTACTTGTAGCCTTGGTCGTAATTTTCTATTAGCATGAGTTGAAAGCATAATTGTTACAAATGTAAAATGAAAAAAGAAAAGAAATAATAAAAAAAAGTAACAAAAACTTGATATTTATCATGAGAAAAAATTATTCGGAGTTGATCATTTTTTGTTTGTTTCTCATCATAATCCATCCCTCCCCCCCCCCCTTTTTTTAATACCATCTTTCTCTCTTTTACCTTTCTCCGTGCTACGAATAAATGTTATACATTCCACCTGCTGACTTGAACCGGACAAAAAAAAAATGTTGGGGTATTTATTATTACAACGTTGCACAAATGGGAAACAATAGTTTTTTATTTTATTTGGAAAGCGGTTGTTAGCTGAAAAAGGAAATTGCACGACTAGTCAATAACCACTACTTCAGGAACGGCAGGAGTTTTTGGAACGACCTTACGCCTCTTATTGGTGGTTTCTGTTAAAAGTGAATCCTTTAAAAATGTGCACTCAATTTCAATTGCGCGATTCTCTGTTAATCTCTCACCAATTGGACCAACAATAATATATCTATTTATACCCATGATTAACTTACATTTATGTGAGTATGTTTATTCGCTACTTACGTGATTGTGCTGTAGGGCGTTACATGGTATTCTTCAGTTAAATAGCCTCTTATCATGAGTTGATTAAGCATACGTTCAATATTCTATATTTATCTTAGTCTCAACCGTCATTTTATGTATCAAAATAAAAAACTTACGTGTTCGCTATATTTTCTATCAATAGGGATCATAATTTCATCGTTTCGTTCTACTACAGATTTCAACGGACCCAAGCCCCGATTTTGAAGCATTTGAACAAGTTTGGTCATGGTGACCCGTTCATTGACTTTTTTTAGCAAGAGACATAACCTAATGATCGTCTCGGCAACATCAGCGATATCCTCTGTACAAACATCCTCTGGTACTCGATTACAGTTATCACAATTACCGCATACCTCGTCAGGTGTAATTTCATTGACGAGACCTTCATTCTGGTTGGAGTCTAAAGCAAAATAATTCTCAAACAAGATCTTTCGACAAGTTTTATAATCTTCTGCATATTTGATCATTTCGTACACTAGTGTTAAACATACATTATAATTAAAATAACTTGTTGTTGATACATGTATGTCCAAACTTACATCCGGCTCTACCGTTCATTTCATTCAGTACAAAAGGCGAGAGGCGCATTGCTAGCATCGTTCCATGTTATTGTGTGTGTGTGTGTGTGTGTACAAGAATAATAATGTGACATATATTTACCATCTGTACCACGATAATATATAATACATTCAGCCTTATTGCCATCGCGTCCGGCTCTTCCACTTTCTTGATAATACCCCTCCATAGACTTGGACATGCAATGATGGATGATGAATCTTGTTTTTAAATGATTGATACCCATACCGAAAGCAATGGTGGCTACAATCACATGTAGCTGGTTTTTTCTCCATTTCTGATGGATCAATTCTTTATCTTCCTATACAGAATAAATAAATATTAGGGGAAGGGTGTTACAAGAAAGGCCTACTTTACGTCGTCCATATACGCATGATATGTTCCGCACATGATCTTTCCTCTACTCTCCTTGATGATACTTTGCGCAACCACCTCGGCATCTTTTTTGGAAAGACAGTAAATGATGCCTGATTCTTTAGGATAATTGTCATTGATCCAGTTTGTGATGTGTCGGATGGTTTCTTCCGCACTATCCGGTCTCTGTACTACTTTATATACCAAGTTGGGTCCTGGTTAAACAAATAAAAAGAACAAATTTGTTTCATTAGCGATTGGCAAAAATTAAATAGAATTGTATCTATATTTACGGTGAAGTGGTGCGCTATAGACCAGTGTGCCATTATTAACTTGCGGTTGCTTCATATTCAGGATTCGCATGACATCCTTCATGACTGACCAGGGACATGTGGCTGTCAGTGCCATAATTTTTGTATTTGGGAACAAAGTCTAAATGTTTGTTGTGATTAGCCTTTTACCGTAAAAAAATAAAATGAAGAACGTCTTTTTTTACTCTTAATTTATTCAATTGCTTATAATCAGGCCTAAAAAGCGGCGTTTCAGTTATGAAAGAGACAATATGAAATATAACTTACCTGAAGTCACTGCCTTGTTGGGAGCAGCAATGCGCTTCGTCAACCACAATTCTTGAGAGAAAACCAGCATCATAGGATTGGTTTAATTTGGCCATAAACATTTTACTTTTCGAGACTTTTTCTGGAGTGACATAAAGTAATTTGAAGGAATTTTGGTTGGACAACATGCCTTGATACACAGACTTTACCTCTTCTTTTGTTGTCGAGGCAGTTATATAAACAGCTGGCACGCCCTGTTCATGTAACTGATAAACTTGATCTTTTATCAATGAGACGAGAGGTGACACAACGAGTGTAAACCCATCATCCAATAAAGCGGGCAATTGATAGCAGAGAGATTTGCCTGCGCCCGTAGGTAATACAACAAACAGATCTCGCTGTTTGTCCATCGCTGCATTGAGAATGGGTAGTTGCAAATGACGAAATGTCTCGATTTGAAAGTGAGATTTCGCCTTCTCCCGCAGATCGGAAGACCATGGAAAGTTTTCCTCGTTGTAGTTGTATGTTTCTTGTGTCTGTCCTTCTCGAATAAAGTTCTTCTGCATAGCATCTAGAAGGGCATTTCGCTTTTGAATAAGCACATACTTGTCTTGTTCTAACAGCTCAATGGCGGAATCTATCGAGTCTATTTCCTGGTTAATTATCTCGAGCTGAGATTGATGTGACATTTTGATGAAAAAGGGCAGAGAACGAGCAAGTCTATAAAAAGTAAATCGTCACACCTACATAAATAACCTGCTTCTGAAAGTCACTGTTCAAGCAAAGCTTTTTTTTTTAAAAAAAAATATAGGAGATCGTTTATGATCCTCATGCTTGACCTGTGATTTAATGCCTATAAAACTCTAGAATGTCTCTACTGAGTCTAATGTAACAGTCAACGATGCTATACAGAACGAAAGAAGGATTTAGTTCGAGAACTCAATGAAGAATTAGTTGAGGATTTAGTCGAGAATGAAGTTGAAGATCCTATTGAGATGGATGGTGCTCTTCCCAATAACAGCGTTATCACCGAGTATTTTAAGAGTATTCAAACTCGCTGGACAAATGAAAGATATATCTGAGTACAGTGATAGTATGTAGATGACCGTTTCAACTTTATAGACATAAAAGGATGTCAAGTATTTATACAGACCACGAGTTTATCTTTGGATTCCCCACCTTCTACTCGACAAAGGTTTGGAGCAATCAAGATGTCTCCAAAACAAGTGTAGCAAGTAGCTTGAGACAAAAGGCTGCAATAAAAAAGCCTTACACCCGAAGAATCGTGGATATGTTCAGGTACTCTTTCCAGAAAATGAGAGCAGCATATGCTGACTATGGACATGAAATGTCAATTACTTTTTACACCGATCACGTTAAAGGTGACCAAGCATTTGATGGACCATTAAAGGATGTTAAACCGACTATTGTTGATGAAATGAATGGCACAGGATCCAATAGCTGCAATCACCTTCAGTTGCCTAAAGATGTTGATCCCACATTTATCGCAACTTTGATTTGATGGAAAATTCTATAAATCATTTGACTCATGATATTAAATTTTTAGTACGGAACCGATAAATTATGCTGCCTCATATACTTGGGTTAGTCTCGCCATTTTCAACCTTACCAAGGACATAATCTTATTTAAATCTGTTTTTTATCTTTATTTTTTTCTGTGTTAAACCATGTTTCTCCCAATGCGATAGAAGAATAGCAATTTACCGTTGAGTCTCTCAAAACCTAAATCTTAGAATTGATCGGCTTTGGTATTCGAAAACTTGAATTGACATTGAGTATGGAGATTATTAGTTAGCTTTGATTGTTTTATGAAGGGGCAAAAGCCATACTTGTTCTCCTTAAACAACTATTTGGATCAGCTGCTGGCTCCACTCGCGAGTCATCAAGAAGTTTGCTAGCCATTGAGTACTATATTTACCGGTTCAATATTTATTATTAAACGCACTCAAACTGACCTAAAAATGTACGTTGCAAATACTGTCGAGTAAATACGAGCACATAGCGCTGTCTTTGGAATATTTGATGTATTACAGGAGGTTGCTACGGAATATATTTACTCGAGACAGTGATGTAGATAAGCCCTACACATATAGTCTTGATTATTAATAGTGCATTTACCCACAGTAATATTGCTGAAATTAGATAAATTGATATTGGCCAAAGTGTTTAAAAGTATCGTTACATGAGTATCCTCTGACAGGTAAACCAAGGAAAAACAGGTTTTATACAGTATCTACTTTAATAGAGTTGCTTTCATTATTTTATTATCTATGTTAGCTCGAGAGTTATGATGGTTATCGTACTAACTAGTGATTAGAGCCGATTTGACTTGGCTAAAGGACAATTTGCAAAGGATAACCAATTGTTAACAAGTGACCAATCAGTAGGGGCCAATTTTTTTTTTTTTTTTATTTTTTTTTAAAAGGGACAAAATTTATCAGGCGCACAGCAACCTCTTTTCCTTCTCACACACAACCAAAAAAATAAAAAAACCCTCACCCCTCCCTTCCCTTCCTTTTCGCAACCCCTTCTATCCTCTCTCTCTCTCTTATAATCTACATTCCTTTCTAAATTTACATTCCTTTATTTTTCCCTTTTTATAATCATGTCCGAATCAACTCCCCCTCTTAGTTCAGATGACTCCAAGAAACGTACTCGTGTTACGCCATCTCAACTTACCATTCTAGAAGAAACCTTCAATGTGAGTGCCACACCCGACTCAAAGATGCGAAAACAATTAGCTTTCAAGTTACAAATGCCAGAAAGATCCATTCAAATCTGGTTTCAAAATAGAAGAGCCAAAGTAAAGATGTTGCAAAGAAGAGTTTTGTTGCGTCAAGAACAGGAGGCTGCAAGAGCAAGATTATGTGCTGAAGCAACATCTCATCACGGTACTGGTAATTATTCTTATTGGTATGCTCAGCAACAGCAACAACAACAACAACAACAACAACAATTGCTTCAACAGCAACAACATTTTAATATGAATAGACACTTACATAGTGCTAAATTACCTATTCATCGTGCTTGGAGCACTGATATGATTATTCCTCCCCCTCCTCCTCCACCTTCCTCCATTTTTCATTATCCTCACCATCAACCCCAGAGTGATCCTCCTTCCATCTCAGTCACTGGTCCTAACGATTTAGATGAAGACATCTATAGTTTGACTATCTCACCTTCTCCTACACCTCAATCCTTTGCTGCTTCACGTCGAATGGGTTTGTATATTTGTCTTTATTATATAATATGATCACTAATCTATCTTTATGCAGAGAGTGAACCACCTTTGCATAGTAATAATAACACGGGTTTAATTACTGCCACAGCTGTTACAGTCGGATCCTGGCATAGAATGAAAATCAGTCAACAAGACTTGATGTGTTATTATAAATTAAGTGAGCGTTCATTTTCGTGGCATATTCGTGACAGTAATTATCATTTCAAGATGATGATATCATTTGACAGTATTGCATCCATTGAATTAAATGTACTAGAAGACAATATTTCAGCTCAAATTGATATGGATTTAATTGAACCTCCTATTTTCTTTATGGAAAATACAGCCACATCTTGGGTTCAATGTAGTGATTTCACTGAAGGGATGCAAGCTTCTGTTGTACTACGTCACACGGTTCGTGGCTTAGCAGCGGATCTTCGACAAGAGTTGTTGGCCATTGCTGGGATGGATGAACGATTATGTCAAATTACACGATTTCCTGCTGTAGATACCTATCAACAACATACATCAATTGAGCAGGCTCTATTGATGTCCCAACAACATCATCAACAAAGTTGGAGGCATCAAAGTTTACCTCTTTCCAATGTTAAAGATTATTGGGTACCTCCACCTTATCCCATCTAAACCAATTTACAACTATTTTTTTTTTTTTTCTTTTTTTTTTATATATATATATATATCTTATCCCCCAAACCCCACATATATATTAGACCTCTCTTTTTTTTTTCTCATTTTTTATTTCTATATTTTTACATATATATTGTATATATCTTATACATTTTTATTAAATTATCCCTCGATTTTTGTCACAACTTTTTTTTTTATTTGTAATCTTCGGACTTTTGGGAACAAGGCAGAATGTGATTGTGACCCAAATTAAGCATACAAGTGCACATTTACAAATTAAAAAAAAATTATAATCCGATCTCATAGAAGAAATTTTTATTGCCAAGTGGTAAAACTCTTATTTAGCTACAGATCACTAACTTCTTCTCTTTGACCACATCCGCCATTTATTTGCAATATTTGGAATAAAGTAATCAAAGGATCGTTTTTGATTAAAAGTGTTATACCAAAAATCAACAATGTGTGCTGAGCAGATGAGATTCTACTTACTTTTAGTTAAAAAAAAAAAAAGACTTTTGCTAGTCTTTTAATTAAATGAAATTACCATAAATGGAAGCCTCTTGACGCACAATTTCATATAATTTTGGATCTAAAAATTGAAAGCGTAGACCGAATGGACTATACTACTATGCCACTAAAAAAAATGTTTAATTGGAATTGGGTCTGTAAAAACTTTATTAAAAAGAAGTTGGATAGATTACTAAAGTTCTCCTATTTCGCCTTTGCAGAAGGGAAAACTCTGAAATGATTAGGTCCAGCGCAATTCTTGCTGACCTGATATTTGAATGCCTTCTATCCCAATCCATGCTTATTTCTATATCAATATACTTCCGAAATCTTCAAATACACTTTTTTAAAGCGAGATTGTTCTATAAATAAACATTTAGATGCATTCTAGTCTTCAACTTTATTCGTCTAATCTTGCAGGGTAAGGTTCAGCGAAAAGTCTATTGAAAATTTACAAGCTTTTATCTAACCCTGTAAACGTGTTAAAGAAAATCTTTAATGTAGGGTTATGATTCCTTTCAAATATCGCGTTACATGCCTAGTAATAACTGTAATTTCTGATCCTCAAAATGACATATACGATATTCTTTCAGTATATATTTATATGTTATAGATTTATAATTGTTTCTTTACACCATTGCCATGTGTATTATGAGTGGCATCTGAGCTGGTGCCTTCAATGAAGAAGCCCATCAGTAATTCTACGCCAGTCTCTAAACATATAAACTATGATTCTTTATATGATTGTAGAACCAGTCAATGAACAATCTGAATCAGAGGATCTTGATATGAAATAAAAAACAGATTTAATAGTTTAAAAGCGCATATTTTTTTAAGATTGAAAAAGAAAAGATACACATTAGCTACTCTAGAAGAGTATTGCCCGGGAATGGCCACGCGGAGGCTGGTATCTGTGCATTCCCTTCATCTTTTTATAAGGTAAAAAGTGAGCGAAAAGAGAAAAATTCCATGAGTCTTTGGTATGGAAAGAGAAAGAAAAAAAAAATGGTGAACCAACATGAAATACCTCCCTTCAATCATCACAAGATGGTGTTAGTTACTATGGTAAAGATAGCCACACAAAGGGGTTGCGCCCTCCAATTCGTTACACTTCCCCTGTTCATAAAAAAAAGGTGTCGCATGTCTCATCAAGCCGTAACCCGACAAAAGGCATCGCCTATACACCATTAGTAGGCTGACCCAACTGGTACTAATAACGACAAACTGCCCCGGTTAAAGAAGAAAAGAGAAAAATAATAGATTGGCGCAACAATTTATACTCTCTCTGCCAGAAAAAAAAATGATTGGTTCTCTCATTCCATGTGAACGTATGTAATAACATAAACAAAAAGTGTAATCGTTTCATATTTAAAGAGCGTAGTAAAATCTATTTGAAATAAAGCTCTTACGCTTTAAATGATAGCACTCTTACACTTGTATCGCAATATGTATTCCTCTCTTTTACCGATGACACTTTCCTTGTGAGACAGGTTCGCTTTACTAGAGAATAGAAATCCGTTTCTCTACGCTATAATCAACTTCATGCTATTTTAGTTTGTCACTTAATTAATAAAAAGATCAGCTCAAATAATTAATTCCTGTACACAATCTTGAATGGTAAATGTCTTGTGTTCGCCAAGTTTACCCTAATAAAAAGCGAAATGGTAGAAGCCGTATGTGATCTTATGACCATCAAAAAAAGAGAAAGCAGTAATTGCATGAAAAGTCGACGAGCTCGTTTTCCAGAAGCAGTGTGTATAAAGATAGCCAAAGTTATCTATTGGATTTAAGCCAATACGATTAATATCAGATCATGGTTTGTTACAGTGACAAAATTTGGACAAAAGCACCAAAGAATGGTAGCGAATACTTTTTATACGCGGCATAAAACTTACTCTGGGACCTTGCATGACAACCCTCTATAGCATCTTGCGAGATATTGATCTGGGAATTTTTTTAGTAAAAGAAACCGTCAATTGCCTCCACCTTTGGGGGTCGCTCAATTCAGGAACACTTTTCTTAGGGATAGTTAAAGTGCACGTAGCTAAATAATGAAAATAGAAATATTTAGTCGTCTCTTTGGCTCGCAACAATTATTCCATTATAGCATCGCAAAAATACAGTAATATGACAGCAAGTAAAAGTATAAAACTGGGTACTTAGATCATGAGAGAAAAAAAGATACGAGAAGGAGAAGTGGGAGGATTATCTGTTTAAATATATTATTAGGCATACTTTTATTTTGTGCAGGGTCTTTTGCTGTTTAAAATGAGGGGATAGCTGCTTTTATGATAAAGAATCTGATGATTTATAAAAGACAAACAAAAACATACTTTTTAACATACGAGGTTTCATCATGATGCATTAAGGCAAACAACAATTTTATGGAAAGAAATTACGTCAACGCATGCGAGGTTTATTTACATAAAGCATATCGACGTATTCATTTATTTCTATGGAATCCCCCTTTTTTTGGTATAAATGTTTGTAATGTACGGCTTTTAAATAATCAAGTTGATACAGCAAAAGATTGTAAGAAAAAAAGGTGTCACTCATTTGATCGGTACAAAACCCAAAAAACTAGCCGGGCTAGTCTGACGTGAAAATGCGCCAGTTGAACTCCGGATGAAGACAAAAGCCGCTATTTGATGTTTAAAGTAAAGAAAGCCAGTAGCAGAAGTCATTAAAGGACGATGCACTTCTGATAAAAGGACGAATCTTGTAGAAATTAAAAAAAGATCATCAAAATCAATCAAGGGATGCTTGAAAGGATTGTTTTGTCTTACACGGAATTTCCAGATTAGGCTATACTCTTTGTTTGTGTCTATCCCCCAGGTTTGGTAACACGTTATAGGATTGTTATTATCCTCCCCTTTTTATTTTCTCTTTTTCCTTTTCTTAATTTTTATTTCGAGCCTACATACCAAAATGATATGGATTATTTTATGGACATGTATTTTTGCAACATTGTATGTTCTTCACCAATTGCCTGTTCGAGCATGGATCCAACAAGCTTTGCACGATAAAGTCGGGTTAGTGCAATTAGACGAATTTAGAATTTCATTCAAGCTTAATCAACTTACGATTTACATGAAGGGCATCCGTATCAACAGAGACATACTCATCAAGGAACCTACCACTACCACACGAAAAGCAACCAAGAAATTTCATTTTTTGCCTACTATTATTTTTGCTCGACTTGCCACATTTGTCTCTTTACATATCGATGATCTAATTATAGAAAAAGACAACATTTCAATTGTCTTTGACCACATTTATCTCAATTCAACTCTATCTCAAGATTTTGCTCTCAGAGTTCAAATTAGTCCATGTCGCTTAATGGCACAGGCCAAGCCTTTAGTAGACATGACGACAGCTTGTCTTGTGACAGTCTCTTGCCCCACCAAAAGCTTTTCATTAAAACATGTAAAAATAGACATACAAATAGGGAGAACTATACTTCAAGTCACGGAATGTATCCAACTGGCTTCAAACAAAAAACAGACCTCACTTTCATCATCATCATCATCACCACCACCAGCACAGCAGAGCAGACTGCTGGAAGACGTTTTGAATTCAGTTCGTGTAACCGTTCAATCGGTTTGTTTCATCTTGCCCGCAGTAGAGGTCGAAATCCAGAATATCAACTCAATTGCGCGCCGAAATCATACACCGCTTGTCCAACTCAATACAGAAGAGATCAAATGTGATGTTTTGGGTGTTCAAGTGTTTTGCATGCCCAGCATGGAAATTAAACTGTCACAAACGGATAGTGGTACAGTACTTTATGCAACACCACAAACCGATTTTATCAGTTTGACATGGATACTCAATTCACCAGTGATACATGCTCCTTTCGATCACCCTCAAATCATGGGTTTACTGCTAAACAAGAAAGAGAGACCGTCTTCTACCACCATGGTATTAGAAAAGGTAGTAGCGGATTTACCCATGTGTACCTTTGCACTTGTCTTGAATTCACCAAAATTACAACTATCGGAACTAGAAGGAAGATGTGGATATATTTCCAGCGAGAGTTTAATTATTCGTGTATCGGGAGAATATGTTGTCAAGGCTCGAAATAGTAGTGTGTACGATGTACCATCTTCTTCATCATCATCTGGTAGTAATCTGGATGCATTGTTTGCCCAAGAGGAGTATCAATGGTTAAAAAAGACAAGTCATCAACGTCCGAGTAAATGGTTAAACCTAATGGGGCGAGTGTCGCGGCGAAATCCACCCGTGGTGACAACAACGCGTACGCAGCGATGGTCTTACCGAATCTCTGGTAAAGTCATGATCCAAAAACTGAATGTAGGTTGTACAGAGTCCGACTCGGAAAAAGAGTTTATTCGCATCAAGAGCGCCATTTTGATGTTTAAGATTCGTATGAATGTTTTATTGGATCAACTTGAAACAGTATTAAATTTAGAAAATGGAATTCAATCGGAAATTGCGATTGATAAACCAGTGATTTATTTGGCTGATCATCACGTTATTTCTCCCAGTGTATTTTGGTTAAAACAGGTCCCGGCTTGTTTCAAGACACCAGAAGATACACCTGTAAGAGAAAAACCGGTTTGGATTAAAAAATTGATCAGTAACACGAGTTTTAGTTTGGATGTTACCAAGGGATCTATAATGACACATAGTCTAGATCGCTCGCATGTCGATCAAGGTGTGGCTATACCCACGCCTCATCCAGGCTATATTGATAATACGCCTCAAGAAACTGTATCGAGCCGGGTAGTGTTGGATACACAAAAGTTCAATTTTGTATGCGAAGGACCTGGCATGGGCACAGACTGGAAAATCCGATGTTACATGGAAAAATTAAATATTTGTCAATCTTCTGGCAATGATGATACATTGCATGTTATAGTATGGATATCTCAAGTCAATCTTTCCGCTAAATTAACCTTGTTAGACAACCTTTCAAGATGTTTATCAGTATCCACGAAAATCCGAAAATACGGTATCAGATATTCTGTACGAAATCATTACGCATGTCTATTGGTGGCCAAATCTTTAATGGTCATGAAGCAACAATTTGAACCAAGGCAAGAACAAAAAGAACCAGTCTTGCCCATGTACATCGAATCCGATACACATATAGGAAGAGGAGATATTCACTTATTACTGCCAATGGATAAACAATTGTATATACGTCTTGATGATTTCCTTTTGAATTATGAATCCACAGAGTCACCAAGTATTACATTACGCAATTTCATGCTACTCGGTGTCTCACCTTCTGATCCCGAGGCATGGGAGCAGTTGATTGAGGTGGACAAGGTAAAGCTAAGCATTAAGGAAGGGGTTGAGCTCAAGGCGCGAAAGTTCTTTATTTCTGTGCCTTATAATTACGTGTTGTCTGCTGTGCTTGATAAGGTGATTGGTGCTATCAAGGCTATTAAGGATCTCCATTCTAGAATTTTAACACGAAAGGCGTTCACTTTTTTTGGCCCCAGTATAAACAATATACCTGTATCAATTCCGTGTATTTTCATCAAGACCAGAGTGTTCACAATCCATTTCGATGATGATCCATTTGAGGCGAAATTACGAACTATTTTACGAACCGGACTTGTTGAGCAACAAAAACGATTAGCTTATCAAGATGCATTGACAGAAAAGATCAACGAAATGCTTCAAAGTGAAGAAGATGTATCTGACCAAATTGCTGAAGCACAACAAAATTTATTTGGGTATTTCTCTCAATTCTGGATCAAGAATTTAAACGAAAAGAAGCAGGAGGAAGCCAAATTTTATGAGAAAGTTCATTTACAAGATTATAGAAATTCGACAAGTTCTCAAGAATTAGATGATCTCTTGGATGAAGTGCAACGTCAAGAAGCCGAGTTATTTATGATTGAGATTCGTGCAAGACCCTTGTATCCACCTTTAGCAAACTTCTCTGCTCAGTTTACAAAAATTCAGTTTAGGTTGGCGGATTTCCCTTTGTCTGAAACAAGACAGTTTATTCATACCATGGGTGGTGGTGTGCCATTGGACAATGACTTCTCAATTATTATACCGTTTCATTTATCTATCAAGGCAGGCCAGACGTGGATCAAAATACGTGATTATCCGCTACCTTTGTTGTATGTGCCACCCCCATTGCAAGATGCAAACGTTGGCGGTAACATTAGTCGTCTCTCTTGGTCTTTGGAAGGTAATTATGCTGTAGGGGATGAAGTAGGGAATTCAGGTGGTAGTCGCATCATTCCTATTTCGATTATTCCACCATCACCCGGGAGTCAAGGATATTGTCTTTCTGCTGTCAGAACCGCATCACCGCTCAAGTTTTACTCGGTGATTGATTATGATATCTTTACAAGAGCCATGTCTACCATTTGTTGGTCAGTTTCATATAACCCGGCTATTCAGGATATTTTGTTGGTGCTAGAAAATCTGTCATCCGATCAAGTGGACCCTTCACCAAGATTAGGCTTCTGGGACAAGGTTCGATTTATGATACATACCCAGACAAAATTTAATTTCATTGGCGGAGGAGATTTAGCTATTGTCGTAAAAGGCACACGTGATCCCTACCAATTACAGGGTCGAGGTGCTGGGCTTGCCAAGATTTGGAGTGATGAAGTAGTTTGGTTATTGGGTTACAAGAATGCCGAGAACGAATTCATGCAGATCCTGAGTAAGAATTATGCGTTTGGTGTACCTGATCTAGAAGGTGGTGGATATGTTCCTCAGCTACCAGAATCTTTACCACCTAAAAAATTGGCCGAGAAAACAGGAAAGTTTTTGAAGGTAGTGCTGAAATTATCCGACGGTATTCGTATGGGTATTGGGTTATCGTATGAACGACTTAAATACTGTGATGACTGTAAACAATGTGCAGTGGCGCATCGTCTTGATAAATGTCGAACACAAGTCTTTTCACCGCATTATAATGTTTTGTATCAGTCTGTACAACAAGTCAAAGCGAACTATGGCGAGGTAATAATTAAAAAACACTTTCTTAGAGAAAAACAAAACTAACCTTTTTTTAAAAAAAAAAATAAACAGCGCTACTATGATGCGTTTTATGGCTTTAGATCCGATTTTATTCATTTGTCACTAAGCATTGTCCATAGTGGAATTCAAGATGAAGACGATATCCCTTATAATGCCATGTATATCAGCCCTTGCTTTATTGAGCATTTTACGCATTGGTATCGACTATTGGGAAGTCCGGTCTCTATTCCGATTCGTCAAGGCGTATTATTTCCCCGAGCCGAAGCTAAATCCAAATCCTTTGGCGATCATTTAAACACCATAAAGTATAAATTTGTCATTCAGCCTTTAACCATTGGCTTTTTTTGTACCGATCAAGTCAAGTCTCGCGGATCTGCCGGTTTGAAAGCAACTGTGCATAATTTTAGTGCTGATTTACATCAACGAAGAGAAGTACCTGCTGAAGTTTCATTTGCTAAAAAGACACCCATGCTATTTCACCAAGTTGAAGTGGAGTTACATGATATCGACCTGCGTGTAATCAAACAATCACAACTCTCAAAATCAAATGAAACGGTATCTACAACAGCAGCAGCAGCAGCCAGCGAAGCGACTTCATTTATGGATGATGAACGATCGAATCGATTCCAATGGGTGGATCAAAACGATTACGTGATTTTAGATCCTGTTCCTCTTAGTTCAGAAAATCATACAAGACGTGGTACAAAAATTGAAGTACATCCGTTTGCATTCTCTCCATTGTTTTATTATGTCAAACAAGAAGATGAGGCTGGTACTGAAAAACGTGAATATTTACGTGGAACACACGATTGTATCATGGGAAAAGGCGTGGGTAAGGAGAAACTAGAGAGAAAAAAGAAATTTTTTAAGACACTTATATAATTTAGATGCACATGCTTTTCAAAAGTCTCATTTACAAAGAAGAGCCTCTGATCTCGATGGCATTATCGAAGAGCATGATAAGCAATTAGATACAGTGTTAAACGCCGTCAATTTAATTAAACAACAACAAGATAAACAAGCCTTACACGATCAAGTAAGTAACTCTTTTTATAAAAAATGCCACATATATATACTCGAATAATTGTTAACTGACAACTTCAAAAGTACAAGATTCTTTTAGAAAAGCTAAACTATTTACGTACAAACCGCTACATGCTTCATACCTATCTTGCTCAACTTATTCTTGAAACCGAGCTTGACAGAAATGCCGATGACTCTCCCACCACAGCCAACACGACTACCACATCTTCATTGGGTCGTCGTGACGAACTTTGTCGATGGGAAACCTTGATGGGTCAATTCAAAGACAGATACTTTATTCACAACCCTCAGATTATCTGGAACAATTCTGTACGTGATGCTATCTATTACTGGCAAGACATCAAAAATAGCCGCTCTGTACAAGATTATAACCTTTCTTCACGTTGCCTTAAATTTCTCGAGGATTTGGTGCATACTGCTGAAAAGCAACAGCAATGGAAACCAGACGTCCCATCGACACACATGTTTCAGGATACCGATGTCACACAAGACTTAATTGAAAAGTTATTAAATGAACGCAGTCATCATTATGTTGCCTACAATGAAAAGGAAGAAGAAAAACCCCAAGAATTTGAAGGTATTCATGTCTTTGATTGTGTAAATGATCCTGATTATCAATACAAGAATATTCCGGAATCTTATGAGATGAAGAGTAAGTATTTGATTGATATGATGAATCCTCAAGTGAATTTTCAAAGTGAGAAAGGATTGGATCATTTAATTCTTTTCACCAATGAACGCATTCATGTCAAGGCATTTAGTATCATAGATAACAGTACCAGTGACGCTGCAGACAAAGATGTAAGATTGGTGAAGGATCGCATTATTGTAAGCTTGGACAATGCTCAGTTATTCGTTGCAAAACGCATGGAGTTTTTAGCCACAGATTTATCAACACAAAGCTCATACGGCCAGCGTGCTGTACATTGGACTGCCTGGGTTCAGCCAGAGCAATTATGGTATTACAAGGAAATGAAATATTTTGACAACTTCCAACGCGTTGCTTCAGATTTATCTGGCACAATCCAACTAGACCGATATAATCATTTACGTATCAAGATTAACAAATACAATACATCACGTAAAAGTCCATTTGAGGATCGAACCAACACTTTACAACTTCATTTCCCGCAAGTCAAGCTGACCCTTAACTCACAACAGGGCCATATCCTGTACTATACATTGACGAACTTATTGTTGGGGAACGACGGCTCACCACGTAAAAAAGAACGCGCTGCTCGATTTAGGGACGTGATGTTGGCAGCCGAGCGAAGTGATCTTGCGGAGACGGTGAAGCAGGTGGGCGTCTTACAAAACAGGTCGCGTATCTTGTTGGATCTTCATAAACGATTTTTACAAGAGTTACCAAGACTAGATTCTTTAGGCATTCGAGAGTTTCATAAAAATCGAAGAAAGATGCGCGAAAACCTTGAGAAGTTGTACTTGGTGGTAGAGGCCATTCGATCTATTCAAACATTTCGACGTGATATTCATTTAGAGGAGACGGATAATGCCATGCGATTTAGTTTTACTTCGGATGAGATTGTATGGGAGGCCGTGTTGGATGATCAAAGCTCTTTGTGCCAATGGATCCTAAGAAATACAAAGTATGTATTTTTGGATAAACAAAATGGCTCTAGCAAAAATACCATTGAGGTGGATCAGATGCAGCTGATCAACACAACAAGTTCTCCCGTGTTTAGCAATGTATTGGATGTCTACTTGGAACCAGGACAGAGTCGACAAAAGATGTTACGTGGCGTCTTGGAATCTTTGCCTCCTGTAGGTGGGATTCCTGTCATTCAACAGCTTGAGATTAATTTGGTCCCACTACATTTACAAATCAGTACAGCTTTTGGTACAATGATGAAGGATTATTTCTTTCCTCGTATTGAAGGTGACGATACTGTTGCAACAGAACCACAAGAGGAGTCTGATGAAGACGAGGAAGAGGATGAAGACGAAGAAGAGTATATTTCTGTAGACGGACTCAAGGTAAAATCGCAATCTGAAGTATCCTCACTAGAATCCGTAGACAGAACCTTCAACAGCACCTTGACTAAACGAGAAGGCAGTTTTGCTAGCTTTGACTTGCTGACACAAAAGGTCAAGGAATCTGTACGAGGCAAACGTACCAGCAAATCTGATGAACTCACAGTAATGAAAAAGCGCTCGTCTTCCAATTATACATTTATTTATGTTCGTATCCCAGCTACGCGGCATTGTTTAAGTTTGCAAGGACCTAGTCAAAGCACATTTTATAATCTATACAATTTTCCGTTTAAGCAGCCAAAATTGGAGTATCGGAACAAGACGTGGTCTTTAGCTGAGATGATGGAAGAAATTCAGAGACAGTTTATGCGAGCTATTGTGCGCCATAGTCCCGCGTTATTGAAGAATAAGTTATTGATGTCGAAGCAACCTGTGATACCTACTACCACAAACGAAGGTGAGGGTATGTCTATCCGTTCAGTAAAGTCCACTATTGATTTGAATGTAGCCAGTGCACCGTTGGAAGAAGACGAAAAACATGATTACAAGTCGCTCTATTCAAATGATCCTGAAGAAGAAATACAACGATTGGCAGAGCTACAGACACTGGATCGAAGAATCTCGCTCAATGTAGATCAAGAGATTTTGGATATTTATCTGAAGCGATATCGACAAGAAGAACAGATGGATGAAAAGATACAAAAAGGTAAAATCCTATTTGGCGATGCCTACCAAGGTTCTTTCTTTGCTGAGCTGCAATAATATAATGTCGCGTTTTCTTTTAATAAATTTTTTTGGTGTTCGTGATTTTTTTGTTTTTTTTTGTTTCTTGTTTATAAAATGTCAATAAATTCAAAGGTCAAAGTAAAGAGAGCGATTTACAATACATTTACCAAAAAGTATGGACTTCACGTACAGACCGATGCAACAAAGTACCTGGAAGATCTACTCATTAATGAAAGTGATGTCGGAGAAGCCACTGAACGAATTGTCAAAGCATACAGGAAACGATATAACGGTACAATACACTCATTGAGACTCTTTTCCTATTAATACTAACACACTGGGTGCATAGAGGAGCGTGTTGTGATTGTAAATGAAGCTACGATTCGTGATGTGATTATAGCCATGCAAAAATCAGCCATGATTGCCTCTTCCTTGACACCTTTCCAACGAGCCGATGAAGAAATTATGGACTCTTTACAAGATATGAAAATTGATGAATCGAATACGGAAACGATTGATGTCACACAGCATTTCCATGTCGTGGATGCTTTTAGCATGCCTCGGTTTTCCTACGATGAACACACTCGAACTTTTCACAAGTAATTAAATACTCTGTATATATATGTATGTGTGTAGAAATCTGTACCTGAACCGATCATTTTAACAATAGGAAAAAGGCATCAAGTCAGTTATTAGCTGATGCTCGGGAAAAGGGAGAAATGTTTCGTGAGCGCTTGATTTTAGTGAGACAACGATTATTAAGAAATGAAAATTTCAGCACACCTTCTATGCAAATGACCGACTCTTCCGATTCCATCAGAGTAAGTTAATAAAGAGAGTTTGGTTAGTTTCTTAAATAACTTAATGGGGGCACATGGATAGATTACACCGATCAAAGCACTAATTGGTCACGATGGAGAAGATTTCATTATATTTGGCATGTTGACGCAAGTGGAAGAAGGCAAGATTTTTTTAGAGGATGAGGATGCACATATCGAACTTAATTTGAGTGAAGCGGTAAGTGGTTACTTGGTATCCAAGATAGGTGAGATTAATTAAGGGGAGAATAGAAATATGATTACGGGGTGTTGACAGATGGTGTATTTGTGTTGGTGGAAGGCAATTATGGTGACGATCATATATTTGCTGTTACAGAAATCAATCTCCCGCCTGCCGAATCCCGTGAAATGTCAGAGTAAAGTGCGATTTCTCCCAAAAAAAGCAATAATAAGAAATACTAACGCTCCAAAAATCAAACCAGTGTGTTATTTGATCACGTTGATTTTTTAGGGTTACAAAAGCCGCTTGTGGATGAGGTACGACAGTAAACAAAAGAGTGTGTGTTTTATTAACGAAAAAAAGAAAACAATAGAAACTTTTAAAGATTGAGGAAGAGAAAAATGAAGATATATCTTTTGTGATTATATCGGATGTACATTTGGACCAACCCAGAGTGATGAATGCATTAAGAGTGATTTTTGATGGATATTCCAATGCGCGTATTCCACTTGCATTTATCCTTATAGGTAACTTTTCTAGTAAGCCATTCAAATATTCGGCATCACAATCAGCCGAATACAAGGATAGTTTTACCGCATTGGCCGATCTTATTGGGGAGTTTCATAATTTAGCAACCCATTCAAATTTTGTCCTTGTTCCGGGCCCAAAGGATCCGTGGGGCGGAAATACTTTACCGCAACGTGCCTTACCTCCTAGCTTTGTGGCCCGTATGAAACAGAAGATTCGTAAATGCACTTTCACTACAAATCCATGTCGTATACGTTACTGTACTCAGGAAATCGTCATCGTAAGAGAGGATTTATTGAACAAACTTTGGAGAAATGCATTGTTGGCCCCTAATCTAGAAGTGGATGATGACCCCATTCGCCATGTGAGTGAAATATTAAGGGTTTCTCGTATAAATAATTAATCCGAGTTTCTCTCAGTTAATACATACCATCATCGATCAAGGTCATGTTTGTCCATTACCATTATCAGTCAAGCCTATCTATTGGTCTTATGACAGCGCACTAAGATTATATCCTCTTCCTCATGCTGTAAGTATTAATCATAGAAAGAGAGAGAGCTTTATTGATAGATATTTTTTATAGTTGATCATGGCTGATAAATGCGAAAACTATGGTATTACATATGAAGGTACTCATTGTATCAACCCAGGCAGTTTTCCAAATTCAGATTTTGGCTGGAGTATTTATTATCCCAATTCCCGTCTGTCCGAAAGATGGTAAGTGTCACTTTTTTTATTTACCCCTTAAAAAAAAAAAAAAAAAAACTGGCCTGACAATTTTTTATGCTAGTGTTCTTCCTGACACGATTTGATACATATGAAAAACAAAAAAAAACCCTTGTATATTTATAAAAAAAAAGTCATTGTAATATTAAAAATGTTCTTTGTTCGGTTATTCAATCCTTTGTCATACCCTTTTTTTTTTTTTTTTTTTTTACTCTAAAATAAAGAAAGACCTTGTTATTTTCACCCTTTCTCTTTTGTTTTCCTCCCAATAAGTTTCCCCAATGGCGTTGTTTACCAAAAGTCAAGTTAGAAAAAATAACACGCTCAAGTCTTGCTGGGTAATTGTGAATGACAAGGTGTATGATATTACAAGTTTTTTGGCAGATCATCCCGGGGGTGACGGAATACTTTTAGAATTTGCAGGCACCGATGTTACTTCCGTGCTAGGCGACGTGACTTACCACACGCATTCAGATGCAGCATATGATTTACTAACTGACCATTACATTGGAGACGTTGTGCAAGATGGACAAGAGACACTTCTAAAGCAAGTTAGCGTAGGCCAAAAACTTATATATGAAACAGCCAAGGATACTCGCGATGATGAATTCTTGGATCTCCGTAAATCCTTGTTTCCTCAGCTTTGGAACGCTACTTATTCAAAAGCATTTTACCTGGAACAAGTGCATCGACCAAGATATACTCCTCACTGTGTACCTTATTTTGATCATCCCTTATTGGATAATCTTTCAAAGACTAACTGGTTTGTAATACCAATGCTATGGTTACCTTTTGTAGTCTATCAACTCTACAAATCATTAAACGCTGTCAATCATTCAACATCTACTGCTGCACAAGGCTTCGGAATGGGTATCCTGTTCTGGACACTGTTTGAATATGTGCTTCATCGCTTCTTGTTTCATCTAGACGATTTGTTACCTGATCACCCACTTGCCTTATTAGTGCATTTCACATTACACGGTATTCATCATCATATGCCCATGGACAGGTAGGCTTTTCGGCAGGCGTCATACTCTATCCATTACTAACATATTATAGGCTGCGTTTGGTGATGCCTCCTGTGTTGACTGTCATTTTGAGTGTGCCCATTTTCAAGATCGCACACGCGTGTTTCTATCCTGCACTAGCCTATGCGTTTGTAGCTGGCACATTCTTTGGGTACATCTGTTACGACATGGTGCATTATTATCTTCATCATGCACAAGTGACTGAGGTGTACTTTAAAGAGTTAAAGCGTTACCATGTCGCTCATCATTATAAGAATTTTGAAAGTGGCTTTGGTATCACCTCAAAATTATGGGATTACGTGTTTGGTACTGTCTTGACGCTTGAAAGTCCCATTACTCCTTCCTCTACAAACACCAAATAATTCTTTGTATATAACCTCACTATTTAATCTCTTTAATATATCGTCACCCCCCACCCTACTTTTTGAAAAACAAATAAAATGCTTTACCTTTCAAATAAATTACACGTCAAATCAGCCCCGTTCCAGCTTTTTGGGGCTGAGTTGTATTTTTTATTTTGCATTTCTGTTATTGCGATAGCCTCTTGTTTTTTTATCACACCATTTTTTCTTGTATAAATTAGGCCTTGGCGGATCCGTGTTTGTTGATTTATGCTACGTTTCATCATAACAAGTGATTATGTCTATATGACATTTTTCAGTTATAAACGAGAAAGAAAGTGCATACTGGCTTACTGATCCAACTCTTGTACTTATATGTGAATATACAAAGAATAAAAGTGTAACAAAACGAGAGATTTTATTATTTTTTTCTGCTAAAAATGTGCAGCTAGTCTGTTTTTGGAGTTATGATCCTGATAATTTTAGTAACCGACCATTCACCATTGTATCATTACCCTTCAGTAGTAAAGTTTAAAAGCGCACATGTATTTATCAGTGTGATTTCTGTAAGGGAAATGTGACACATGATGCTGTCATTTAGGATTAATTTAGGCGGCAAAGTATTGTGTGCATGTAGATGCATTATAGCTCCCCTGAATGAATGTAATTACACAAGATGAGATGTTTTTTATTGTTCTCTTTGGGTAACACATTTTTTTTTTTTTTGCTTGGTCAGATTCAATATGCATTCAAATAAAACAAAATCTATATTATCTCGTTACACACAAATCGAAAGATTACTTTATATTATTATACATTCATGTTTCACAGCTGCTTATAATTGTTGTGTCACCTTCAAACAATATGCGTGCAAAAAGTTGTTGATAAGCAACTTTTTTTCTATTTTGTACTTGTTTATTACAAGATAAAAATCATAGATAGCTATATAAAAACAAATATACAGCCAATTGCCACCGCGCATTATATATTTAATTATAATACAAACAAATTTAGTGTATTTAGATGAAAGATCGACTGTTTTTTTAAGACTCGTTCCATCATATAAAAGCATTTGTTGTCCTACCTTGCTCTATTTTATTTTAAATCCCCTTTTTTGTCTGATAACCTTTTTTATTTTTCCACCCATATGATTTCCTTTATCCCCTTTACCCCCCCTTTTTTTTTTTTTTTTTTTTTTTTTCTTATACACATACATACATATAGCTTATCATGTCCACTTTACCACTACCACCTAGAATTCTTGGTCGAGTCAGGGCAATATACGCTTACCAGTCAGAAGAACATTCCTCACTCAACTTTCAACAAGGCGACCTCATTGATGTTCTCGCCAAGCTTGAATCAGGATGGTGGGATGGATGGTAAAAAAAAAAAGACAAGAAAAAAAAAATAACTCTAACGCTAACCCTATTTTGTAGGTGCAACGGAAGCCGAGGTTGGTTTCCTAGCAACTATGTTGAAGAATTTACAGAGCATGGAATAGCAGGAGCAGCACCCAACAAAACGTTACCATTACCACCGTATGATGAATCCCTTCATAGCTCCAATAGCTCCGAGGTGAGTCGAAATAATGCGAATTTGCCCGACGGCTGGATCATCCAAATGTCTGAAGACGGCAAGACATGGAATTACTTTAATGAATACACCGGTAAAACAATGACACAACACCCCGAAAACGATATCATCTCTACCAGTAATCATCGTGACAGTTATGCTTCCGACGATGATCCATCCAATAATGAAGTCTTAAAAACCGGCAAAGAATTGCTGGAGAATTGGGTTGAACGAAAGACTCCCCAAGGTAGATTGTATTTTTGTAATTTGGTTACGCAAGAAACTACTTGGGATTACAATGAAATTGACAGTGAAACAGGTCGTTTGGTAAGACTTTATCTTGTTTTTCCCACCCAATTTATAGTACTAACACACATCTTATTAGAAAAAAACCGAGGAGGAAATTGAATACCAAAGCGAAGAGGAGGAGCATGAAGATAGTCCCCGCGTCTCTATTGTGGAAGAAACTGTGACAGAAGAAATCACCTGGAATAAATTAGCAACAGGTGTGGCCTTTGCAATTCAACAATTAACCACCGTGTCGCAAAAGGGTCTCCATGATGAACTTCAACCGAAAACCGCTTCTATTGTAGAATCGGTACGTTTAATGTTGTATGCGTCTCGTTCAATGGAAAAGGACTCTCAATTGATGCAAGACCCTGTTTTTCGTGAACCTCGTCGATCTATCATGTCCTCTCTTTCTAAACTCGTCCTATCTTCAAAAATGGGTTCTGAAATATCAGAATTCTCTACTTCCATCTTGGCCATCTTCCAAAAAATTCAACGCGATGCCAATGATGTGTTAGTTGCTGTGCGAAATTTTGTCACCATATGTCAACGCTATGATATCTCGGTCAATTTTGTTAATCCACGACTCCTGGAAGATGTATCTCAATTACCCTTTGAGCCTTCCGCCACCACTACTGCCCTTTCCAAAACAGGGTCTATTGACTCAACTGAAAAGACGCAGGTTAACAATTCATTGACTCAAAAAGCAAAGTTTTTATTAAATCAAGATCTTGTCTTGAATCTACAAGCGTATGCACATCAAATCTTTGTCTCTACTGAAGAACTTTCGTTAAAGGTGTCAGATATCTTGACCAAATTCCATGAAAAGCAAAGTCTTTTCGATGATGAACGCACGGATGCTGTCACCATGTTTCGTACTCTGTCGGGTCAAATCAGTCAATATATTGTCGTCCTAGATGACATCAATTTAGACAACATTGATGTCCTTCAGTTACCATCTATTGCTCCTTACCGTTTAGGTCGTCAAACCTTGTACACAGCCATCGGCCATTTATTTGGCGCCATCCAAACCTTGACCAATATCAACATTAGTATCACTGAAGCTGTACATACTATAGAAGGTGCCATTGGAGCTGTAGAAGAATCTTTACACGCAATTGAGCAATCCGTCATTGCCATGGTCAATGAAAGAAGACGTAATATGGGTGCAAATCGCGATGATTATGTCACCATGTCACCTACTGCTTCTACGGGACTACTGAGTCCTACTTCGTTACAGCGTGGTTCCGATTCGATACTGGATCCAAGTGAGAATTACTCTATTTTTCCTAGTAGTAGCCAAGAAGAAAGTGATAATGAATTGAATGAAGATGGGATGATTGGAAAATCCGTGCGACGTAACACTGTAGCTACGATCAGTTCTAATGGTAGCAGCTATAGTAAAGTTGAGATGATGAGTCGACGTCGGCAACAAAGTATTCGAACTGATGACCGTTCTCTGGATTCTAATGACACCTTGGGCAATGATCATCATCCCGATGATATTGAATTTGGTATTGATAACACTGTCAAGGGAGGAACATTATCTGCTCTTGTGGAACGATTAACGGTGCACGATACCTTAGGTAAATTTCCTTTTTCTAATTGCTTTATTATATTTTTTTTGTAACCTTATTTTTTTTTTTTTCAGACACAAATTTTATTGCCACATTCTTACTTACGTATCGCTCATTTTGTACCACGGAGGAGTTTGTTGGATTATTGGAAGAAAGATACAGTCTTCTTCCGCCTGAAAGATTAACCCCTGAACAATTGGAGATCTGGACAGAACGTAAACAAAAACTGATTCGTTTAAGGTTAGAAAAAAAAAAAGTCCACATATTTACAACATGTGATAAATTAACCTTAATTCTTTTGTACGATTAGAGTTTTCAATGTCATGAAAAATTGGTTAGAAAATTATTATATTGATGAAGACGAATTTTTGCTGGGACGATTGGAATATTTCACTAATACACATATTCGAGACGCTTCATCCTTTGCCGCCAACCAGTTGTTAAAGTTGGTCAAGAAACGAATCGAATTAAGCGCTCGAGGCGAAATGAAGAAGATTATTCCAAACCCGATTTCTGGCCCTGACCCTATTTATCCAAAGAACATGTTCAACATCCAATTACTGGACACAGATCCCTTAGAAATGGCGCGACAACTGAGTATCATGGATTTTAAACTTTATAGTAGCATTCGTCCTATTGAGTGTCTCGGTAAAGCTTGGTCAAGAGATGGTGCTGATGGTTCCGTGGCCGTCAATATTAAACAATCCATCAAATATTGTAACAGATTAACTGCTTGGGTTACCCAAAGTATATTACTCCCAGATGAAGTGAAAAAGCGCGCTATTGTCGTCAAATACTGGGCTCAAGTTGCAGACGTAAGAACAATCTCTGTATAAACATCTCAAAATGTATTGACTAATACATACAAATCTCTTTTTTTTATAGCACTGCCGCAGCATGAACAATTATAATACTTGCATGGCTGTTTTATCTGCATTTGATAACAGTTCTATTGGACGATTAAAACGAACCTGGATGGTAAATTACTTTGAAAAGGCACGAAAATAACGAAAAAAGGGAATTAACCCATGATTTTAGATGAGTAACCGAAGCACGATCCAGACGCTTGCACAAATCCGTAAATTGATGGGAGCCAATCGAAATTTTACAGAATATCGACTGATCGTACACTCTGTGAATCCACCTTGTATACCATTTTTGGGTATCTACCTGCAAGATTTGACATTTATAGAAGATGGTAACCCTGATTTCTTACCCAAATCCAATAACCTAATCAATTTCGCCAAACGACACAAGACAGCTGAAGTGATTCGTGAACTCAAACAATTTCAAAATTTTGCATATAATTTCCACCCCATTAATGAATTTCAATATTTTATCAAGGCGAATTTGGATCAGACGTATGATGTGGATAAATTATATGAAAGAAGTCTCAAGGTCGAGCCTAAAAACGACTTTCCTTCCATCAACTCATTGATCATCAATGGTCATTAAAAAAAATTTAGTTTATGAAAAACATTTTCCCACAACCTTTCCTTTAACTCACAACCCTTACTTTAACCATAGCACATGAGGGTGATATACCTTCATAAATAAAACGAACAGATATGAAATAATTACCAGCTTTAGCTGTATTGAACTTTAAATTGTTATGCATAGAAAGTAAAGGTTTACATTAAAATAAGGTAATATACTCGATGTCATAAAAGTTATGACATGAATAAAGTGCTGTAGTTTTTATGAAATGGCTTGGACGTTGTTAGCGATGAAATTGCCAATAAAATGATATCAGCAGCAAAAACAGAATTAACCCCTTGTGTTAATTGACAACAGTATTCTTAATTACCCGGTTTTGTTTAACAGTTGAGAAGTATCATTTTACACGACTTCCAGAAAAGTGAAATTTGGAAAGTGTAAAGCTTAAACAAAAAGCAGTAGTACTTAATTGGATGTCAGACAAGGATATGTCAAAACAAATTGAGTTTTTTCAATCTTTACATAAGTCATTCTCATGGTTGGGAAAATGAGCGTCTATCAGAACCATTGTTCATACCTTGCATTTTGAGCACAATATTTGGAAGGGAGGTTATTAATACTTCTTTGAGAAAACCCATTACAACAGACAGTGCCAAAAAAAAAAAAAAAAAAAAAAAGTCAAATCCACTGTTCCAAAAAGCAAATGAATCCTACTAGCTGAATTATCACCCCCCCATCCCACACACACACACACTTTACCTTCTACCCATATGACTCGACCAACTTAAACTTTCAAATTAGATAGCCTGTTGGCATATTTATCAACTAAAACCCTTCACATTTAAAGAATATCACTAAAAATTAATTTTTCCGGTGTTAACCATTTGATGTAATCGGCTCGGTTTATTAAATCATTACTCAGAAACATCTGAAAAAACAAGTATAAATATCGAAATGTATCACTACAAAAAACAAACTTTATAATATTTCCATCTGTATTATTTCCAAAAACATGGATGAAGCATTTATAGATGGTTTGACCAAGAAGGTTGAATCATTAGAAGAGCCTGTTTGGGGTCAGGAAGCTGATCAAGAGAGAGTCAATCAGGCTACTCGAGCTGCTGAACAATTGACCGGATCTGTCAATTTACAAGGCCCTCCACCCCCAGGCCCTCCACCTCCACCAGGCCCTCCTCCTCCACCAGCTGGCCCTCCTGGTCCTCCTGGTCCTCAAGGTCCTCCTGGCCCACCTGGCCCACCTGGTCCTCCTGGTCCCCCAGTGGGCCCACCAGCACCACCTCCACCTCCACCAGCACCACCAGGACCTCCTCCACCTCCAGCTGGACCTCCAGGACCTCCTCCACCTCCAGCTGGACCTCCAGGACCTCCTCCAGGTCCTCCACCTCCTCCAGGTCCTCCAAGAATGTTGGCTGGTATTAATGATCCTCCTGGAGCCCCTCCTGGTCCACCAGCTCCAGCTCCAGCTCCCGGTGTTCCAGGTCCTCAAGCACCAAACCCTGGACCTCCTAGATCACCTAGTCCTCATAGTCCAATCCCCAGTCCACCTGGATCTCCACATCCCAGTCCACCTGGATCTCCAAGACCTCCTCCTGCTCCTGCTCCAGGTCCTCAAAACCCTCCTCCAGGTCCACCTCCAAGATTGTTAGTAAGCAATCTGAATGGTCCTCCAGGTCCTCCACCTCCAGCAGGTCCTCCAGGCCCATCTGGTCCTCCACCTCCTGCTCCTGCTCCACCTGGTCCTCCTCCTCCAGGTCCCCAGAGCCCCCCTCCGCCTCCAGCAGGTCCTCCAGCCCCACCTCCAGGTCCTCCAGCCTCACCTCCAGGACCTCCAGCTCCCCCAGGACCACCCGGACCTTATGTTAAGATGCTAGCCAATACTGTTTCTGGTCCTCCAGGTTCTCCTCCACCCCCAGCTGGACCTCCAGGACCTCCTCCACCTCCACCTCCAGGACCTCCTCCACCTCCATTCGGAGCTCCTCCTCCTCCACCTCCTCCTCCTCCTCCACCTCCAGGACCTCCTCCACCTCCATTTGTGGCTCCTCCTCCACCTCCTCCTCCTCCACCTCCTCCTCCTCCTCCTCCAGGACCTCCTCCACCTCCATTTGGAGCTCCTCCACCTCCTCCACCTCCTCCTCCAGGACCTCCTCCACCTCCATTTGGAGCTCCTCCACCCCCACCTCCTCCATTTGGAGCTCCTCCACCCCCACCTCCTCCATTTGGACCTCCACCTCCAAAAATGTTAGCTAACAATCCTTCTGGACCGTTTGGACCCCCTCCTCCCCCTCCTCCACCATGGGGACCACCTCCTCCACCTGCATGGGGACCTCCTCCTCCTCCTCCTCCTCCATGGGGACCTCCACCTCCTCCTCCTCCTCCATTTGGTCCTCCACCACCGCCTCCTCCTCCATTTGGTCCTCCACCTCCTCCTCCTCCATTTGGTCCTCCACCTCCTCCTCCTCCATTTGGTCCTCCTCCACCTCCACCTCCTCCATTTGGTCCTCCTCCGCCTCCACCTCCTCCATTTGGTCCACCTCCTCCACCTCCAGGACATCCTCCAGGACCCCCAAGACCTCCTTCTAAGCCATCTGGCCCACCTAAGCCTTCTGGCCCACCCGGTCCTCCTCCTCCCAAGCCATCTGGTCCTCCTCCTGGTCCTCCACCTGGTCCTCCTGGTCCTCCACCTGGTCCTCCTGGTCCTCCTCCTGGTCCTCCTCCACATAAACCATCTGGTCCTCCTAACAAGCCTGGCCATTCTGGACCTCCCGATCATGGACATGGTCACAAGGATAAGGCTATTGGATCTGAAGGTAGTCAACCTGTAGCTTCACCTGTTGCTATGTTGGGTGAATATCCAACATTGAGTAATACACAAGACCTTGCTGCTTTAGGCCAACTTGGAGCATTCACTGAAAACAGTGCTACTATTCATGGTATGAACTCAAGTTTGATCTTGATTACTTTCATCATTGCGCTTATCTATATGCGTATGTAAATAACACAGACACATTTACTTGTACATAATTAAATAAATAAAAAAAAAATTGTGTTTATAACTTATAATCTCTCTCCTTTGTTCTTTTGATTTTGTAATCTTTAACTTTGTCATCCTTTTTCTTTGTAGCTTTTTAACTTTGCAATCTTTTTTTCTTCCTTTTTTTTTATTATATCTTTCTCTTTACAATCTATCAATTACAGTTTGTAATTCTTCCTCTGAATAGATTTTGAAGTTGTGTTCTGGTGTGACTGATGCAATTTGGACATTGGCCTTGTTTAATTTCTCTTCCATGACAGACTTCAAAACAGTTAAAGCAAGTGTCTCGGCTTCCTTTAAAGTCATAGACTATTTTTTTTTTTAAAAAAAAGAACTTGTTAGAATGTTACCTATGAATAAACAAGATCATGCATCTTACTTTGTGGTATTCTTTTTGTAATTCGGTTTGAGCACCTTCAGAACCTGAACCGATAGCCTTGGCTTGAAAACTCATGAATGTACCTGAAGGATCAGCATGGAAACTATGGATTGGTCGGATGTATTAGTGTATGCATGACTCATCGTGTAATTTTTGCTTCATCATCACTTACAGTTGAGGTCCATTTTCGTCAACGCCAGCAATAAGCAGTGCAACACCGAAAGGACGACTCTGTAAAATAATAGTTTAAGCAACATTGTCTTTATCCCTTTATTTATGCCTCGTATAATATTTGTCTTACCATGATTGACTCTTCACCCTCAGCACCTTCACCAAATCGTAATGCTAAATCACAAACACTTTGAGTAGCACTTTCGACTTTAAGTTTTTCGTCGTATGTGAATCTATGGTTCTGTGTGTAACAAAATAGTAATCAATAGGCTATTCTCAGGACAAAAGTTTGTTCAATTTCTTCTCCATTATAATTCATTACCTGAGCAGCAACACGAGCATGTTCAATCATGGTTCTGGCATCAGCTGTCATTCCACTAACAGCACAACCTAAATGTTCATCAATTTCCATAATCTTTTCAATTGAGCTGGCTTCCAACAAGGTAGAAGAAACACGCTTCTCAACAGCTAAAACAACACCTTCAGAGGTTTGAACACCAATGGCTGTTGTACCAAGCTAACATGTAGAAAGATGAGCATTCTTTTCATTTTTGATTATTTGACTACAGAAGGCTCTACCCCCCTCCCGCTTTATTTTCAATATATATATATGTACCTTGATAGCTTCGATAGCATATTCGACTTGGAAAAGACGACCTTCGGGTGAAAAGGTATTTACACCACGATCATATTCGGAACGCGTCAAGAACATTGTTTAAGAATTTAAAAAAAAAAAAGCAATTGAAAAAGAGAATCAACTCGAGTTGAGCGGACCGTATTGCGTATTGAACAGAACGCGCGTAAAGTTTCAATCTCATGACGGCATCAAGACAAGTCACAATCAAGCCATGATTTTCTGTGTAACAATTAGAATTGGGAGAGGAGAGCATGATTGTCCACCTATTGAAATACATTGGCAATCCTTGGCGTATTAAATCGGCTAGAGGGGTATCATGAGATAATTTCTTTAAACTGTATCAGTATGGGTCAAAGCGAATAGGTCTATTTCAGTAACTTGAAATAATATATGCACCATTCACAATTGGAAATAATTGAAATAGATTACGACGTTTCTTAAAGGCTCCATTCCCATCCAGTTTTAAAAGTTTATATAAGCTATAACACAATCATGTATCATTATATTAAATTCCCTCTTAATATAAATATATGTTCTGATGTCCTACAGTCAACTGTTTATGGTTCAAAACTCATCCAGAGCTTGATTTTTTTATTATTTTATTAATTATCTTATGTACTGACAATGTATAAATTGTACAAGTGGTATTATAAAATGAACTAATCGGTATAGATATTATTCGTCGTACTTGTTAACAGCATCGAAATTACAATGAATTTTATGAATGACACCCGTTCCAAAATCAGCTTCCATGCGCACTTCTGTCAAGCCAAAAAACATCCTAAATAATTTTATATTGAGTACGACATGACAAAAACTTCAATTCATATTTACCTGACTGTATAAGCTATGCGCTCTCCTGTAGCAACATTTGGTATGGATGGTATCGGTACAGAAATAGCAGCGACCTGATGCACACCTTCTTCATCGAAATACCTTGGCTCGTTATCACCATCTGTGGAATACAGCATAAGGTCTGTTGCTTTAATAGTTCCATAATAGACAAACATTCTCTCACGAATACAATGATCAATAGGTATTTCATCACCCTTTTTAACAAAGACAAGGAACCTAGATGTACAACGAATACTTCCGTCTGGACGTACAACACGGGAGGATGCAGGGTCAAGCCTTTCATCGAATGGAAGCCCCGCATTAATGCCGTAAGTACGACGGGAAACACGAGAGGTGATGACTCTAGGATTTAGACCGAAATAGACTGCACCACGAACAACAGCCATAGCAGCTCGTGGAGGGCAAAGGATTTGCTTGACTCTGCTGTCAAATACTTCGTGCACACGTTGGAAAAGATAGTTGGATGAGCCAAATCCACCGACTAAGAATATACAAGAAAGGTTTTTGTCGTGTACCTCGTTATACTGCTTCTCCAATAATGCTATCTATGACAAATTTTGAGTATGTAGGCTTTAATTTATTTTTGGAGATAGTGATGGGCTTACCACTCGTTTAATCACTGGTTCAAAGACCTTTTCTTTCAGTTCATCTGCTCGTAATGCCATAGTACCTTCATCCAAGCAATCAGTGTCTATATTTAACTCAGCCAAGTTTACGGATACGGGTATATTCAAGTATTGATCATCCAAACCATCGAATTCTGGTTTGATATTATCCACAAACTGATCCATCAAATTGTTCATCGCAGCAGCTGGTAAGCGTTTCACTTGATCGCCCAGTTTTTCTTCCATCAGTGTTCTGAAATTGTGATCCAAGAATACACTACCGCAGCTTTCGCCAATCCCCTTTGTCACTTCTTTTAATCTCTTGTTACTTTCCAAACGATCATCTAGAACCTCAAATACAATGAGATCTACCGTTCCACCACCAGCGTCACAAATCATCATTCGATCTCCTTTATTCAGATTGACTTGTTCACACATTTTCTCGCAATATAATGCAGCCGCTTCTGGCTCCGAAATTAAAATCAATCTGTCCTGCGGATCATCCTGACTGACAAGACCAGCGAGTATAGCTGCCCTTCTCATGGTGCTCTTGGCCAAATCTGACCACATGGCAGGAACTGTCAGACAATAACGAAATGAAGAAGGATCGTAATTCTTGGCAAATCCACGTGTGACGTCTTCCAATACATATTCATGAAGCACCCTTAAATAATCAGCAATATTATTCACCGGTGACCTTTATATGTTCCAATTAATTAGTTCTCCCTTCGGGTGTATTTATACGTGTACGTACCTATGATTTGCAGCTATGCCTTTATGGAGACTTTCGTCCAAATTGAGTTTGAAGTTTGACAAAATTATGTTTTCCTTGGCAGCTTGAGGTTTGAGCATCATCTTCTTGGCGCCATGACCCCAATCAACCAAAGTTTTGGGATCTGATATCTTATATACTGATAAGGTGGGTGTCTTTGGGTAGAAATTACCTCCTTTGTGGGGCCTATTTTTATAAATTATTAAACAAGATCAAGACATGTCCGCAAACACACTTACCATTTCTGAACATCGAATACTTCAGCATTACTGTTTTGGTTATGTGTAAAAGCGTAAGAGGCGCCCGAGAATGTTGTGCCAAAATCATAAGAGATCACAACTTTGTATTTATCAGTGGCGGCAAGCATTTTTTTTTAATTAATTATAAAGAAGTAGAATGAAGGGCATTTTTAAAGCTGACACTTGATTTTTATACGCCCTTATTTAAAAGTCAGCGTACGCGAAATAAATTATAAAATTGGCAAAACTCTTTGTCTGCAACTTCAGCTTTTCAGTAACACTTGCCTCAATGACAGAACTTATAGACAAAATTTCTGGCTTACAATATAAAATACAGCCGAAGCCCGTCGTAGTAAAGTATAGAATCTACTTACTTTTGGCTTTGCTAAACTTATTTTGTTTTGGAGGCTCGGGCCTTAGAGCAACTGGAAGAGGCAGAAAATTTGTCGTCCGTACCTGACAATGTTGAAACCTATTCTGTGACATCAGACTCTAGTGCAACTACAGTGAATACCGTATTTGCCTTGAATACTCGTAAATCAGACTCTTTATTTTTATGTATTGGAAATAGAAAAACTTAGTTGTCTTTAATATAGCTCGCCCTAAAGTATGTAGCTCTGAATGGTTACAACGTATGCCAAGCAAATGGAATGACAGCTGCAAATTGAGACAGTTTATTATCTGGGCAGCTGAAAGCTTGACGGAAGAACTGAGTCACATGGGCCTAGAAAAAAACCCTATAGCCGAAAAAGTGCAAGCTCGCTTTATTTACACACTAAAATCTTCACCGCAAGTCGTTTCATTATACAAACATCCTGCAGAGAAGTCTGCACTGGCGCATATGTACGGACACGCTCAACCGGGACGAAATTCAGTTAATGTTGAGAACGAAAAAATGTTACAAGAATACCAAGATGATATTGCAGCGTAAGGCCATTTTTATTCTCAATACGGCATCTTGCGTGTAATTGATGCGTTTTTTTAAGTATAAAATATGAATGGAAACAATGGGATAAGTGCGAAATTGAGATATTAGAAAGGCATGCAAGAGCTGCGGACAGTCTTTACGCTTTGACAAGAACAGACAAACAAGAATTGAACGAGAGTAATTTTTCTACTGCAGAGATAGACTTAGATGTGATGATCTTAAACGACAACTTCGAAATCACTCAAACACAGGAGCTTCTACCCGACCTACCTTTCGAGATAGCCTTGTTCAAGCAGAAAATGCATACTGCCTCTGAGTTTAATCGCCGTGCTTATGAATTAGCATTCGATGCCAGATGTAAATTAGCTCATATAGAAAGGGAAAATTCAAGGGTTACTCCTGAGGACGAAACTCTCGCTTTATTCAAAAACCATGAATTGAAACGAAAGAAAGAGCAGAATAAGAACATGCAACACCTGTTGAGACTATATTCACGAACGGCTACAAAATCAGGTCCTTCAAAAGCATCTAAGCTTTGAGTACATCAACCTTTGTTTGTGTGTTTGTAAATAAATTTATAGCTAACTGTAATGACATATACCGCTAGGAGATATACATTACACAATCACCGATATAGCAAATAATGACATGTATGTTTGTTTTGTCAACAACAATAAATACTTATAATAAAGCAGCGAATATACTAAACAAAGGGTTAACTTTTACTGATATTATTGTCTTTAAAAAACAAGCTGTGTGTGCCATTTTTTTTTCCAATAGTAAAATACTTATTTAAAAAATGTCTAGCTTAATTATTGATGAAGCAATTCATGCAGATACGCACCACAAAGACTTGAAACGAATTGTTGCCATCAGTATCGACGAAGAATCGGGTGAATATGTGTACGACTGGGCTATTAACAATTTTATCAACCCGGATACGGATTTAGTAAGAGAGTGCTTATGTAAAAAAAGATATAAAAAGAAAAAAGGAAGCACATCTAATTTTTTTTTTTTTTTTTTTTTTTTTTTTTGAAAAAAGGTGGTCTTTTTGAATTGTCGACAGATCGATGCTCCTGCAGCTCCTTATATCAACCCTACAGGATTTATCGAGGAATTTGACGAGAAACGAAAAATTAAGAGTCATCAATTGCTTCGATTTTATGCTGATCAATTAAAATTTGCAAATGTAAGGTGAATCTAAACTTTGATTATACTTTGACATTGAACAGTTTGGTTTTTTTTAAAAAAAAAAAGATAGCAGTGCGAGCGATTGCATTGGCGGGAGAACCTAAAATGGAGATTATCCGGAAAGTGACAGAATTAAATGCAGATGTCTTACTTCTCGGCTCTCGACGACTGGGTACTGTGAAAAGGTAAATGCGCATATGTAAGAAAGAAAAACCTGTCTAAGAGAAAAAATAGAGCATTGCTGGGAAGTGTCAGTGACTACTGTGGGCACAAATCCCCTTGCACCGTCATTATTGTTAAGGCCCACCCTAGCCATCCCCAGGGTAAACATGAATTGAGAAGTGTCTTTAAACGACATGTGGAATAAATCAGAGAAATTTTTTCTTAACTTTTTAAAAACGAAGTGTAATATCGAAGAGATGGCTATAATGAATAAATGCGTGCTTTTAATATGTAAAATAGGGGAATAATGTGTCCTTGGTTCTGTGAAGTCTTTATTTTAGGTGGGGATATTTGTGTCTCTTTACAAATGAATTATTACAAAATACAAACGAGATTACATGGGCCATTCTGTGTCATCCATGGCCAAACGAACTTAAAAAAAAAAAAAAAATGTTAACACACAGATATAGCCTTATTCAAACAGGTTACTTACGGAACATATTAATAGCAATCGCAATGACCAAAAATAGAGTCATTACAGCAGGTCCATACTTGTCAGAAAAATCACCAAGCTCATTTCTCTCAACACGGTCAGCACGATCGTGATATTTATAAAGGGCGTAAATCATAACAGACATGGATAAAAATGTAAAGATGACTGCTGAAATTCGACCTACTTTGTCGGAAAAGTTTAAAAGACCAATCGCTAAAGCGCCTAACAACAAAGTGAACTTTAACCAATGTAAGAACGTACGTTCATTAGCAAAAAAGGTCTTTGCTGGAGGTGCCTTAGAAGGAATAGGACGACCACGGGAGGTAGTTGTGGTAGCCTCTTTTCTAATAAATATGGTCTTTGATTTCTTGAATAAGTTTTTTAACCCAGCTGGAGATAACTGCTTTATTAGCCCGCCGCCTTCGATATCACGATCACGAGTAGGGGTATGGAAATTACCATCACCAATAAGTAAAGGCGTTGATTCAGTAGCATCACGCATCGTAATTTGGACATGCTCATCTGTAGTTAATTTTGAACCATCATATGCGCTGCCACTACTACCTGAAACTGAACTGCTGGAAAGAGCATCAGGACGAGACACACCAAACACCTTGTTGCGAGGCTTTCTGATATCTACTTCCATTTGAGGCAACCAGAAAGGTAAAACATTGATGTTATCCTCCAGCAAGGTAGCACAACCATGAATGAACTTGGAGAATTTGGGTACTGATTCAACCAAGTGAGAGTTCACTAACTCAAGCACCCACTGAGGGGGCTCCTGTCCAACATGGGTTTGAAGCTTTACTTCAAGTACAGCATAAGGGAAACGGCAAATATCGCTTTCAGGTAATTGTTTGAAAGGGTAATCAACACCAATATCCATACGGCGCCAGTTCTCACCAGATCTTGGTTTACCTCCATTGTCTTCACGAATAAGAGACAATTCTGTATCTAAACTAATACGGACACGAGCATCACCTGGCAATTGGAAAGCAGTACGATTATAGAAAGTGCGCATCATAGGATGAAGTCTCTTTGTTAATGTTGTGTATTGTACTTCACTCGCCAACTGCTCTAATTCTGCGATCTCCTTTTCTGATTTGCGACCTTGTTCTCTTGTCTTTTGGAATAACTCATCTGTGGTATATGTGCCATCAAGGAATTGATTGAGGTATTTTTCTTTGATTGGAAAACGTGCCTTGACGGACTTTTCACCCGTCCAATCTTCGTGATGCGTTTTACGTTCCACAAATACGGTATTTGAATCCATACCACCATACCATCGCATACGGATGGCTTCTGCTCCTTCGCTTTTTTCTAATCTACCCATATATAACTCAAAATCATCATTGTCATAATAAACACTAGTGATGGCTGAATCTTGAGCTTCAAACTCCTTGTTTGGATTGAAAACGAGAACAGGCAAATGCTTAAGAATTACCAGTTTGAGTTCAGTGATATTATCAGGATGAACCCTATTTAATTATAGTTCAATTTAGTAGAGATCTTCCATTCGTGACTAATTGTGCGCACTTACCAATATTTTGTTGTGTTTCTAACAAATGCAGCTTGCTTACCACCAGCAGATGCATCACCGCCTCTTTCTTTACCACGAGTACGTACACGATCATACAAGGTTGAAATACGAATAATCAGGTCATCATAGTTCTCCTTATAAAAAGGTTTGGCATTTAAACGAACACCAAACATGGGCTTCAAAGGCCATCCTGTCATTTTCTACAGCCGCAAGAAGATAGCAAAAAAAAAAAAAATTAGATTTGTTACCCCACGTGCGAAATTTGATTGGCCTGAGCCAAGGGTCTGCCTTTTAATCCTTAAGTAACCAAAACTTACATCATGCTTTTTGATAATTTTCAAGAAACCAGTGTAATTCAATCTTGTAAATTTCGCCAAATCATGGACATCAGCAATAATATGGCCCAATTCAATTTCAGAGGCTGTAAATTCGTCTTCTTCGGGATTTTCGGACTGACAAAGAATATCAACTTCGCGAGTTTCGATTTGGATACGACGATTGATTTCACCGAGTTTAACGCGCTGGAAAGAAAAGACTTTATCAAGTTCCTTTTCTAAAAGTTGAATAAATTTACTCTCGCTATCTTCAGACCAAACACCATTAAGTGCTTCCTTTTTTAAAATTGCTTTCAGGTCTTCGTAAGCTGGTTTGTTTTTGTTGGATTAGTTTCAGAGTTATATGTAAATATATACAAAAGATAATAGTCTTACCAACATAATGAAATGTCCAGTCAGGATTTAAAGAAGTTCTAAGCGTATGTCCGAATTTCATATTCTATTAAGATAAAGAAAGAAAAAGAAAAGAAGAAAGCGTTTTATTTTTTCGAACTTATGACAGTAAAAAAAAAAAAAAAAAAAAAAAAAGAAAGAAAAAACTTTTTGGTCTCCGTCTTAAATCTGCACTGCTGTGGAATCATTAAATTCAATCAAGATCTGGCCTGTTTTGACTGTATTCCCGGGTTGCACATGAATTTTCTTGATTGTACCAATACGAGGCGTCCTAAGAATGTTTTGCATCTTCATTGCTTCCACAACAACTAGTTCTGTTCCTTCCGACACTTCTTCCCCTTCATTTACAGCAATACTTATAATTCTTCCAGGCATTGGACTCGACACGATTTTGCTTTGGTATTCAATAGATTTTGTCTTTATATGCTTCGATAGATCGTATTGCTGATCATTCATAATGTTGATTTTGTACTTGCTGCCATGGTATTGAATTCTAAATCCCAAGTCGAGTGGATCAAGATACTGAATGACGAGACTCTTTTTAAGTTGTTTTTCAAATAATGAATGTGCCAACAACCCATCCAAGGGCCATTCTGTAGAGAAGTTGAATTTATCCGTAGAATCTGAGGAAGCTTCAAATTCAGATCCATGTTTATGTTTGATGGTAATTTTGGTGCCAGTGATTTTTTGGCTTTGTTCATCAGTGATTTGAACCCAAATATTTTGATGCTCAGATACGATTTCATTTTTTCCTTGCCAATTTCTATTCTCCCTTTTGATCCAAATTGCACCACTAACAGCAGCCAGCTGCTGAAGCGCCTCACCCATTAAATGCTCAGTCTGAAATCCTTTGGGGTATTCCTCGGCCAAAAAATGGGTTGTGATTTGTTTACCATCTTGAAACCTAGGATGAGCAAACACAGCTCTTAATAAGGGTATATTATGTGTTACGCCTTTAATCACATATTCATCCAATGCATGCATCATCAGTCCAATGGCTTCCTTTCTGGTCTTACCGTGTGTTGCTAATTTACAGATCAATGGATCATATTCTACATACATTTCAGAACCTTCAATAAATCCAGAGTCACACCTTACTTTATTTTCAATCATCAGTGGCTCTTGATAAGTCAATAATCTACCAACGGAAGGAAGGTACTTTTCGGGGTCCTCTGCATATACACGGGATTCACAAGCCCAACCATTAATCTTAATATCATGCTGTTTCACATCCAATGGATAGTTTGAGGCCGAATAAAGCATTTGCTCGACCAAATCTAATCCAGTAACGTATTCTGTAATAGGATGTTCCACTTGTAAGCGAGTATTCATTTCCAAGAAATAGAAATTCTTGGATTCGTCTACTAAAAATTCGACTGTTCCAGCTGAATTGTATCCGACATGCTTGGCCAATGCAACTGCTTGCTCACCCATTTTTTTTCTTGTGATTTCATCAACATGAACACTAGGCGACTCTTCAATCACTTTTTGATTTCTTCTTTGGATAGAACACTCTCGTTCTGGTAAATAAACAACGTTTCCAAAATTATCACCCAATACTTGAATTTCAATATGTCTGGGGTTGTTGATGTATTTTTCAATTAACATACGATCATCACCAAACGATGATTTAGATTCTTGTTTCGCTAATTTAAACCCGTCCCTCAATTCGTTATCGTTCCTGAAAATAAAGTTTCAATCAGTATCTGGCGTACTGTGTTCCCCCCCTTTTTTTTTACCTACCATGCAATTCTCATTCCCTTTCCTCCTCCTCCTGCACTCGCTTTAATCATTATAGGATATCCAATATCGTTTGCAATTTCAATAGCTTCATCCGCTGTACTGACCTCTCCATCAAACCCAGGAATACAGTTCACACCACTTTCTTTAGCAATAAGTTTGCTCTGGATCTTATCACCCATAGCAGCAATGGCAGAAGCTTTAGGACCAACGAATCTCACGTTGTTTTGTTCCAAGACTTTTACAAACGTGGGATTTTCACTCAAAAATCCGTACCCGGGATGAACCGCTTCGGCGCCTGATTGTTGTACAGCCGCCATAATGCGGGGTATTGAAAGATACGATTCTGATGCTGTGGCTGCTCCCAAATGAACAGACTCATCGGCTAATTGAACATGAAGCGCATTGGCATCCAAATCACTGTATACTGCTACGGTTTTAATTCCCATTTTCTTTGCTGTCTTGATGATTCGGCAAGCAATTTCTCCTCGGTTGGCAACCAGTAACTTTTTAAAAGTCTGGTTAGAAAAAGAAGAAAAAAAGGGTCAGCTTGGACATTGCTCTTTAGTTGGGGGGAGTTTCTCGCAAACCTTCTTATAGTTACTCTTCAGTGGCGTAAAAGATACTGCTTCAGTCTCCCTGACCTTTGTGTCAGTTTGAATACCTCTTTTTGTGAAGGGCATGCTGCGGACGCAAGGGGAATAGGCAAGCGTTCTTCGTCTTAATATCAATGGTGTAGCAGTCTTTAACATGTTCATTAGGCATTTTTGTTGTGACATTGTGGATGTCGAAAGAAAAAAAGAAAGGGGAAGGTTCACAGGTGTGGGAAACCATGAGAAATATGACGAAAAACAAGGTCACACGTGTATTTAAAAACAATTTAAAAGGGAGAGTGCTATTTACAAGGTATGCGGTCCTAATTTTGTGATTTTGAATCAAAGTGTATGCTTTATACCACTATCTGAAATATATCCCGATACAAATACAGTATACAAAGCTTAAGGCGGACCCGTTCTAGGAAAAGCAGCAATCAAAGTCATAATGCAAAGGTATTACCTGATTCAATAACAGCAGTAAAGGAAATAAAATCTGAAAACATTTCAATTGGTTCATGCACATTGATACTTGTCCCGACTCTCGCTGTAGCGCTCAAAAAATGCTATACGTAAGCAATGGACGGGGGAGAAAATTGTGCCTGTTCTAAGGTTCCATCAGGCAATTGGCTTCCTTTGCGGGATTAAATGTCAGCTTTAAAAGCAAGCGATTTTAATAGATGTTTATTTTTATTGCTGACCTTTTTTGTTTGATTTTACATACAACATGTCAATGGCAGAATATAAGTTGAAAAGGGACGCGTGCCGTCCCAAAGTGCTGGATAAATATGAAATCATTGGCTTTATCAGTTCCGGTACCTATGGTCGAGTCTATAAAGCCAAATCACGAAACAAGTAATTACAACTTACCATACCCTTTCTTGTGAAAAAAAAAAAAAGGAACTAAAATACTCTCAATTTATAAAGGGACGATCCTCGTGAATTTGCAATTAAAAAGTTCAAACCAGATAGAGAAGGAGATACTCACCACTATGTTGGCATTTCACAATCTGCATGCAGAGAAATCGCTGTAAGAAACGTTTCGCTTCGAATCAAAAGCTTCAATTTGACCTTTTCCCTTCATAGTTGTGCAGAGAACTTCGACATGAAAATATTACAGCTTTAGAAGAAGTTCTCTTAGAAGACAAGGCCATTTTTATGGTTTTCGAATATGCAGAACATGATTTTTTAGTAAGTAGGCAATCATACATGATTTAAAAGTAGTTGTCTAATGAATCTAATTAGCAAATTATACACTACCATTTACACACAGAAAGAAAACCTATTATGGAAGTCGTTATCAAGTCGCTTTTATGGCAATTGATAAATGGTGTTGCGTACTTACACTCTAACTGGGTTTTACATCGAGATTTGAAACCTGCTAACGGTATGCAAAGCGGAATACATATACCTTATGTTTGATTTATTTAAAAAGAAGCTCTATTGTAGTTTTGTTAACAAGCGAAGGTATCGTTAAAACGGGTGATTTGGGTCTTGCCAGACTGTTCAACAAACCATTACAGCCATTGTTTAATGGTGATAAAGTCGTTGTTACTATATGGTACCGTGCGCCTGAATTATTATTTGGATCAAGACATTACACAAAAGCAGTTGATATGTGGGCGGTAGGTTGTATATTTGGCGAATTATTAGCTTTGAAACCAATATTTAAAGGTGAAGAGGCAAAAATGGATGGCAAAAAAAATGTGCCTTTCCAAAGAAGCCAGCTTTCGAAAATTATCGAAATTATGGGGACACCAACAAGTAAGAAATATTGAATGATATTCCGTTATCATGAACTAATGTAATTAATCTAGAGGAAAGATGGCCTTCGATAGATCAGCTACCAGACGCTCAGTATCTGTCCTCCTTCCCTCAGTAAGTTCCAGAATATTTGATGAAATTTTCAACCCTATTTATATTATTCTATTAGGACTCCCAACAATTTAAAACAAGCATATCAAGTCATGTCGATCCCTAAAAGTGAAACAGGGTTCAATTTACTGTCTGCACTATTAGAATATGACCCTGCAAAAAGAATAACTGCTGAAAAGGCATTAAACCATCCATATTTCCAGGAAGATCCTAAACCTGCTATGAAGTAAGCCTTATCTTTGTCCAAACAAAAAAAGAGATATATGTATTTATTAATTTGGTTATAGTGTGTTGACACAGCAAGGTATCGAATATCCACTTCGTCGTATCACACAAGAAGATAACGATATCAAGGCATCAAAAGCAGCCGTTGTGAATAAAGATGATCATACCGGTAGGTTATCCAAGAAACCCAGAAATGCTTAAATAAATATTTTGTTTGTTTGTTTGTCTTTTCATGCATAACCCATTTGAATCAAATCCGGTAAACTAGCATCATAATAAATATTTTCGTTTGCGTGATATTTTATCTCGGCTGGTATAAAGCGTCTAATAGGCTGTTTCTTTGGAATAGGCGGGTCCTCTTGCCAGTGACGCTCTAAAGAGATGGTGACCTGAATCATCATACGTTTAGACAAAGACGCACCTTCCATAAGATCTTGAAGCGCCTTCTTTGAGGCGTGAAATGGTTTACATTGAGCAAGATATTTTGATATAACTATCTGGCGGTCTCGAATTGCATTGACGCGTAAAGTATGAAACGCATCTCGTTTCTTGGCCACGACTTTGGTCATTAATACACCTGTTAAAAGTTCGCAAACAGTTTCAGCGGAAGGTCGATTGTTTGGATTTTTGGATAAACAACGGGTAATTATATTTTGATACGCGGGATCCACATGTTTCAAAGTATTTATTCGATATACGGTTGGACAAACAGCGATTGTGTTTGGGAAAATAACACCTGATGCCAATTGCCAAAGAATGATTCCAAGAGCATAGATATTGGATGCTTGGTTCAATGTTGCGAATTCGTAAGATACTTCAGGTGAAATATAAGGCCAACGACCATAACGAGATGAGAGAGGTACCGAAGACCAGTCATCTTGACCATCAACGATTTTCAACTTGAGTTCATGCTCATCATATATGTTGGATACCAAAATGTTTTTTGGCTGTAAATTCGGGTGCACCCCATTAGATTGATGTAAGTCACGCACGCAAGAAGCTATCAATATAGAGATTCTACACGTTTTTTGAAATGTCCACTGGTCTACTTGTGGAATTAATTGCTCCAAACTATGTTCCATAGCCGGAGACACAAGAGCGAGCTTATAATGGTGTTTAAATCGAATCGCTGTGATTCCAATAACTTCTTTTGGTATTGCTAATTTTTTTTGCTGTAACATGCAAAGGTTGATCTCTCTTAAAATCATTCTATTGCGTTGTCTTTGATGGGGAATTCTACAAGATATAATGTAAACTTGACCCATACGACCAGATGGCAACATCTTTCCATGCTCAAACCATTGAGGTGGAAACCACTGAAGAGGTCTATTTAATGAACGTATGGTCTCTTCGATTTCAGTTGGGTAGTCAAAATAATTGTGAAATAGTTGATCGTACAATGTTTTATATTGATTTGTAGTGGGTTTCCAACCATTCATAAATGTCGATTTGTTTAGTTGAAGCATATTTGACCAGTAGGTGCTCATATCACTATCATCATTCTGAGCAAATGGTTTAAATATATGATGACTGTTGGCTGTTTGCAACACTTACACTAGTTATATCATTGCGACATTCTCGAATAGGATTTAAAAATTCATTTAAATTTCTTTGAATATATTCATTGACCAGTGTTTGTTGTTTGGGTGTGGAAGAATAGAAAATATCAAACATTATTATTTAACAATAATAATAATAAAAAAAAAAGAAAGCCCTTTTCTTCCCATCGTCGTCAAATCTTAATTTATAGTTTATGAAACACACCACTTTTTCCATATGCTGTACGTCATAAATTGGTTTTTTCCGAAATACAGGTCTGATGTTCAACTGCCAGAAAATATTCCCATGCCTTACCTTCAATGAAACACTATAAAAAATAAAAGGGGATTTAACGAAAAGGTTGTGCTATGTTAATACTACACCCTGGTCAAACAAACACCATGATGATGTTAGCTTTTTTTAACTAGGAAAAAATCGGCTGACAGCGTGTCATGGCATACATGATATATATTGCATAGAAGTTTCTATTTAACGATGAGAAAATATGCCAATGGAAATCCAGTTATCGCTAAAACGTCTTATGCTTGGTCTAAACCAGTTTTGATGTTGTAATTTTTTCAAGGGCTTTGTAGAGTGTGTAATGCATCCGTGACATAGAACATCCGTGACACAAACTATTTGCTATTCCGACAACTGACAGAAACTAAATCTTCTACTGCATCACTGTTATTTCCCTTTATTCTCACATTTTACCATTAGAGTTACTAATATGCCAAACTATCCCAAGTATGCACATGTAGATGAATTCAAAGCGCAAGTATAGGAGCGAACAATTGTTCATATTTGCCGATATCTAATAGTCTTGCTTGATTACAACAAGTTTGATTTTTTAAAAATGGGGAGGGCGAAACTCTAACTGGTCGAACAGTGTGAAATCAAAACATGGCGAATTTTTTGAAGCCTGATGAGACTCTTTTTATGTATTGGAAACCCATGATGGACTGCTTTTCTTCCAACTATTATATCACCCCTTCCTTTGTAAATGCCTAGTGTGAATGTACAACACTTACTACAAGCCATAACTTATTCTCCTCAATTCTTTAGGCTTGGATGTGGCTTACTTAATAATGATGCTTTTGAAGATGAACGGACGAAATCACTGATTTGTCTGGTGGGTCCGGCAATGGGTTTTTCGGTATGTTCTTCGGAAATGAAAAATAAAAATAGTCTGCATGCAAATTATGACTATTTTCTTATTTTATTTTTTGCAAAATAAAAAAAGACATCATATAATTAGATGTAAACTTTAAAAGATAACAATAATAGACTTATTAAGCATCTAAAAACAGCCTGTCTTTTTTTTTATTAATGTAAAGGTCGATCTCGTTGTCATCCGAGGGTGTTCAATTGGAACAATTCCTAGGTAATACTTTTAAATAAGAGAATTGGTTCGTTCAACAAAATTGACCTTGTAAGGAATGGGCAAAAGAATCAAACCAGCGGTTACAGGATGATCAATGTCCGGCAACTGCTCTTTTCCATTGGCGTCTCTCACAGGTTCAATCGTACACTTGGATAATACTTGAATAAATGAAGTAAATAATTCTACTTCAGCTATATAGATACCAGGGCACATGCGTCTACATATTTTACATGTTATTTTTTTTAAAAAAAAAAAAAATTACGTACAACGATTGAAGACACTTTACCTTCCCCAACCAAAATTAAAATGATCACGTTCTTCGATTTTACCCTTGGCGGCTGCATCCATTGTTTTGAGATTGTTCATGAATCGCTCGGGATAGTATTTTAATGGCTCAGCGAAAACGTCAGGATTTTGATGCATACTTTCCATACTAGAAACAACCGTAGCACCCTTAGGGATAATATATCCATCGACTAACACTATGTTGAAGGGTAAAATGTTAGTTCTATTTTAGTCGGAAATGATATAATGTTTTGATTACCATCGGCATCCATTTTATGAGGTATACCAAAGGCACCTATAGGTCTAAATCGCATGCCTTCCTTCATCATAGAGACACAGTAAGGAAGTTGTGTTCTTTTTGAGAATTCAGGAAGACGACCATTTAACTTGATAAATGCATCAATTTCATCTGCAGCTTTTTTTTGAGCCAAAGGATAGTGACACATAATGACAAAAGCCCAGGAGAGTGCAACAGAAACAGTGTCGGTACCACCATTGATCAAGTCGGCTAAATTTGATAAAGATAAGTTTTTTTAGGTCTTACTTCAACAATAACAGTGCCTTACAAGTGATAACAATTCTTTCTTCTACAGTGAAATTGAATTTGTCCAAAGATTTTACAAAGTTTGTACCAGGTCTTTCTAAGGCCTCAGCAATTAATTTGCGGTAAAGTGGATTACGCTCGTTATTGATAAAGTTTTTCATTGTGGCATGTTTTCCAGAAAAATAATCTACAACGGTCATGATGGGTATAAAATTGGGTATATCTTGTTCCATGGCACCCATTACCACAGTTCTTTCAATGATGTGTGACATTGTTTTAAATTCGGGATCTTCAAATGAATAATGTTTACCAAAAGCAGCGCGACAGATAGTATTCAGCGAGTTTAAATGCAAGTGAACAGTAGGGTCTACGCCATTCTCCTTCTTGGAGTACTCTATCAACCGGTCAACTAAAGCAGCTGCTTCGGATTGAATAGGTTTAATGTAGTTTTTATCAACTACTTTGGGTGCAATTATACTTAGCACTACATAATTATGAATGGTCAGCCATTACATAGATTCTCTTTAGATTTAGTGTTAAAAGGTTTTTACCTGCTTCTCGAGCATATTTCCAGTTTTTGGCATGAGCACTAAAGACAATACCTCTGATTGTGGCACAAGTATATTTAATTACAAGAGTTCAATTCAAATTAAAGTTAAATTTAAAACTGAGCTTACTTTCCCTTGAGCGCGTAATGATTATGCGCGAATGTCATATAAGGTCTGTTTGAAGCCACAGCTCCATTCGAAACAAACACTTTGTGAGCCAAAATAGGATCATCGATCATAATCCAGGTTTGAATTCCCATACGAAGTTCGATGATTGGGCCAAGTTCTCTATGCCATGCCACAATAACTTCGCCGGGGGAAGTTCCCAAGGAAAACATATGACCAAAATAAGGATAACGAGAACCAGGAATAGGGATTTTCTTGACTTCTTTATCTGATTTATTATCCTTATATGTTGAGAGCCACATGTGGGAAGAGAGCAAGAAGACAGTAGCAGCCGCGATACTGACCACCGGTACAATTTTCTCGCGTTCTAGGAAGCGAGGAGGTATTGAATTAATTAGGATGTTAATTGTATCCATGTTTTATAAAAGAATAAATAAATAAAGGATACAATCTTTCAACTACGATCCAAAAGATTGTAATTTATAAAGATTTTAATTCTTAGGGAGCTTTTGCAAATGTATAAAAATATGACGTAAGTCCGCTATATTTGTTTTGACTCAGTCACAGGTCTGGAGAAAGAGCATGCCGCTCAACAACGTTTTAAATATATTCTGACTTTGAGTATATGCTTTTATAAGCTATTGAATGTACGTGGCTCTTATTATGAGTGATACCCATATCTGCCCCCAGAAAATAGTAAAGTCATGCATAAAAAGAATGAGATGCTTTTTGTACATTTTTTTTTTTTAGGTCTCTTAGGGACAGCCAAATTTTCTTAGGGATTTTCTTAGGGACAATCAGGGTGCGCGTAGTCGTAATGTCGGATGATGATACTTTAATAGACACCAAGAGGTCGATATAACTTATCGTCTAGAACTAGATACAAATATATCATTACTAAAGTAAATGTTAAACCAGTATGTGTGTGTTATAGCTTTCTTTCAGCTTCTTATTTGGACTCTACCTTACTATTTCTGCGTAATATTAAGATCAAACGAGTTCAAAGGCGAAAGATTGACGATAGAATTTTTTAGGTATGCATAAATTGTTCATTATACATTTATTCGTAATTATTACATTGTTTTTGGTTGTATATTCTTGTTTGTAGGTGTAAAGGACAACCACATCACATATCTTACGTTGTGACTACGTATGTAGCCGATGCCTAACAGAAAATTTACTTAATGACCCGTAATTTTTCACTCCCCAAGTCTAACATACCTTGAAGAGGAGAACTTTTTCTGATAATACTGACTGAGACGTGCTCATCATTAACAAACACGAAAAACCAAAAACGATAATAATTAACAGTCTGCCTACTAATCAAAAAGTTTATGCTTTTCAACGAGAAACAATTCTGGACGATCCTGCAAGCCTATCTTTTTCGATTGTAGGACAAAGACAATACAAGGATCCAATAAAATTCGAATACATCGGAAATTGCTCACAAAAGAGCTATTGCTATGATGTTTTAGAACAATAGTGTGAAAACAGTTTATATTTCTATTCATTAAAAGCTTTATTGATAATGATCAAACATTGTCAGTGTTGAAATATTTAGGCAGGGGAGTATGAGAGAGAGGCCCACAATTTGAAACAAACATTATGAATTGGAGTATGTGGCACCAGATATAAGCGTTATAAACAGGCAGTCCAATCAAATGTTGCTAGGCGAATCTTTTGTATTAAAGCACGGTACAAAAAATATAGCGGTTTTTATGAAAAAAATACAAGCCATTGGATACATGCAATTGCACTAGACCTTAGTTTGACGATCAAACCCCTGTGCCTTGTTTGTCTTAGTTACACCTCATCTCCGAAAACCTCGAACAAATAGAAATCACTGGCGATCTTATCAGCACTCGTAGTAGATTCAAGCGTTAATGAAAAAGATGATTATTTAATATTGTCACCTCACAATTAACTCTTACTCTTCTTAATTAAGACTACGGTTACTTTTCCGATATATCTCTATTATTACTCGTTAATGTCTTACCATAATCTTACCAGAGCGATATCTATTTTCCAAATCTAGTTCCCTGAACAGGCCACTTTGTTTGTATACTTATTAAACCGTTTATTTCCCACAACATTGTTAAACAATATTGTATCTGGAGCAAAAAGTGAATGTAAAAATATATATATAAAGAAGGATCTAATCTTGTACAAATCGATCTAATCTAATACATGTTGAATAATATTTACGAGGCTTAAGGAAAAAGCGAGAGTAAGGTGACATCACTGATCGATAACTTTTGAATTTAAACGTTCGGTACACATAAGTTAAACCTTATATGTCACCATGTACAGATTTACAAATGAACTAACCTCTGTAATTATATATATATATTAAGCGTAGTATTTCATATATGGCTATTGGTCCTTGGGGACGGTATTTCTGGTTCTTTGAAACCAATGAGGCATATAAAAATCAATTGTTTTTGTTATGTGAGTAAACAAAGTCTCGTCGTTAAATAAATAAAAAAAGTCCCACGTGGACGTATTCTGAACGTCAAAGATGAGGGGTCAAAAAGAACCGAGTTACAACCTATTATGAATCGATGAAGATACACTATATTGATGTCAGTTTAGCGGTAGTGGTAGTTTATTGAAATATGAATGTTATTAATAGTAGTAATCGCTACATGTTGCATGTGTCCTTGTCAATGTTTGCAGTAAAAGTTATAAACGCATAACCTATAAAAAGTGCCGGAGCTGCTTTTGGAAATAAGTTTGACTGCTGGCTTTGACAAAGAAAAAAAAAAAAAAAAAAAAAAAAAAAAAAAACGCTTTTTATTTTATTTTCCTTCTTGTTTGTTACAAACATTCTTATTTTAATATACCATCATGTCAACATTATCATTTCCACCTTTTCACACCGATCCTGTCGCAATACCCATTACAGATACTAGTGGCGATGAAGAACAAGCATATAAAGATATGATTAAGCAACTGGCAGCCCAAGCCCCTGAGCCGTATGGTGCTATTCCTCCCTTAATAAAAAAGAAGAAGAAGAAAAAGAGAAAGACAGACAAAAGAAACTTGCCAATCAGACGAATGTCTCATGTAGAGAATTGGATCGCTGTAGATAGTAAAGAAAGCATACCTGACGAACAAGACCTGGTAAAAAAAAAAAAAGAAAAAAAAATTATACATTTGTACTTAAAAGACTAACATTTAAGTGTTAATTGCAGAGACATTCACCGTTTCGTAACTTCCTGTCAACAGATTTTTTAGTGCTACCTCTACATATGCCGCCTCCTTCTCTCAGTGCTACATCAGAACAGCAACTATTACGCTCAGTGGAGAAAAAGGAGCTATCAACAAATCCAAAATTAAGTGCAGATTTCAGGCCTGTGCTATTTCCTATTCCAAAGGGGATTCCGGTAGTTGAAGAAGAGGATGAGGATGATGAGGAGGAAGATGATGACGACGAGGAAGAGGATGACTATGAGGAGGATGAAGAGGAGGATGATGACGATGAAAAGAGTCTGAGAAGCAAAACTTCAATACCTTCGTTTTCACAATCTCAAACACCTTCCACATCGACAACTAGATCTTATGCAATGTCATCATCACCACCGCATACACAAGAGCCAACAAGATCGCGTTGGATGGAAACCATTGCACAGTTACGCAGATCACTGATAAGATCTACATCACCGCGTAAAGAGGAAGAAGAAGAAGAGGAGGAAGATAAGGTTGTAGTTAAAAAGAAGAATATCGACTTTATCCCTATGCCTTTACCACCCAAACGTAATGTACGTAAAAGACGATCAGAGGCTACGACGCAGCCTAGATTCAACCCCGAAACGAATACCTATACAAGAGATACCCGATCAAATCCAGATCATTTAAGAATGATTTCAGCCGAGTTAAACATGATGAGATCCAGGAAACTATCTAGTCCACTGAAACCAAGAGGTTTTTTGCCTAGAAGAACTGATTCATTCATACGGGGTGACAAAAGACGTTTATCTATTTTACAAAAAGAAGTATTACCTAATAATTGTTAAATTAAAAAGAATAAAAACTTGTACTCCTTTTTTGTTTATTTAAAGGAGATATAGGAGATATTATAATAATGGGTATGTCCTGGGTACATATACCCAGCCACCGATAGCTTAATTTTGTTGGCCTGGAACCTTTCTTTTATTATTGTTATTGTTATACTATACGAGAATTATGCTCTCATGATTTATATGAAGGAAGGGAAAGGGGGGAATATATATTTTTGAAATGCTGATTAGAAATGAGTGTAATGATGCTACATGATTAAATCTATTAACATGAACTGATAGGTGGACTAGACATCCACCAATTATCACAAGTCAAATTTTGACGTTGTTGTAAACTCATCTTTTCATTGCTGCTAGTGTTTGTTCCTTTCTGAAATAATCCTGCTACAGCTTGAAATGCGCTTGATAAAGTTTTTTTAGACCGAGTAGATGACACAAAGACCGTCTTCTTTCGCTGCTGCTGTTGCTGCTGTTTCTGCTGTTGCTGTTGTTGCTGTTGTTGCTGCTGTTGTCGTTGTTGCTGTTTGGATAAGTCGGGTTGTGATTGACAACGGCGTGGTTGACTTCCAATACTGTTTAAACTGGTGCTACTACCATTGACAGGCTTTTTGCTATTGCAGCAGGATTTGGTCATACGCAGTATTTTTCTACCACTGTTATCAAACATGTTCTCCAAAGATTCAAGCAAAGGTAATTCCGGAAGTTTAAGAATACGTGTTTCGTATTCGTTGGATTGAGGGTCAAATGCAGATAAGCGCATTACACCCTTATCAAACCGCAAACTGTTGTTTGTGTTGTTCATTTTTGATGTGATAAAAAGAATGGAAAGGGGAAATGTATAAAGTGTCGTGATAAAAAAAAAGAAGAAAGAAAAATTAAGGAAGTATAAATAACATTTAAAGTTCTCCTGAAGTCGGTGAACGAATTGAGATTGTTGCTTTAAAAAAAACCAACTTAAAATGCGTTCACTGCAGTCACGATCAAATGGCTGTGGCAAAACCCACGTTTGTATGATGTACATTTTATTTACTCTGATAGGTGGAGGATAAAGTTTCATGTGTGTCCAAGAAGTGATCATCGCTTTTCAAGTAGTGAACAATCATGGTGTTATCAAGTTCAATTTCCTTGGAATAAAAAGACCCCGAATCAATATAGTCGTGTATTCTACAGTTTCTCACTTCATAGTTCACTTGTTCATCAATGTTGGACCAACGGAACCATTTTTGTACCTGGGAATCTTCATGTCCGCTCTTATATCTTCTTGGGATGGGGGCATCTGCTATCCACTCCACCAAATCAAAAGATAGCCCGTAGCATAACCCACCCATAAATGTATCTCCGACTAAGTATCCCCAGTAAGACATATTGCGGTTTGTATGTGACAAATCATACTCCATGCGATCCAAATGTAAATACGAATCATCATCTGCCTTTAACACAAAATCAAACTTATCATCTTTTCTCTCTGCCATCGTTCTGAAGTATTCGTATGTTTTTCCTTCATTCATATTTTCTCTTGTCATGTTGATCCTCAAAATATCATTGTAATCATCTATTTCTTGTTGTAAGCTTTTGGGGATATGGTTAGCCACCATCACAAACTTATATTCTATGTTTTCTGGTTTGTATTGAAGATATGTGTCTCGAATCATTTGTCGACGCTCTGCTTTTTCTTTGGTTGTAAATATTCCAATAAATATTTTGGTATCATTGTATGTTTGCGCTCCATGAAAGGATGGCAGCGTGGTGGAAGAGCAATCCCACTTCAGCGGTCGGCCAAGATTGGGTGCACTTGTCTCGTGGAAAAAGAGGATGGTGCCAACAATCACTGTGACCAGTGCTGCTAACTTGAATACCAATAGTGATCGTGGAATAAGCATATTAAGATATATGTAATAGTATGTAGTCTATGAATCGAAAGCTGATTTCTGGTTAGTTGTTCATCTGAAGGACATTATAAAGAATATCTTACCTTGTATTAGGGTTCTATCGCTTTGCGATTATATTAAGTGCCTTTTTTTATTATTATATTATTTGGTAAAGAGAAGAAAGAATACAAAATTTAGATCCTTTGAGAATAAATTGGTTTACAAAAAATCCGGGAGTGAAGGAGTAATATTGGTGTACAACATACTAAAAACGGTTATCATTGGATGCTAAGCGATGATCTTATATATAAATATATATTATAGACGTAATACATATCCAACATATGTGCAACGTTCGCCTTCTGTATTACGAGCTAAATAATAATTTGTCTCACTAATGTTATTTTTAAGCTTCTATTTCTAGTCACCGCACACCAGCTAAAGAAGGGCGGATTTCTAACAGGTGGGGTACGGCAATTTCCTTTTTAAGTTGAAGGCACTATTTTAGAATTTCGAGGGCTCTATTACAAACCATTGTTTCGTACTCTTCTTCTTTTTTAATACCACAGCACATGTGTCAACCATCGTTTTAGCCAAAAAAAACCTTTTGATCTTTAATAAAAAGGGAGCTTCAAAAATGGTTTATTTTTGCTCCGCTAAATCTGTAAATTTTGCCGATCCCTCTGCAAATAAATCTCCTGCCTCTCATTCAGGGACAGCAACATTATCAATGAAATTCAAAATATAAAACCTGTATCTTCACTGAAAAACTTGGTATGATTCATATTTTGTCCCATTTAGCGCTTATCTATAAAAAATTTGGTGGAAACATAAGGTGTTTTTTTTTGTTCATTAAACCGAGGATCCAAAGGTAAATCATTATAAAAAACATTTGAAACTCAATTACTGCTCAAAAAAAAAAAAAAAACCCTTAAAAAAGTTTGCTTTTCCCGATTCGTGCAAGCATTTTATTATTTATATTATGTTCTCATAACGAAAATATCAAACACTCGACCAAGATTTCACAATGCATTTGATATATTATATGGAATCCTATTGTGCTCGGGAAGGATTTATTTTGTGTAATGGGTGGAAGACGGAGAATTCCAGATGCGTGGCATTGTAATAAAACCTAGTCAGTAGTTGGAGCCGTTCATCCTCGTGCTATATATGTACGATAAAATTGATCTTGATCGGGTATTCTTGATTTAAAGTTCTCGTATTTTATCTAAGAAAAAAACAAGCCAAATGATTGTGTATAAGTCTTCTGGGGGCTGATTTAAACCTTGCCCACATTTTGTGATCAAAATACTACAAAAAACAAAATTCAGATTGGGTCGAAAAATGGCCAGTTCGTCTATAGGAATATAGTTGACAATCCTTAATTAAAATTCGAACATCAAGTAAATGCATTCACAGTGCCTTAATCTTACCCAATAAAGAGACAAATATAGGGATGCAGGAACTGTCACATAGTTGCTAAGCGCCTCAAGTCACATCATCAGATGGGGAGAAATACAACTTGAATTTACACAAAATTATAAGGTGCATTTGCTTAGCCGCATTTTTTTAATGATTCTCATATAAACCAAATCAGGGCAATTATCCAAGCGTCTTTATAGTCCAAGAAAAAAATTATACAACGTTACATATATTCTCTGAGCACTTGTGTGTCGCTCAACAAAGAGATACCATTTAAGTCGCTCACAAGTTAATTTCCAATAAAAATAAGAATCATGTGTAACTTCCAAAAATATGTTTTGGTCATTTTAAAGTTATCGTTGCTCCAAAGCTCAAAAGTGAAAGTTTCAATCTATTTCATCAACTTCAGGTCCCAATATACAAGCCTGTGGGGATAGATGCAATGTGGATGAAATAAGTACGTTCCTTCTTTTTCTCGCCACAAAGTTTACTTTCTAGAATATTTAAAATTAAAAAGCTATACTAGCTTGGATTTACGGGTCATACGAGATCGATTTATTCGAATCCAAGTGAAGCTAGATAAAATGTAACTTCATCATTCAAAACTACGTCATGTTTAGATGTATTATTCTCCGTTTTAACATTTTGTTTTTAGATTGTTCCTAAAAGTCGGAGCAAACCCCAAATTCACTGGGACGTTAAAAATATTTAATGCATGCATGGTTTGAGGTGATAAAGTGGCTCATAACGTGGACGAGCTACTGCTGTACAAAACTTTGTTCCAAAACACTTTTTACCAGGATTAAGAAAAAAGCCTTCTTTGATTGAGTCTTTGCGTTTCTTGACCATCTCTAAAAAGGCACATAATGCTAACCGGCAAAAAAAAAAAAAAAAAGAGAAAGAGAGAGAATGATAAACTAGCTTGTGATTTTAGTATTTGTGGCGTTGATAAATGTCATCAGAATTTTTGATAGATCATTTTCAGAATATACGACAAGATTTAATATTCGTCAGTTTAAGACTAAGAGCTAAGCGTTTACGCGGGGTGTGGCTCTGACGATTAATTTATGCAACTAGCGTTACTTACTGGACTTATTAGACAATAAGGTATAGATTAGAAAGATAAATCTAGTTTGTACTTGACAATCAAGTGGTTGACAGCAGTGCTTTAATAGTCATAGCAATGTTGTATACAATCATACTATAAACTTATTTTTGGAACTTGTGAATTTTGACCAGCTTATCTGAGAATTTCCAACAATTGATTTTGATCTCTACTGATTTTTAGAGTTTTGTGCCGATGAATGTTTCATTTCTATTTAGCTCACGTATGTTACTGATCAAACTATTTTTGTTGTACTTTTTCAGAAGCTTCTCCGTATTTTTTTTTTTTTTTTTTTTTTTTTTTATTAATTGTTATATGGTCGTGCACAACAACGTATAGTTCAATAAAAACGGCAATATAAACGTACCAGGAGTAAAATAATTCATACTTAAATTTTAATATGTATCAGTTATAATACTTATTTTTATCAAATAAGTTTTTCTTAATAGCCGAGGGTAGCTGATCATGAGCCAGATAAACAAAGTAAAAAACAAAAATCATGAAAAAGGGGGCTACTATTTATACTAAATGCGTAGACAACTCAGTATTCTAGCCAATCAGTTTGATTGGAATGGGCACTGCCTGTGAAGGACATTAAAGACATTAGTTTTTCGTAAATAATAGCCTTTCCAAAAGTCGATCATTTAAATTTATCCACATCCGACTATTATCTGCTTGTCTGAAGAGGGTACATCTATATATTACAATCCCTGTGTATTTTTTAATGCAACACATATGAGTCTACCACTTTTCTATGAGAAATAGTATCTGAATGAAATTACTTTTAGTTATATTGCATAATTAGAATACAGCTTAAAGTGTGGTCTTTGAATGTGAACAAAAACGAAAATGGCACTTGAAGTTAAATGCGAATGTTTTACTCTAGACATATATTTAATTGTTCAGGATATACAAATATATTCTTCGTTTAGGGTAAAACTAGCTGAGCCAGGCGCTTGGAACAGAAGTCGCGTCTATTTTAAAAACACGGTACGTGTGACGTTGATTTAATTCAATTTTTTATCACAAAAGGACCTGTTTCGTTCTCAAACTATTTTTTTAATACGTTGAACACAATAATGACGAAGAGAAGTAGTCCCAAAAAAGCTGCACCAGAGAATGAGACCAACAGTAATGTTTTAGAGGAATCAAAAATGACAAAGGCTGCCGCACTTTCGTCTTTAAACAGCCTTGTACCTCAAATATTCATGGATGCTCAGAAACCTAACCAACATTTAAGAAGTGATTCCATTCGTTTAAGAGACATCCAATTGGCATGTTGTTTAAATTCCCCACGTTTAATTGGTGTACGAGAAGATATTGATTATGAAGGCGAAGAGGCATTTGTAAAAGAGATCTTTAGAAACATCAATAAGGCATTGAACATTAGAAGAAAGGAACCTCATGCTGACCGAATTGTCCGGTTCATTGCAGGATTTTTACAATACAACCAGCAAAGAGGTAAATGCTCGCGAGAAAATTGTGTAAAAACACGACTTTAACGAACAACAATTTAGATGTCACGGCAAAACAAGCTTTAGCTAAACTTAAAGGGCATAAAATTCAATCAGAAGCCGAACCAAAAATTAACGACGACAACGCCGAAGACGATATCACTGAAGAGAATGACAGCAATCAACAGGTGGATGAAAATATGGTAGACGACCCGATGATTGAAGATGATGTATATGCGGAAATTCCCTTAGCTTTGGAAACTGAAGTTATAGAAACCGAAGTTTCAGAAGAAGCCAGTGAAGATCAAGAAGAGGGAAATATGAAAAATAATCCAGACGCTAATGAGGAAGAGGAAGATGACGATGAAGAGGATATTGAGACTGTCAGTTCAAGACTTGTGGAAAAGCTCTTGAGGCATTTATTAAGAGGGTTCACGGCTAAACTCAATAACGTGCGTACCCGCTGCTGTCAAATTGTTGCTCTTAGTATTGGATCGATGGGCGAAATTGAGTAAGTTTGTTAAATCCTAAAGTTGATTGAAGTGTCACTCAATTTTTTTGGGGATTTATAGTGAGGATCTTTATCAAGACTTAAAAACTGCATTATTTGAACGAATCATTGACAAAGAGGCTTCCGTCAGAATTCAAGCCGCAACCACCCTTTGTCGTTTACAGAGTGCAGATGCGGATTTGGATCCAATTGATAACAAAACGATCTTTCAAAAACTAATGTGGTCGTTAGAACATGATACAAGCGCGTAAGTTTTTAAAAATTGATACCTTGTGGATGGAGACTTATTTTTTATCTTTATTTCAATTTTTTTTTTTTTTTTTTTTTTTTGGGAAATGATAGTGAAGTGCGACGAGTTATTTTGTTCAACATCGACCCAGTGGAAGAGGCTTTACCTTACATCGTTGGAAGAGCTAGGGATCCCGATGCTACCAATCGTCGAATTGTATATCTGAAACCCTTGTCAGATATACAAGATTTTAGAATGCTTAGCTTTGATGATCGAAACAAAATCTTAAAATGGGGGTTGAGTGACCGTAACAATCTTGTCAAAAAAGCAGCTACCACTATGCTTTCGGAAAAATGGATTGGACATGCAAACAACAATCTTATTGAATTTTTAGAGCGCTTAGAAATCATGAATCCTGAAGTTACTGAAATTGCAGAAGGCGTTTTTAATGCATTCTTTACTGCAAGAACGGATATCGTGAATGAGATTACTTTTGATGGTAAAAAGAAAATATCATGTAAATTGTATTGAAATTAACAGCCATTAGCCGAGTTATGGACTAACTTGACACCCGAAAGTGCTTTTTTGGCCAAGGCATTGATCAAGTTTTTACAAAAGGATGAAAGTTTAGGCGAGAGGTTAGATAGTATTTTACCTGAAGTCACACGACATGCGTTCAATTTAAAGTACTATAATGACTTGTACCGTTCATCACCTCAAGAAACCTCAAATGAGTACGAATTCATCACCAGTCAAATGTTAGAAACGGCATTATATTTGGATTATGCCGATGAAGTCGGAAGAAGAAAAATGTTTGAACTGTTACGAGAGATATTGAAAGCGTGTGAGCTATCGGATGATCACCTTTCAAAAGTTGTTCAAATATTTCGTCTAATTTCTTTGGATGAGCGCGATTTCACAAGAACCATTATCGAAATTATATCAGATATTCAGGAACAAATGGAACCGCCACTAGATCTGGAGGAGGCTCCTGCAAAGCGATCACGATTGGATGAATCCCTTTCTACACAAAGTACTGAGGAGTCTGAATCTTTAACCGCTACTAGTGACATATCAGATATGAAAATTCTTGTCATCAGACTTCGATGTCTTAGTATTTGTAAAAGAATGCTTGAAAACAGTCAAGAGGTATAACAATTTCTATAAGCATACTTTATTTTCAATTTTTTCTTATAATTTGTTGATAGTCATTAATTGAAAACTCCAACTTGTACGGTTTGCTAAACGATTTGATTGTGCCAGCCGTTCAGACTTCAGATGCTGTTTTACGCGAAGAAGGATTACATTGTCTAGGTCTATGTTGTACATTAGATAAGGCACTTGCTCAGTACAACATTGCCCTATTTTTGCAATGTATCAAAAGTGGTCACGAGGAATTGATGAAAAAGGCCATCATGATCTTATTTGATTTGATGATGACATATGGCGTTCAAAGTTTAACTGCGCAAGGTTCCAATGTAAGTGGGCATAGGTGATAAAGTTAGAGTACAACTAACGTGATTATTCTTTTAGCCTGATGAAATTAGAGAGGTATTTGAGTTCTGCTTAGATCATGATAGTCCTGAAATCCAATCGATCACGACTATAGGTTTAGCTAAATTGATGCTCGCAAAAAGATTCCATGATGACGAGGTAAGCCCTACAAATACAGAATAGGTCCCAAAACTCTAATTAATTTTTAGATTTTGCGTCTCATGATACTTTTATACTTCTTTCCAACCGTGGAACCTGTAAATAACAAGATCCAACAATGTCTAACTTATTTTTTCCCAGCCTACTGTTACTCCTCAGCAGACCATCAGAAGTTTTTTTCTAATGTCACCATTCCAGCTTTAGAAGAACTTTGCAATACACATATGGATTTACAAGAAGACGAAATAATGGTGAATCCTACTCAGATTGCCGATATGTTAGCCGATTGGACAGATCCCCGTAAACTTGCAAAGTAAAACAAAAAGAAAAAGTGTCTGTTTTAGATGCACAAGCTAACTTGTATTATTTCTAATAGTTTGCATTTAAAAGATTTTTCAACAGATAACGAGAAGCCATCCGATATACCAGGTTGTCTTGCTATCGAAGCATTAAATATAATCCACACCGAACGCACAGGTTTAAAGAGAAAGACCATGGCTCACTTTTTATTGAAGTTACCCTTGGAAAAATCGGATTTAACACAGCTTCTGGAGATCCAAAGATTGATTACCGCTATCAACACTGTAATTGAAAAAAAAAAAAGAGTATATATATTTTGTTGTTTCTGACAGGTTTTTTTTTCTATCTTGTAGGATTGTCCAATTAAAGAATATGCAACCCGTAATGCCGTGACAAAATTATTAAATACGATTAACAATGCCATTGAAGACGGAGAAAGTATTTCTGGGACACGACGTAACTCCAAACAGCCTACACCACAAATAGAAAGTAGACAGCAAAGTCCAATTGACGATACATCACAGATTCCTATTGAAGATGCGCCACAAATTCCACGCCCTGCGGTAAAAAGCTCACAAAAAGATACAGAAAGCGGCTCAGAAAGTGAAGTTGAAGCTGAACCAGAAAACGACCAGGAAAGTGAGCCTGATAATGAAGCGGAAAGTGAGCATAATAATGAAGCGGAAAGTGGGCCTGAAAACGAAGCAGAAAGTGTGTCCCAAAGCGAATCTGAAAGTGAGGAGGAAAGCGACGAGGAAAGTGAGTTTGAATATCCATAAGCCAATAAAAAGTAAACTAGCTAGTTCGTATCCTAGGTTAAAAAATCAGATACAGTTTTTTTTTTTTTTTTTTTTTTTCTTGCATTTAGAATCGATTCTGCATGAAGTTTTTCGTTGAAAACTCGTTCCAAAGATAATGCAGAAAATTACACATAAAGAAACCCGAGAAGATAAACGATCATCTGATGAGTCTATCAAGCCGCAGTATAGAAGTTCTGGTTAATAGAAACTACTATGCGAGTAATGTGACTTGACGATGCTACTGTCGCAATCATAAAATTCCGCCCATGTGGTTTTAATACTGGGTACGCAGATACCACGATTCGGCGTAGAATCAAAACAAATGCTATTGTAATTGAGTGTTAGAGCGTACTCCAGCTGACCTACCCCATCAATGCGATTATCCAGTGTGATTATCTTACTAAATTTAAACATACGCATATAAGCATCATGCATGCTCTCGAAATCAATTATGTTACTGTTTATTAGTGCCCGATGCCCTCTGTGTAGCTTAATTTTCATAAGACTCGTAATAACTTTCTCCAGCAGACCAAAAGAACATAATATAAAGTTCACACTACAAAATTGAAGTTTTAGAGGTGTAGAATTAATGAAAGCTGCTAATTGCAAATTCGAACACATTATTGTAAGTCAAAATTTAGTGAATTGTTAATGATTTTTTTTTAAAAAGAAAAAAAAAAAAAAAAAAAAAAAAAATGATTTAATGCTAAAAACCACCTCGAAACTGAAGAAACAAAAAATGCATAAAGTTTATCAAATCAACGTTTAAGCAGGAAAAAAAAGTGAAGCAGTGTTAATATAAATTAGCTATTCGTGAAACTTGTCATATCCTAGGCGATTTCTTTTTTAAAAAAAAATTAAATCCTTGCAAAGGTGCATCGTTATATATTTGCGAGATGCACATATTATAAAGAGTTTTAAATCTCCAAGTCAACTAGGTACAGCACACTAATAGAAGCAATTATACGAGTATTCAGGTAAACAGATATCTAATTTTAACAATCTAAAAGTCAAAGTAAATACATACAGTTCAAATCTTTTAAAATATATGATGAAATAATTTATACATCTGCCTTACAAATTGTTTTTGTTTATAATATGGGAACAATAAAGAATAACCAGTTATCATTTGCAATAGTGATGGGCTGCCCTGCTTTTCTTAAAATTTATTACCATAGTTGCTCTGTGCAATGGCAGGAGAGAAACGCTCTAGCTATTAGGGTATGGTGGGGCTTATAGATATACATATCAGCTTGAGAAAGCCTTAAAATACATAAGCGTGACTTTGGTGATACCATTGTTTACAAAGTTTGCATGTGCTTCCAAAAACAGTATCCACAGTAAATAAAAACGTTGGGGCATCCAGGTACCACGATTTAATTTATACAAAACTAAACTCGTCGTGATATTAAGTTAAGGTACATACCATTTGGCTTTATTCAAGTGATGCGATGCATATCCCAAAGAAAAAGAAAGAACCACTTTAAATTACTGCGAATGTTAACCTTAATACACGCCTTTGGGAAAAATTGCGCCTGTCGGGCGTTAAAACAAGAGTTTTCTTTGTACCTCGATTTTGTGCAAAAGGATATGATTACAAAAATATTGCGCTAATTCAGGGTATACAAAAATTTGATGTCTTACATAATCGTCATAGTGATGCTATTACTTTACTAAGAGATTTTCGTTCTATATATATAAGAAATGTTTCTGTATCGCGAGGTTAGCATAATAGTTTACGCACAGTGCTTCGAGCGAACGTGCTGCAATCTATTTTTAACTACGATCGCTCTTATTCCTTATAATTACAACAAATGTTTACTATAAAATGAAAAAACTAGATATTTATCTAATTAAGCCAATCAGCACCTAGGTACCTCCCAGAACATCCCCAAACATACTGACGCCTTTTAAACTCGTGATTTTCTCGCAAAACGATATGATATGACCTGAAAGGGTTCAAAAGTTATAAATTTAAAACTGACAATTGAATGGCATCTTTTATGATATCATTTCTATATTCGAAATTCTAAAGTGTTCTCACAGTTTTTATTATTAGGCAAAATGAATCACACGTATTTTATTATCTCGATCGTGTAAAGATACACACACCAATCAAATTCTATTTAGTTCTTTGTCACTCGATGCATGTAGGTAAATCATCGAAACACACATTTGATTTTGGAAATAATGGTAAGGATATTCAGAATGACCAGCGATGAATGAAGTTTAGCACCCAAAAAGTGAGATCATTGACATTCTACGGAATCTCGATGGTCATGCCAACTGTACCGCTCCGTTGGTTTTTATCAGTATTAAGTTAACTGCTGATGAATAGAAACCAAAAGAAGAAACAGGTATTAATATCTTGGAGGATAAAAAAACTTGTATTGCCTAATGATTGTTTGCTTAAGACATTACTATAAATATTTTGTGGGGTCAAACAAAACATCGTTTATAACCATTGTTATGACAGCCAAAATTACTGTGATTGTAAAAGTTTGTGGCCCCTAATAAAGTACTACTTTCCCAAACCAGACTCAACTGAGTGTCCTTTTTTTTTTTTTTTTTTTTTTTTTTTTTACAAAAAATAAGTTGATTGACTAGTTTCAATTGGTCTAGCGGTAATAAGTTTAATTCTATAGTATTGGATCTTTTATCAGCTTGTTATTTAGACTTCATTGAACTTTTTCAGCTCGGCATTGGCACAAATATGTGTAAAGAGGCACATTTTTGCATGCATAATATCCTTCTTGGCCTTTTTTTGTATTACCGTACATGTGATCGTTAACCTCTAATCTCTTCCCCTAGTATGATATCAAAACAGCCACATTTATAGCTATATTAACTTTAAAAGTTTTACAGTAAGCTAATCAAAACCCCAAATTTGATGAAATTTATACAGAAAACAAGCTATAAATTTTAACATTATAAAATAATGGGCGTAATATAAAGAACGGGTACCTATTGTATATAATAACCTCCTTTGAAGTAATCAAACTAGTTGTGCTACTATATGATGATTGCTTTACTTCATAAATTGTTCACCTTTTACAATGGCAGACAATTGTCACTATATAGTGTTACCCTTAGTAATGCTGAGCCTGGTTATACCAGGATGACGAATTAATAATCATTGTATAATCTCTTAGCGTCATGTATACGTGCAATGTATAGTTTCAAAGCTAACCCATACTAATAAAAAAAAATAGGAGTAATAGGGTCCAGATCTTCATTGGAGGAAGGAGAAATGAGGCTGAATTTGATATATAAAATATGAAAGAACAATAGATGCAGATAGCGAAATCCTGTTTACAATCAGACGAATGAATTGCAGACTATAGTACCGGTTTAAAGACAAATATTGGCTGACGTATTTTGATAATAGAAACCCAGTTGTAGGATATATCGTGACCATAAACTAACAGGGAAAAAAGGTCTTGGGGCGTTACACAGTCAAGAAATGACGAATATATCTCTTGCGCAAGTTATTAGGTTCTCCCGTCGCCCTCAAGTAAAATTTCAGCCCGATATTATGCATAAATACGATGGTTGTAGATACGAATAATAAAGCGTAATTTTATATTTATTTTTGTAGTGTTTATATTCTATAATTATGTTTGTTTAGAAAGGAAAAAGATAATGTAACTATCTTCATTCCCATGACTTTTTGTTGATATAAAACAGTGATACAACTTGATCAACTTTACACAAGAGAAATAAAAAACGCCTTTGGAGATAATTTAAATCATGCGGGTTTACTTCTTTTATATCGTTCCCCGAGTTAAAAAAAAAAAAAAAAAAAAAAAAAAAAAGATGATCATGCAATATCTTATTATAGGAAAATCAATTTTTTTTTTCTTTGGCCAAGTTCTAATGTGAACTAACCTGAAATGAAAGACATATATCCATACATGCGTAAACAGTAAGTTGTTGTTATGATTAATAAAAATTTTAATAAGTATTCCATGTACATAATATGTATATGCCCATATAGGAGAATAGACGTTTCCAAGTAAATCTATATGAGATGTATTGGTCAGTGCGGCTCTGTATGTATATGTGAGCCATGTACTCCTCTATTACTACTTATAGGAACAGCACAAACCGTTTTTAAATCGGGAAAAAACAAAAAGAGAGATAGTGGAGAGGGGTGGTGATATCCTCTAACTTTGTGTATCCCTAAAATGGTCAGGGGTAGTTATTCCTATCATGCTTTTTTATTATTTAGTGGAACTAAAAAAAAAAAGTTTATAAAAGCAGCAAGATTTACTCTCGGTTTCTCTTCTTTTTCTTTCTCTCTCTTTTTTTGTTTACACACAAATAAACATAATATATACATATACAAATGTCTTTGGGTCCATCACTTAGCTCCTCCTCTGCTGGCTTAATCCATCAATCTCTACTTTTTAATAAAAGTAGTCAGCAAGTTGTTAATAATATCAAATCACCACACTACACATCCTGCACGAATAACAACAATAAATTTTCTTACCGTACCTGTCCCATTTGCTCACAAAAACTTTTGGTTCGAATCAATGGCTCCTTTGTTTACAAATGGATCAGCACACATTTCTCTACACATCATCATGAATATATGCACGTCGTTGTTAATTTGCAAGAGTCATGATTGGATGAAACTAATTTCATCACCTTATTGTAAATACTTCATACCCCCCACCACCACCACTACCACCACCATCCACACATCAACAAAAAAAAATCTCATTCTTTCATATATACATACACATAAAAAAAAACTTCCTCTCCTTATTTACTTTATTATTCATATAAATAAAAATATATACCTTTTAACAAAAATCGTCGCATGTTATCAAAAAAAAAAAAAAAAGTGACGCAGTAAATAAGATGTGTTGTACATGTCTAAAAAAAAAAATTGTGTCGGAAGTGTTCAATAAATAGGCAAAAAATCAAGTGTATCAATTCTGTCTTGCTCATTCCTCAATGAATGGCCGGGATAATACTTCTCCAAGAAGATTTGGTATCTAAAAAAATAGCGGATACGCCCTTATTAGTAACATGTATTAATATTGTATTCATGCATAATATACTCGCAAACATACAAATAGTAAAGCCTTTTTAACCGGTGTAGCATCATATGTCACAAAGTACCACTTCAAATATAAGAAGTTAAAGGTACTTTAATTGTGAAACTGATTGCAATATTTTTATTAAAATCTGGCTTAAAATGAGAAAAGTAAGGGGATAATAGGCATACTCATAAAAATGAATGGACATGAAGGGCATTTTTCTAAATATTTCACTCAAATAAACTAGAGACAAGCCCATATATTCCAAAGCCTACGATCAATATTCAAAAGAGTAGCAGGTATACGTATCTTTTTACGTGATATACATTGAATGATTTATTTTGAAAACGATTTACATTATACAGAGATGTTTTTAGTAAAGCAAAGAACTTGTATTATTATTTTGTCGTTCCCAACAATCCAATTGAAGCCGATATCAAAAAAAGTCAAAATTAATGTAAAAGAATACCATACAATTAAAGCTGTTTAGAAGGCCTTCAAAGTACTTACTTATATCTGAATCCAATAAATGAGAATACGCGCGTGTAATATTAGTAGATACGCAAAATTATAAACAGAAAATTTGTGAGCTAATGGCTTAAAACAATGGATTGATATCTAGACTAATTTCAACCATTCAACGAAAACAACCTAGAGATATGGAGGCAGCTCTTTGAGCGAGATACTTAGATGAACTCTTAGGATAAGGCACTCATTGGGTAGATAAATGGTTTGATTTAAGGATGTGCTTTTCATAATCCAATAAGACTTCATTTGGAACGAGTATGCCTTTTTACTTTTAACACCTGTTGTTTTTTTCTACTTCTGAATAATATGTATCATTTACATTGATTTGACTAAAGAGTGATAGACCTTGTAAGACACATATGCATATTTCATCTTCTAAACTTTATTTTATAAAACATGAAACACTGCGGAATTAGATTTTCTTTTCATCTGTTGGATTTACAGCTTCATTGCTCTTGTATGCTGGAGGACTATCTGTGGATGTTGGGCCTAAATTAAATTGAGTTTGGAACTCGGCATACGATCGATGGGAAGAAATGGGCCGTTTTTGTAATGAAACACGTTTGTATAATTGATTATAGTAATCATCAGTTGATTTTTCATTTAGCTCTTCTTTTTTGAGAATCATATCTTGCTGGGTCTTTTGCAATAACAAGTCATGATCTGTTAAAAGGGTAGCATCATCACTACTATCTTCACTAGCAAGTAAATCATCTTCTTTAGTTAATGTATGGCGTTGGTCTGATGACTGCCATCCGTCTACAGTTAATAATGCATCCATTAAAATCATATCACTGCTTTCATTTTCTTGTGTTTCATGTTTATTGTCCAATAGGTCAATCAAAAATTTTCCAAATCCAGCAATGAGAGCATTTTTTTCAGAGAATTCTTGTAACGCATTAAACCTCAAATAGAATGCTTCTTTCAAGATAAATCGTCTAAAATCAGTCGAAGATACATTTTCCTTGTCTTGTTCATTCTCTAGTTCAAAAAGGGTTGCTTCTAAATCACATAGCTTCTTTGATGCCGGGTTTGATTTTTTTAAATGTTTGATTCTCTCTTCCAATGATTGTTTCTTCTCCTTTAAATCATTTAACTCTAACTCTTTATCCTTCATAGACTTGATGGCTCGTCGGTACAGTTGGTATCGATCATTATATTGTCTTTCGAGTTCTACTTGCTTATTTAAGAGCGTATAGAGTGCAGAGCCAACATCCTTTAATTTGTGAGTATATTAACAGGCCTTTCTTTTTTGATAGATAAATAATTACTTCGATATCCTGACTATAATCGGCATCCTCTTTATTTTTTACCAGTTCCTCTTTAACCCAGTCTAGAAAAGCCTTGTTTGTTTCAGCGTGATGGTAAGTGTTCGTTCTCATGTTTGACAAGTCATCTCTTTCTTCAAACAACCATAGATTGAGTGCACGCGTGTCATGGTTTTGTAACGGGTTGTTTTTAGCCACATGAGATTTGACATTGGTGGATAACTTTCCAATGTTGAATTGTAAATCTTTAAAGTTCATATTCAAAAAAAAAAAATAAAAAAAAAAAGGAGGATTTATTTACACACGCACACACACCCACACACAAAATTAATAGTCATAGTCATCTTCCATCCAACGTTCTTGCACGTCACTTACATCTTCATGATAGCCGGCTTTCATAGCAGTTAACATGATGGATTCGTTTCCTTCAGTAAGACCACCAAATACAAAGCCACCTGTTTTATCAATAACCTGTTGTAACCTTGTCATCGAATCCTTGTCTTCGACACATAAAGTATAAAAGCCCACCAAAGAAAAGTCTTGAATAAGGTCACACAATGCCTCATTCAACTTCTTAAACTTGGATCCAAACGCATCTTCATTTAATGACTCTAACAGATAGCTTAAATCCATAACATCTGTATAATATTGCAAATTAAACCCTATGAAAGTGAGAGAATTAATAATTGATACATGATTACATGCTCAGATTCCATCATACTTAATTTTCCATAAGACTCGATTAAATCTACCTTGGATAAAACATTGACATGAGGTAATTCAAGCTGGATCATCGTCTTTAGAGCCAGTAATAAAACTGAGATATACTTGGCGGGATCCGTACAATAATGAGCATCAACCATATTTACTGCAACAAGTCGATAATCGATTTTTTCCAATCCGTGCAAGATATCCTTGACTGCAGAATGATGTGTGAATAATTCGACTTGCCCAGGAAAATCAAATAACACATAATGATCCTCTAACTCTTTTAATTTGTCTGTAAGCCAATCCATATTCTTCAACAAGTATTCTACACAAAACATGATTCCTCCATTGGGACCTAAAGATAATTCATTCATTGTGTCTTCTAAGGTAATCAGGTCTGCAATGTTGATGGCACAGGGATATGGTATATTATCATTGGCAGGATCTAAATTAACAATGGCAACCTTTCTTGAATAAAAAAAAAAGTGCTTAATAATACGTATAAAAGTTTTCAGACTTCCAGTACCTTCCAATCGCTGTCAAGTACTGATAAGCACCCCAACAATAAGTAGTCTTTCCAGAACCAGGAGGTCCAACAATGACCTAAATATAGAAGTTAAGAAGAAGGCAACAGAGAAAAGAAGACTGTAATTTTACTTGTCCAAAAGGCATTTTTATTGTAAATGAAGAAAGAAGTAAAACAAAAAAGTTTTTTTTTTTTTTGGGCCGGTATTTCAATTAGCAAATAATCATTTTATGCGCTAGCTCCAGTCCAACAGAGCATACATAATCCAAAATGTTTTTCTTGAATGATTTGGAAGTCCTAAATTTAACAATATGTATGATAGGTGCAATTCTACCATCACCAATAAGCACAAACACATTCTCTAATTCCTTCTCTTTCAAGCTTTTGGGATCCAACCAGCCAGGTGGATAATCTCTTTCTATTGGATCAAATGTCACAAAAGAGGTCTCGTCCAGTTTACTTTTGAAGTTTTCAATCGGATACCACTTATAGCTGACTGGATCAAGTAAATCAGAGGGTGAATATTTACCCTTATAGTTCATCTTTGGACAAGTATGGATATAAAAGCCTAAAATAATATGATCGAGTTAAATATATATGTATATATATATATATATATATGATTCAATCACTAACCCATATAATAATACTTCAGGTCAGAGAACTTCTTGTTGTATTCTTGCACGAGACATATCTCTCTAAACGCACTGTATTTTCCCAGTCCCAGAAATGAATAATCTGGATCGTACATAAAGTAAACTGATGATATGCATTTGGGTAGAATATCAATTACTGCCAAAGCAATCAACTTTCCATCCACTATATATTTTTGGTGAAATGATCCAAAATCACTTTCGTTATTGGTCTATACTCATTCTTGTTTTAGTATTTGTGGTAGTTTGACATATTATTGCTTTTTGCCTTTACCTTTAAGGGAGAATCAACTAAAAATCTAGTAAATCCGGATTCTGATACATCTTCTTCCAAGTCATGGTGAATGCTCACTTGGTATTTGGCATACAGAGCAAATTTTTCTTTAGTGAATGATGATGGCTCCAACACAATCTGCTGTCCGTCGTCAGTGAAGTAATTTTTTTTAGAGTGATTCCTTGATTTTTACCTCTAATTTATGTTCATTTACTTCCTGTTCTTCCGGCTCATGTATAGAGTCTTGCAGTGACTTTACCTGCACATAATTCGCTGGTTTCTTCGCAGGAAGCTCTGCTTTACAATTTCCTTTCACGTATCGATTAAATTTATGCAGAACTTTCTTTTGGTTTTTTGTCATATTGAATTTTGTCGCATCAAGTCTATTCTATCAGTTAATATCATCCATCCTCGTTTTTCTGCTTGTGCTCATTACCTGATAGTATACTGTGGACAACAACTCTTTTCGAGATCAGGCTTATATAAATACTTTCCCGACCTAATCTTACGCGTTAGCCCAAACGTCGTTAAAATGTTGTTAATGTGTATACCTTCTCCACCCTCTATCAATTAAGTCTTGATAATCCTTGAATACACAAGAATGGGTGAAATATTAGATGGCGATTGAAAAAAAAAAAACTCTTTAAGATGCTTACAGCACAAGTCATGGAATGAGCCCAGATACCAAACGATATTGAAGTGTTTTTCCCCTTACAATAACCACAATCATGTTTACTAGGGCCAGCAATCGACACCATAGATAAGCCATAGTTACTCATGTCTTCCTCTTCACTATCGCTACTTTGTCCGCTCATGTTGATTGAAAATAAAACTGGCTTTCCGTCATTTTTAAGACAGCCCATACTCTTGAATATATCATTTTTTTGCCACTAATTTATTGTGACTGTAAAAAGACATTTTTGAGCACAGCTGTACCTGTCATTGAGCGGCATTGTTTTGAAATAAAGGTACCATCTACCTAAAAGATCAAGTAACTTCCTTATTAAAGTGTTGTTTATAGTACTGGCTTCTTTAGTCGAGAAAAACTTAGCTAGTTACCGCATCTACCAATATGTTCACCAGATGAACACAAGATTTTAAAAAGATGTATTTTTTTTAAATATGCAGAATGTATGTGGTTGCTTACCATTCGTGTACAATACTAAACGAGAGTGTGTAGCTCATGATCTTCAGCTTTTTTTAATGATATTAGCAAAGGCAAGAACATCAACATGGTTATCATATTGAGTGAAAGGAACATATTATGGGCTACTAACCAAGTGTCACTCATAATATACCAGGACACATACTATTCTAAAGGCATTTACTAATTACATTTTTGTGAATGGATCTTGCTTACACTTAAATGAGCTCGGCGCTTAAAAATAAGAAAGCCCGCGCATGATTTTTACCACAGTGTAACGCATCTCATTAAGACCATGAGGTCATATTTTCCTTAATTCCAAAAACTGGGTATCTTTTTTAGGGGGGGGGGAGAGGCTTGCCCGCATTCTATTAAGTAATTGTAAATCATGCGGTATTTCGTTGTCAATCTTATTCGATATTGCACTATTTTAACTCATTTGAGCCCCGGGGTTCTTTTAGGGTCTGGGGTAGGTTTTTTATATTTATTGAATTTTCCTTTGGGGAAACTCACAAGAACGACCAGTACTCTACTTAGAGTATTATTGCTGCTCTGCAATGTTGTTGTAATTCTAATCGGGTTCTATTTTTTTTTAAAAAAATCAGATATAGCTTTTTTGCAAAAAAATAATCCTTCATTATGTTCAGTTATACCTCATGCAAATAACCTTTAAATTAATCACTGTTCCCTAAAGTTAATGGTTATGCTTTCTGTTTTATTTTGAAATGACTGAGAGAGCTCCGTTTTGAATTGAAAGTCCAAGAAAAGTATAAGTTATATTAGTTGTAAATCCACAAAAGAGAATTGGGAGGGGTAGAGAGTTGTAGACAAACATTTTTATGCTGCATATACCCTCATATCTTGGAATATAGAAAGTGTCACATACATAAAGGTATCTTCCTGGTATACAGCTTTTTAATTTTGGGCATATTACGAGATATAAACGATTCTTCTCATAATATAGTATAGTAATCTGGAAAATACATCAAAGTCAGTGATAGACGTAAAAAAAAATATGCGGCCTGCTAAGCATATGGCGTCTTACATTCTCCATTACGCAAGAACATTTGTTAGAGTCCTACTTAAACGTTACCGATTAATATCACTTTTTTTAAAAAAAACATGGTAGTAATAAAAATTAATTTTTATAAGGGTATTCAAGATACGGAACCTTGGAAATGGTTCATTTTATACAAGAGCACTTGTTTTTTAAAATAATGAAAACTTTCTGGGTGGTTTAAGGAATCCTCGCAAAACATATAAATCTTTGTATGAATTGCTTAGTTAGAGCCTGTTGGTAACTAAATCAAGATTTTTTACTAATAAAAAATACAATCTGGATGAATTTTGATAAAAACAATTAATAGCTTTACATTGAAAAAAAAAAACGTATCTTATAGCTTGGCATCTGTCTTAAACGTCATATTACTTTATATAAACTGTATTGTTACTTTTACCAATACACTAATAATCAAAGTTGTCACAATGAGTCTCAGTACGCATGTGCACAACTTTTTCATTTTAAGCAAATGTTTGTTATTGAATGGACATTCCTTTTATGGAAAACCTTAAAAATAATGAACCCACACTTTATATAAGCATCTATGATTCCCAAGTTTTTTATGTTGCATTCACCAACTCATCCATCTACTACAATGTTTCCTTATAAAGAAGATGAATTCCTCTATACCGATGCTCTTGACCTCAAATACGCTGAGACTGAAGCAGTAGCTGCTAAACATCACGCAAAACAAAGTAAGTATTTTTCGTGTTCATGTCGTACAAATACTTATTCGGAATAAATAGCTGTTATCAACATGACATTTGACACGGTGGAAGATGTCGCCGGTTTTACAAGTGCTGTCTTCAAAGGTGAAAAAGAGAAAGTGTACATGGTAGAGCCTAATTTTCTTAATCCAAGGAAGACAGGTGAATTATTCAAAGACTATAGCGCAACCTGTGTTATAATGTAACTTTTTATTTATTATTATTATTTCTTCGTGTCTGTGCAACTTTTTCTTACTACTTTTACTAAAACAATAACATTCAATAATAAATATATACCTTCTTATCTTCCTTTTTTTTTTTTTCTTTTTTTTTTTTAAAGAAACCAATATACGTGCATACATATTTATAGACATGGATTATCATAGGTATTATCAAAATGATGTTTTGAGCGAAAGTAATTATTACCCCAGCCCATTGCAGACACAACATCGGCGCCACAACGGAGAAAAAGGGAAAATTCACAGTCTAGATCTGCAATATGAAGGATCTCCAACCGGATATTACGATGGATACCGACGGTCGTCACTTTATGGAGGTGAGCAAGAATACTCCAATCGATATTTGGTAGCATCACCAGAGCATTATCATAATCATAATGTACCAATAATAAAAAAGAGAAGAAACAAGCAAAAGGTATATATTTTGCGATTTGCTTCTGTATGTATCATCTAACTCATATTGAATAGAACCGCAATTTTCCTGTCACTCCTGAAGACGAAAAAAGGCATTTTGTTTATAGTGAGGATGCAGAAGACAACAACCAAATGCACACGTACCACAATAATGGAACAGGAGACTCCCTTATTCATGCAAAAGAAGAAGAAGAAGAGGAAGAAGAGGACACTGCAACACATATAAATACCCTAATCAATTCTGAATCCAGGATGGTTGATGCAGTGGCCGATGACAATCTTGATGTAACAGCAGTAAAAATCAATCTGGACCAAGAAAAATTTAATCAAAAGAAGCAAAAATGGTATACAAATATGGCACTTGGTTTCGTGAAGAAAGTGAAAACCCTTAAAAAGAAAGAAGTCAAACAGGAACCCTTAAAACAGCAGCCTGCAATTCAAGTCATTAGTGCTGTAGACAATGAATTATTGGGAGATGTGCTTGATGCAGATCAGCAAAAAAAAATAGTCACACAATTATCATCTTCATCGCCTATGTCTACCTCATTTAATATGTGTCCTGAAAAAGCCAAGGTTACAAACTTGCCGAGAATATGGGTGTTTAGATTATTAGCAGACGCTCCAGAAGAAAATCAACCTATCGCTTGGATCGGATTTGATTATGAAAATCAAGTAAAAATCGAAAATCATATCAAGGAATTACCAGACAGACCAGAGGATGGCAGATTGGCAATATATGATTCCCATGTTAGGCATGGCAAAATGCCAGTTATTGTCACACCAAACCATACAAAAGGATATTATTTCGCTGATGAAGAACAGTCAAAATTGATCACCTTAGAAGTCACTTTTATCGAGAATAACCATGAAAAAGTGACATTTGTTTATAGAGTTTAATCCTTTTTTTTTTTTCGTTTCAATAAAATAAAAAAATTATGATTCCTCTAGACTTGTTAGCTTTTAACATTAGAGATGCATTCCAGGGAGAAAAGGTCTCTTATTTCTTAATTTCAATTTGAAATGAAAAAGAAAACTCATGACATAAGTTTCTAGTTCAATACAGCATTAAGTTGGTTACCAGAAGAAGAACACGAGTCAGTGTTACGTTTCAAACATGACAGGGATCGACATCTGGCCTTAGGCAGTCGTTTATTACGGCGACATTACTTCTCTGGTCGTTTAAATGTAGCATGGGCTAGTCTCGAATTCGAACAACTGCCTTTATGTAAACCAACCTTGGTATGTGGTATATGCACAAGGGAAATGATGTATTTATAAATATTACAGAAAAATGAACAGATCGATTATAATATATCCCATCAAGGAAACTGGGTTATTTTTGGAGCAACAACGAAAAATGCTATGAAGATTGGGATTGATGCTGTGACCGTCGATCGCCCTAACTCTTCCTCGATCGATGATTTTGTAAAATGTTTCCTTCCACAGGTAAACCACACATATTCAAATAAAATCAAAACTTATCCCTTACTAGCTTACAGATAAAGAGGTTGAATTGATCATGAAAAATCAGGATGAAGACACAAAGTTGGCGACATTTTTTGAGCTATGGGGGTGTAAAGAAAGTTACGTAAAGGCGCTTGGTGTCGGTCTTTCATTAGAATTGAATAAAATAGACTTTAGAAATGACCAGAACCAGGTATCAATAACAACAATAACAAAAAAAAAACTAAATACCAGTTAAACAATTACTCATTTTTTCTCAGATCAAGATGAATTTTGAGGGAAACCCATCAGATTCCTGGCTTTTCCACTTGAGTTATCTGGACAACAACACATTGGCTGTAGTTTGTTATGGAAAAGAAGACGTAAATCGTAAATTAGACTCTAAATTACTCTCGTTTGCTTCTACTACCCAACTCCTTGGGAAAAGACCCTTACATGTCATGACCAATGATATATTCGAACAGGTTAGATACGAAGATATCGAGAACGATAAACGTTAGTCGCGCAATTAGAAAACCAATCAATCACGTGTGGGAATAAACTCTCCTTTATACATTTTACTAAATAAATGGCAAAGAATAATCGAATTCTCTCTTTCTCTTTACAAAATACGGAAATAAAATATGGGTTGCTGTTCATCTAGTCTGGTTGACCAAGACTTGCTAGCAACATCCACAAATGACGATCATTCGACCATACCTGGTGCTTATAATAATAATAAAAGTAGACCATTTAAAAGAGTTGGCCTAATGTGGACTTCAGATATACCTATAACGGAGACTCAGCTAGAAGAAAAGAGATTTTCCTATTGGGAATCTGCACCTACTTATGGGGTATGCTACACTTAACGTCATGCATCCTTACAAATATTTACAATTATCTTTAGGGTAGAATTGAGATTTGGCAAGCTTTACAGGCGGCCTTTTCGGAAACAGATGTACTAATGGCAAGATCTATTTTAGAGGCTGCCAATGTATTATTACCTACTGGAAATCCTTGTGAGGGTTGCTTTGATGGTAAAATATTATGCACGACAATATTAAAAATAAGACTAACGGATAATATAGAGCTTGGAAATGATTATAATATACCAATTTACTGTGTAGTACCACCTGTAAATTTACGCTACAATGAAGAAGAAGATCGTTTTACTTTGCCTGACAACAAAAACGACTCTTCAGATTCAATAACTCGACATAGTATTTACTCCTCTAATCATTCTGAGCATCTAGTGCCTGCACCGGATTGCTCTTCAAGCCCATTTAAAATTATCGTTAGACTATCGACAGAAAAAGACATTCAGTTAACAATAAGCTCAGAGAATGAAACAATTGGCTCTTTAAAGACTCGTATTTACAATGCTAAGGAATCAGCCGTCGATTCGGACACTCATTTCTTGAGACTCATCTATCTTGGAAAAATTTTAAGAGATAACTTATCAATCATTTGTGAACAAGTTGAAGTAGAAGATGCTTTTTCAATTCATGGATCAGTAAGAATAGAAACTGATTGTATTATTCAAGCCTTAGTTGCTATGAAGCGAATTAATTAGTTTACCCCAGCTTTTTTTTTTTTTTTTTTTTTTTTTAATAATAAAATATGCTCAATATAGGCATATCGGTGACACAAAAGACAGATTTGGTTTTGTTTTGGACCTTTCGCGGCAATTTATTTAAAAAGTAATGTAATATTTACAAATGGTATAAGTTTAAGTTAAACTTAAGAGTTGTAGGCCTTTTGAGCTTCACCCTTCTTAGCCTGAGCCTTGTTTTCCATTTGGGCAGCGGTGTCGCCAGTGAGAGCATTGTAAGCACCCTTGACAGAGCCAGCAACTTGATCAGAGACACCTGAAAGATAACCTTGGACATTGGCAGCAGTTTCTTGGGCATTACCAGCACTGTTTTGAGCTTGGCCCTTGGCTTGGAGAGATTCGTTTCCTACGGCGCTTCCGGCAGTGTTCTTGACGTTACCAATGAATTGGTCTTTCTTGGCTTCGGTTCTTGATGGAGAGGACATTTTTTGAGTAGATTGTTTTGTATTAAATAGATTAATGATGAGAAAAAATAGGAATGCTTCTTTGAGCAATGGCCTTTATATACTTTATTTCAACAATAGAAAATTGACGTCATGTCATCCTAAAAAGGATAACCGTCATGATGATTGCATTATTTACGATTTTAAAACTCAGGCTCAATTCAGTCAAAACGTCAATATTTTTCTTTTTGGTTAAAGTAAAATATATTCTATTGTATTCCATTAATGCTGATCTTTGCTTAAAATTCACGTCATATTTTAATCTGGGTACGCTTATGTAAACTAATTCGGTACGTTAACTGTTTAACGCATCATTGGATTAGCTACTGCCTCTTTCACGTGCTATTGGTAATAGGGCTCGACTCCCACTAACTTAACAATCAATAGAACAACCCATACTCCTAATGATATTTTCTACGACCAAAACAAAAACGGTCTTACTTTAAAAGTTATTTGGTCTATGATGGCCTATCGTCTTTATTTAATTGAATTATACCACCAACCATAGGGCAAATATAAAATTGCTAGAACAACGTACTCCAAGAATCCAGCTATAAATTATGATTGGGATTACCTTGATTACCTGTTAACGTAAATCCACGACAACGGCTAAACTCCCATTCCTACACCTCAATGTTGCTGAGTAAAGTCAAAAACATGACCTATCAGCTTCACTACATCCAAGTGTCGTATTTTCATAATGACATATTTTTTTTTTCGTATCACTTTACAGAAGCCAATAGCATACATATATTTTCCAGCTTTTCCAATCGATACATCAAGTTTTGTAAAGAAGATACTGTCAAAATTAAGACAGCGGCTTATTTTTTATAACTACTATGAACATCCTAATATGATAATAATAACCACTTTGAGATATATCTCAGCGCTTGATATCAGTAGAGAACCCAATCCTTGCAGTAATTTAAACTTGAATTGTGGGAACGAGTTCATCTCTGAGAGTTTTTTTAGTTAAAAACAACACACACACTGCCTAATCCTGACCATTAATTCAATAATAACATAGTTTGACATATCATAAATACCATCTGCTCAGAAAACTTTGAAATTCATCAAACATAAATTATTAAATGTTAGTATTCTTAAGAGAACAAAAATAGTGGGCGCTCCACACACTAAGTAATCGACGATAACGTTTAAGGATGTTTAAAAAATTCAAATTGTGAAAAGGTATTGTTATTTATTTACAAAGTTTAAAAGAATACAAATCATATATTTTAAGAGTTGAAGGTCTTTTGGGCCTCACCCTTCTTTTCTTGAACCTTGTTACCGGCTTCAGCAGTGGTATCACCAGTGAGAGAGTTGTAAGCACCCTTAACAGCACCTGCAACTTGATCAGCAGCACCTGCAACATAGCCTTGAACGGTGGCAGCGGTTTCTTGGACAACACCGGCATTGTTTTGAGTCTTTCCCTTGGCTTCAAGAGATTCGTTTCCTACAGCGCTTCCGACATTTTCCTTGACACCACCAACGAATTGGTCTTTCTTAGCTTCGGTTCTTGATGGAGAGGACATTTTGAGTAGATTGTTTTTTGTATTAAATTGATTTAATGATGAAAAAAAAAACTGGATTGATGCTTTAAGGCTGTCCTTATATACTTAAAAAACTATCGAAAAAATATTGATGTCATTGTTCTGTCCAAAAAAGGATGATGAGAAAATCTGTGCGTCATTATCGCTGGTGTTTGAATCCCCGCGACGCTATGACCATCCTCCTCAGTCATATGAATTTATATTTTTGACAGCACCAATCAACATCAATCATGATGACATATATTTTCATAAAACATTTAGAAGTCCAAATAAAAAACACATCATTTAAAGCGCTAGGAGACTTATCACGCATTGTTAAAGCTAGTGATCAATGACGAGATTCAAAGGGATCAAATACCAGTTCCCTAACAGAGGTCTAAAATACAATAGTAATCCATAAGATAGTTTGATGTATAAGAATTAGTCCTAATTTTATACGGAGACTAGAATGTGTTTACACAGTTAATATCTCGCCCTCAAAGGAATAAAATGTCGTCCGGTCTATAACAAAATTTCGCCCAATCAGAAATAAGAAGTCGTACTCAGCGTTTTCACATAAAATTAAACGAATACGTGTATTATCATTGAAACTTAATGGTTACTAATACCAAAGATTAATATTTAAGATCTATTATATTCCTGTTCATTTTGACAGGAACTGAATTATTATGTGAGAGAATTAAGCAATCACAAACTACTGATACTCCACATTACCCCTAGACCATGATTAGAATGTATAGTATTTTTAATAAATGTTAAACAAAGTGATCATGTATGTATAGTATAATAATTAGAGAATAATAATGATTTCGATATGGATGATAAGAAATTAATTAGGAATTCTGGATTATAGGCATGATGAAATTATAGAAAACGTCATACGATGCTTATAGTATTCCAAGTTATTTGGCCGTAATCGATCTTGTATTGATTGCCTAATAGCATTGGCAGTGGTACATTACCTCCTCCTTGTTCAAGTTACCCCCAGAACAATTATCATGCAAATGCTCAAGATCATCAAGGTTTCTTCGAGTGGTGAAAGCATCTAGTTGATGAACACTTCTTAGAAAATCCATGGATAAAACCTCGATCATTGCAGTAACGCTTGTTTCAGGAATAGGCGCCGTCATGTAAGTTTTTTATTCTGTATATAAAACAAATAAATCACCCGCTGTGAGTCTAGAAAAATTTTAATGAAATAGCATATGAATAGTATGTCACTCTTATTTCGCTGAAATAACATAATTAGTGAGCTAATATAAATACGTTTTATGACACCATCAATAAACCTTGATCTTGCCCTTCTGATAAATTTTACTCAAAAATTATAGCTTTCTCGGCTTGCTACCTTGCAACGTGGTACTCACTTAAACTATACAACTACATGAAACATAATCTATTATTAGACGTAAACTTTCTTAGACGTATTTGCAGAAACTTTATCAAAAACGCTGTCAATAAACGATTGTGATTATGAAGATATGCTTGTTTGACGTGCTATAAGAGTAATTCGCTTACTCAAGATGACTTTTATTTCGATTATATAGATGACAATAACACTTGGAGACAATTTTGTCTCAACCATCGCCGTATTATTTATTATCTTACTTCAGCAACGGGTCTCTTAAAGACAAACCAATTTTTCTTGGGATAATTGGGTGTACAAAGGATCAGGCACCAAGAAGTCAATTCCACTTCTTGCCTTAAACAAATTCAAATTTGTTAAAGTAAACATACGTTCATTGTGTATGGGTAATTTCTAGCTTACTTTCAACATCTCGTTTAGACTTTGCCCTAGTATTTTTGCTCATGTTTAGGATTGAACGAGCGCAAGAGTGAAATAGCAGTGATTGAATTGTCAGAAGTATGAATATATGTTTAATTATAACCATTACATTGTTATTGATTGCATATTCCTGTTTTCAAGTTTTAAGGACATCTAAGACACCCTATCTTTTGTTGTGGCTATGCGCACCTTGACTGTCCCCTAGAAAAACTTTTTTAGAACCGTGTTGAAACTTTAAGAAAACTTAAGTATATCATTGGTAGCTCAATCTGTTTAGAAGTATTACTGCTATAAATACGAATGAAATACGAAAGCTATTGTATCCATCGGCTTCGCCCTTTTCTTCCCTTTCCTTTTTTATTGATGCAAGTTCTCAAGTTCTCATTCCAGAAGATGACAAATTGCTTTTGGTATTATTTCATTAGAAATCACCGTTTGAACGTATACGTCAACTTTGTCTTTCAATTTTATATTTCGAAGCACCCCTCCCCGACACACACACACACACACTTTGCTGTATCATTTGGTCAGATACCCAGGTACAATATTAATAGCAAGATAAATAAAAAAAAATTCAAATTGTGAAGTGGTATTGTTATTTATTTACAAAGTTTAAAAGAATACAAATCATATATTTTAAGAGTTGAAGGTCTTTTGGGCCTCACCCTTCTTTTCTTGAACCTTGTTACCGGCTTCAGCAGTGGTATCACCAGTGAGAGAGTTGTAAGCACCCTTAACAGCACCTGCAACTTGATCAGCAGCACCTGCAACATAGCCTTGGACGGTAGCAGCGGTTTCTTGGACAACACCGGCATTGTTTTGAGTCTTTCCCTTGGCTTCAAGAGATTCGTTTCCTACAGCACTTCCGACATTTTCCTTGACACCACCAACGAATTGGTCTTTCTTAGCTTCGGTTCTTGATGGAGAGGACATTTTGAGTAGATTGTTTTTTGTATTAAATTGATTTAATGATGAAAAAAAAAATCTGGATGATTTCTAGCCTGTTTATATATACTTGTCTCTTTACGAGTCTATTTCAAAAAAGGAAAGAGAAAACAGTCAGAAAATCGTCATCATCTCCACGCGCTACTTGAAATTAAAATTCATGCAAAAAAATACGTCATTGTTATGTCAAGGCACGTTTTTTTCATTTTGGAATTATTTGGTACATTGTAGCCCTGATGGACTACTGTGACATGAGATGTTATTGTTGACGTTATTTTTAGCTCAAGTGTCACTTACAAAGCAATAACTATCATCTGAAGGTTGCCTCTGTTTCCACTATGAAATAAAGGGCCAATACTACATGATGTATGGTACATCAATTGCCTGCTTATTCTCTCTTTAGCTTAATCCGTTATACTGGATTGATGAGTGTTCTGTATGGAGAAGTAAAACGCATAATATATTAGGCCGTAAATGTTGATCCCCTTATTATCACAATATATTCTTACACAAGGTCGAGGGTAGGGACAATTGATTATCCTTTTTATTTACGAAGAGTGAAACTACATGGGACAAAAAAAAAAGATTCTCCGAATTATAGGAATTAAAAATTTACATTTGACATATTTTTTGTTTTTATTTTGTTTTTTACTTTATTAAAAAGAAATTGCATTGCATGTCAGATAACAATCCACCTCCAGATAAAGATGAAGGTGCAGAAGATTTTTACTTTCCACTGACAACTGAAGAGCCTGTGCGTCGGCCATGGCTTCGAACAGAGTTAAAAGATCTCAATGACGATCTTGCAGACGATCTTGATCAACTATCCATTGAAGATGACGACGATACGACAGACACCAGCGATGATGATGATGAAGAAGATGACAGCAGTAAAAATAAGATTAAACAATTTGTTGAAGAAGAAGAACGTGAGGCAGAATCTTTGGTGGATTGCCTTGCCCAAGAAATGGCAGAGTATGAAGCTAGACTTAGCGGAGAAGCGGAAGAATATGAACAACGTGTGGCTAATGCTGAATCCGAAGATGAATTATTAGCTGACGATCCTGAATTATTACGCCGGACGGAAAGCAATCGGTATATTCCCTTTGAAGAAGATATTAAACCAGTTCAACGTCCAGAGGACCATCTGGTGGATTCCAGTATGGACAAAGATTTGCTGGTCTTTTCGGATCAGGTATCAACCATTGAAGACGTAAATCGTGTAGTGACAATACAGTATTATGGGGCTGGTAAAAGTGGTGTCATGCCAAAGAATTATCGAAACAAACGCTCACCCAAAATCTACTTGGTGGCTTGTGACTTTAGTAAGGAAAGTTTATACGCCATGGAATGGACAATGGGGGCCATGATGCGGGATGGGGATCAGCTCCATGTAGCCACTGTCGCTAATCGTGAAGATAATCCTGAGGGAGTGAAAGCTAGCGGCCTTGACCAAGAAGGCGAGGTACGAAAGAAACGTTTATTACTCTCAGCATTATCACATATTTACTTTGTTTTTGTAGTTGCATGCACTTTCAAAAGCTCTCTTGGCGGAAGCTAAAAAGAAAATGGGGCAAATGATGTTATTTAACATCAAATTGGTGACACATGCTATGGTAGGCCGTATCAAGGATGTTTTAAGGGCTTTAGTAAGGTTTCTTTTTTATTATTATTACTTTTACTTTACTGGTACTCGAACATACTAACTAATAATATGTATAGACTCGTGAAACAGATTATACTTTGCTAGTGTGCGGAAGTAGAGGAAGAGGTTCAGTTAGAACGTAAAAAAAAAAAAAAAAAACCATGTATATTTAGACTATGCTAATATCTATTAATAGATTATTAATGGGGTCTGTATCTACCTACCTGGTACATAAATCACCTGTGCCTGTAGCCGTTATTCGTCGGCAAAAGAAGAAGAAGAGAGCCAGGCATGAATTAGTGGCTGCACACCCATTAAGTGAAGGTAAAAAAACACGTACCCAGTCTTAAATCCATATGACAAACTAATTTTTTTTTTTTTTTTACTTGCAGGTCTGAAGACAGGACATTTACACGTCGATGAATTAAGCTAAGATAACGTTATTTTTAAACTTTTTTTTTTTTTTTTTTGGTTTAAAACGAATAAACAATGGTCCGATTCCCTAAAATACATGTGTTTTATTTTTGAACGAATGACATGTATTGCATGCTTTTTATGTACAATCGGTTTGTGTGGGTCTGGGAGAATAATAGAAATACATGATGTGAACATGAAATGAATACTATCCGCCCCAAACTTTACCAAGAAACCCTCTGCTCGTTTTCAATCAATTAAACCAAACTTACTCTGACTTGACAAGAGCAGGTAGCAATCTGACATTGTTTCATAGTGCAAAGCATATTTATTCGCTCTTTTATGGATTTTATAGGCACAGATGATTTATTAAATCAATAGAACCCGATCTTTTTTATTTACATGAAAATTATGCCTCCTAGTTAAGACCACCTGCACTATCTCTAATTATATGTGTTATCCCAGCTAAGCTTCTCATTTACCTTACAATGTCAAATTCGGATGTCAATATTATACGATATGTTTTCGTTTGATTTAGAAGCGGTTGCTTTTAGTCCTTTAGAAGCCGTCCGCAGCAAGTCAGGATTTAAACTATTCATGGCGATTAAAATTTCACACCAAACACCAAGGACTAGGTTGCGACTAGATTAAAGCCGACGACATACAAAAAGTTACAAGGAGACGGAGTTATTATAAATGGAAGATTGGAAAGACTATTTTATAGCTGAACTAATTAATAAATTCAACAGAGAGGCTGTAGATTTTTGGTATTTTGACTGCGAGCAATCAGATGGGATTAGCTCCGGTAATGCTTTTCTTTTAAAAGATTACTTCGACAGATATTATTGTGTATTATCATGTTTTCAAGTATATCGATGTCTTTCAATTGAGGTAATTTATAGACATATTATCATTGGCAATAAACTGCTACTCGATATTAAAAACATGAATCTATCATCCACACAATTCCATCTGAATGTGAACTGCCATATACATTTACCACGACTTACATAAACATTTCAAGTTGGCAGTGTCATTGGTTTAACTGCTCGTACAATACAATCAGTAAAGACAGTATTTATTATTATTATCATTGTTATTCTTGAAGTACATGAATTTCGCTCGTAAATATCTATCCACAACATGCTCTATGTCTTCCATATATCTGCTATGAAACATTGACAGCGAAAAAAATGGCAATATCCGTTTACCAGTTTTGCATGTTCGCATTTCATTACGGCGATTAAACATGTAGTACACAAGCTATTATCTGGAGTGACACAAACAGATTTTGATAACAAGTCCACTGGGGTAAGGGACGCTATTAATATAGAAATAATGTAAAGAAAGTAGTCTATAATCCAAGCACACATACATCTACACACGCACACGCAAAACAATTACAGTGAAAGACCATGTGTTATGTGCCATTATTGTAGCAGAAAAGGGCGGAAAATTACACTGATTATGTGTATTAGGATGAAACATGTAAAAATGCCAATGAATTAAGCCAACTTAGAGTTTGCACAAAATAAGTAAACAATTGGTTCGATGTTTTTTTTTTTTTTACAATACACATGTGTTTTTCTTTTTTAGTTGTATTACGTTACACAAACGCTCTTACCCATATACAATCATTCTGTGATTTTGGTTGCCTTATATGATATTTAATTAATTATCTTCACGGAGCAATCGTCCAAACGGTTTTATAGCGTCCGGGACGGTTTGCTCCAAGAATGATTTTATCAAATTTTAATAATTGGTACCACACATAAAACTTTCAGCTGATGTTTTTCTTGACTATCTCTGATGTACCGATAATCTTGTAAAGATAACTCAAATTATAGACTAAATGTATCATTCAATGAATTTTATTTTTATTTTGAAAAAAAAAAATACTTATAGTAATGCTAGTAATTAACGTGAGAACTGTTTTTTCCTAATCAATATTCTTACATTCATCAGAGTTGCTGCTGTTACTGATTAGGGTTATTTTCCTTAAGATGAAGTTTACGGCGAACTTGTTGGGGGACAAATAATAATGAGCGGTTTTATTTGAGGTGCACGTTTATGATTAACCTTTTTGACAGTTTTTAAACTATTATAGGAAGAATATATGCACGAATCAAACATAGTCATGCTGGATAAAAAAAAAACCCCCCATCATATAGCATTTGGAAGCAACAATATACATCTTAAAAATGTTGATGACAACGACGTATTATATGCCTGTTTATCAGGTACTAATTTTTGTAAATCAAGAAGCATTAGCACTTTCTAACAGACATAGAGTAATCTGGAAGGTAAAATAAACAAGCATCATATAAAGCATCCAATAGCTTTCAGGCCAATTGGAGAGCTTTAGTGTGTCTTTCCCTAAATTGGTAGCATAATCGCGTGAGATCAATATTAGTCTCAATAATATAAGCATGGTTATCATGTATATCAGGTAGCTACTCGTAGTATATGATACCTTGCTCCTTGGTGTATAGAAACCACAAGGGATTTTTCGGCAGTCAGATCTAAAGGTTGAACAAACATATACTTTTTCTTTTATTTTCTTATACTCACATTTTTACATGAATGTCTCTTATCTTGGTGTCCGTTATTAGTTTCGCCCTAAAAAAATAAGATATATGAATGAGTGTTAGCTTGTCATCAAAGCCTGTCAATTGGAACTTGCCTCAGCCCTTCATTTTTCCTACGCAAATCCCTACTACAACACTTCTGCTGTAATTTGATCTTGTTGTGTAGCTCTTTTTGAAGTTTTGGGGCGAATCCATTTGCGCAGTCTATAAAAAAACATCATTCCAAAATTTGCCAATGGGAGAGTGGTTTTGTGACACGTCCAGCATTGATCTTTTTTAGATCCCAAAGAATTGGATTTTAGTCTACCAATATTTAATCACCGTACTTTAAATATAGCTTTAATCCATGGAACTGCAAATATGTCGTTGTAAGCCTTTGCATGACAGAAAAAAAAGTCTTGAGCAGACACTAAATATATTTCTCCCCATTGTGGCTATATAGTACGTGATTTCTACCACGTTTATTGGCTTAGTTATGGTCCACATCTAGTCTGGTAATATACTTTGCCGCATTCTCATAAAGCACAAATATCTCGTAATGTAGTACATTCACCATATTTACATGCATTTATTGAAAATCATCCAACTTGTATTGTGAAAGTTGCTACAGAATCCCTTTGTGAGACTTTTCAAGGCTTAACAATTAACGAATCCACTGTATATCGTCACATTACTGAAAAGCTTGAGTTTACTTTGACTTGTACACAAGCAAGGTTTGTAAACAGAAATTTTGATGATACGCTTGAACAACGTAGACAATTTATTGAAGATATCGATGCAATGAATGAAGAAAACTTTTTTTTAAAAAAAAAGATGTATTTTCGTGGATGAAAGTGGGTTCAAGAAACCATGGTACGTCCTGTGGCGTGGTCTAAGAAAGATGAGCCTGCAGAAGTGGATGTAGAAGCAGAAGGAACTAATCTGAGTATCCTGAGTTGTATGTCAGCCTATGGCTTGATTGCTCTTTCGCGACAAGCTCCAAAATCATGCAGAAAGAAACAGAAAACTCCTCTTGGTACAAAAAGAGGGAAATGTCTAGAACTCCGTAATTTTTTCAAACGTATTTTTTAGAATTACGTGAATGTCTACACGTCAATTGACATGCCATATCGTCTAAACTTTTAGGATGATTGATTTCTGTTTCCTTAAACTTTGCTTCACTGTCATTACAAGCTACTACTGGAACGCAGATATACAACCACCAAGTTTTGATTTGCTTGGGGGGTTTACATATGTTTCTATTTTAAATAAAGGCCCAAACATTATAAATCATGAAACAATTAATCAAATCATCCTGACATAAGCTTGTTTATTTATAAATAAAGCTGGTTCACACACTTTATTCTTCCCCCTTTTCTTTTCCTTTAACATACTTCTATCGAATGAAAGTAATATAAAATAAAATACGTTTGAAATAGATACGGAGGTCTAAACATTTATTTATCTGATGAAAGTCTGGGGAGGAATTTTGAGGTTCTCTTCCCCGATAAGGACAAAGTTTATTGCAAGTGGGGGGGGAATCGATGTCTGAACACAACGAATACAAAATTGATGTGTTTAGTCTTGTAAAAATAAACGAGTCTACAATCAGTTTTGAAGCCATTGTGCTCCGACATGGAAGCTGCCAGATACATGACCACTAAAAAAACAAATGATGATCATTTAAAACTTGCCATAGAAAGTAAGGATATTCTTGACTATCTGATCAAGAATTCTGTAAGCTTCAACCCCAAACAAAAAACTTATGACATGCACTTCTCTCGGGATAAAGGAAAAGAGAAAGAACAACCGGACTACAGCTCTTGGACTTGTGGATCTTTTTACCACCTATCAATGACGACAGCCCTCTTTACGTTCCTAATAATCTTTACGGTGATTATCAAGAAAAGTACAAGAAAGTACAGTATAATAAAAATTTCATTTTATTATTTTGCCTTCATTATTAAATACCCCTATAAAATAATTATGATGATTAATGATTGTTGAAACATCTTACTTCTCAGCTTCAACTTGATTACTGAATAAAAGATACAAACGAGCAGTTATAATAAACGATTGTCTTATTATTTTAAATAAACTTTACATACCTGCGCAATTACTTTAGCAGGTTGTGCTTGACACAAACTCCAATGTTGATATTTCTACAATTAAAACAATTTTGTGCAAACACTGTATGAAACGTGCTCCAAAAAATGAGAGTTCATTTTAATATGATGTTGTATGATCTTTTTCGCCTACAAGTTTAGCCGTTGCTTTTCTTTTTTTCTTTTTTTTTTTTTCTAGGGGCACATGCATTTACCGGGAGTAAATAGACCCAATACTTTCCAATGGGGAATTTTATTTTTTATTTTTATTTTCGCAGCTTTTTCAGTTTGGAATAGTTTAGTAAAAAATAAAATATGGAGTTTGAAAAGAACAAGAAGGCCAATGTGACACAACTTCATTTTAGAATGAAGCGGGTCATTCTTTTTGAATAAGACACATGTCGACAGTTTAAAAAAGAAGTACACCGAGAAATACCCAGAGACTACAGGTACTACAAAAAATAGAAAAAGGGTATACACGAAAAGAATCTGATATACTACTAGCACTGGTCTTGATTATCTTGACAAATAGGAGCTGTTGACCCCCCTTTCTTTTATGGAAACAACGTTTATCCAAATTAAAAAGCCATGCTGCTGCAAGACTAATCAGGAAAACAAAGTTTTGGTCCATAGTTTCATCATACTATATGCATACTCTTAAAAAAAAAAGTAGACAAAAATTTGTATGGTAGGACAATAGAACGACTTCCTTCACTAACCAGTAATAGATTTGTTACACGATCTTTTTTCTTTTGTACGTCCATGTTATAAAAGTGAAAATTGTTGATTTTTTTTTTTCTATTTTCTTACCTTTTTTTAATCTTTTCTTTAAATAATAATCATAAAATGGGATCTAAAGTATCAACTATGGCAGCAAAAAAACGAAAGCGGATTGCAAGTTCCTTTCATTCCGTCACATCGAAAGCACACAGCAGCAGCCAGAACAGTTCATACCCAAATACACCACCAAACTGTACGATCGACGAAAAGTCACATACTGTTCATGATCATAGTAGCCATATTTCCTCCGTAACCGAAAGTATGATTACAAGCGGACGTACGTTTCATCATGTAGAAAATTCAGCTTATTGGTTTCCAAACGACGATGAAGAAATGGATAGACTGATTGGTGTGAGTGAAATTACAATAACAGTAATGGATGATATTAACTATTTAATTTATTCAGCAACATTTTGCATTAAAAACTTTATTTGATGGGTAGGCCAATGTTTTGTTTGTGGCATTATAATGATTTCTTATATAATTATTACAGAAATATACACGAAACAATTTTAAAAGGATTGGATTTAGAACACAATAACGCACTTGTATTAGATTTGGGGTGCGGACCTGGTACTTGGATAATGGTAAACAATATTAGGCACAGTCTAAAAAAAAAAAAAAAAAAGAGAGAATCACAGAAAAGATGGGTCCCCTCTAATTGATTATTATAGGATGTTGCGACTGAGTACCCATCAAGTGAATTTATTGGGGTGGACATGTGTGACGTATTTCCAAATAACATTCGACCTGCTAACGTGAGTTTCCAAGTGGGTAACATATTAAAACGATTACCATTTTCAGACAACACATTCGATTTTGTCAATATGCGACTATTTATTATTGCCTTAAAGAAAGAAGAGTGGCCTATTCTGCTAAAAGAAGCTTACCGTGTCATGAAGCCAGGAGGGTATATGCAGATGGTTGAATGTGGCATGCTTGTATGTAGTATGGATGCCTTCTATTTTATTACAAGCTAAAAGAATTCATATCTCATTATTAGGAAAGAGGAAATGAATTTGTTAGACAATCCGGTACAATATGTAAGGTTGACTTTTTACCTATTTATTTATTGCTTTGTACTCACCATACTTTCTAGTTCGAGAGATGATTGAAACCCTTGGACAAGATCCCTATGTTGCTTTTAAAATGAAGACTTTAATGGAACAACAAGAGGTTGAAGTCTGTCATTATGAGAATATAGACGTCTTTTTAGGTATAATCATTTACATATTTTAGCAGTCCATTGTTTTAATATAATGTATTAGGTAAGCAAGATAGACTGAGTAAAGAGTTCCTTTGGGACGTTTGCAACATTTTTAAATCTGCTCAAGCGATTATACAAGAACCTCTCGGTTATCATACGGATAACTTTCACCAATTTCTAGAGAAGTTATATAAAGAATTACAAAAAAAGCCCGATGCGATATGGTCATTTTCTATATGCGTTGGTAGAAAGTAAATTGTCATATGAAAAATAAATAAAAAAAAATGCATCTCACCTTTTTTTTTTGTTCGCCGATACACCAACCATCATAAAACGCCCTTTTCTTTTTTTTTCCTTTTTCTTTTCTTTTTTTCCCTTTGCTAGCTTCTTTTTGTTCTTTACATGTTTAAAATCACACCACAATTATATGACAAGATTAAGCATTTTGCTCGTTTTCCTCAAACAGGCGTTTCCTTGAAGCAAATGGTCATGTTTGGTAAGATGTAGGGTCCATAATAACTTTGAACAGCAAAGACTAAAGTAAAGCAACAAAAGGTCAGAAACCCTCGCCAGCGACATTTTTTAAGGCGAGCCAATTTTTACACGGTTAGTAAGACACAAAAGAAAAGTAAATAATGAAACAAACTCCTTCTTACGGTATAATCTTTTTGTTTTACTAGAGGAGTTACCCATCCGACTTGCTCACCGAGTTAAAGAATTAGACGAACTTCCTCGAAGTCTTGGTGATATGCCATCCATCATCAAGGTGAAAAACTGGTACGCACAATCATTTCAGGTAAAACAATACATGCAAATGATATTGTTCGTAAGCTAAAAACACGTAAAAATTCATGTAGGAGCTCATTGAGTTGTCGCCACCCGAATTGAGCACAGAGATGAAGTCATCGTTTAGGAACGCAACAAAGAGCTCACATGCATTTCCACAAAGTATACCAAATTTGGCTATTCCTCAAGTTAAACCCGTAACAAATTATCATCCGAGTGTTGCAATAGGTCACAGGTATAATATAAAAAGGTCTTAAAATTAAGGGGGGGATGATGATGATGGGTACTGATGACTTTCTTGAAAAGGTACTACAATAATTTTGAAAATATTGAATGTACACCGCCTATTCTAGCCTACACAGACTCTTTTGTAAAGACGATTGAAGGCGTGAAAAGAAGACATGATCCTGTTGTTACTACAATGGCTCAGGGTATTATGGAATATAAACAGCATCGAAAGTCCAACATGATCGATGCAGACGTGCAGCAGTTTTTGGATCGTTTTTACATGTCAAGAATAGGTATTCGAATGTTGATAGGACAACATTCGGCCTTATACCGTGGTCCCTTTATGCGAAATTATGTAGGTGTTATTTGTACAAGGACAAATATCAAGGAAATTGCTCAAGACGCCATTGCCAATGCCAGGTTTATTTGCGAAGATCATTATGGTCTATTCAGAGCCCCAGAGGTACAAATGTTTTGTCCCGGTGACATTGAGTTTATGTATGTGCCATCCCATTTAAATCATATGGTCTTTGAACTCTTGAAAAATTCCTTGCGGGCTGTCGTCGAAAGGTTTGGTCCGGATTACGAGGACGAATATCCACCCATAAAACTGGTCATTGCCCATGGCAAAGAAGACATCACAATCAAAATTTCCGATGAGGGAGGAGGATTACCACGATCTGGTATTCCCGTTGTATGGACATACATGGTAAGTACAAAGAGATGGATCAAGTGAATAAGAGTCCTAACTTGCAAATCAAGTATACCACTGCCCAGGCACAGGAATTAGAGCCTGAATTTAACAAGTCTGAATTCAAGGCTCCCATGGCAGGATTTGGTTACGGCCTACCTATTTCCAGACTAGTAAGTTTTTTATTTTTTGGACTTGCGACCGTTTTGTCTTACAAATATTTTATATGTAGTATGCCAGATATTTTGGAGGTGACTTAAAGCTGATTTCAATGGAAGGGTAAAGTATTATAAAAAGAAAACAAAGGTAACAGTAAAATTAACAGCATAAATTCTAGGTATGGAACAGATGCATATCTTCATTTAAATCGCCTTTCAAACAGTGATGAGCCTTTGATCATGTAAAATATTTTGTTATTTTTCGCATTTTTAGAGGAAAGAGGGGGGAATATCTTTCTTTATTAATTTGAATTATTTTGTTAGCCTGCCTTGACAATAAAAAAAAAAAAAAAAAAAAAAAAAAACGCAGCTTTATATCCCCCGTCCCCCATAATAATCGTCGCAAGATAATTATTGGCGGCCCAAATTATCCAGTTTAGGATCTTGTGATTTTAAAAACAAAGGTCTCCACACACGTCTAAAGAAAAAAAAATTTGCGTAAAATTCACGTGCTACACTATTTTAACTTTTTCTAGATTTCACGGGATGATCAATTTTTAATTTTTATAAAATATGCTTCACTATTGGCACATGCTACCACTGACAATTAATATGTTCGGATTCTTTTGTATATAACCCTGGGGTGTTTCTATTTAAGGCGAATGCTCAACCATGATAGGTAGTCAAACCATGACATCAGCCAGCTCTTGTTTATCACGCTAAATAAAAACACATTCGTTCACATACCCTTCTTCTTTTCGTAGTCTTTTTTTTTTAATGCGTAACGCTATCTTTATGAAAGAAGGTAATAAACATTGTAAAAAGGTCAGTTAATAGTGGACTTTGGTTTTTCAAGAGAACGGCTAAATCATGACCTGTTTTTCTTATATAAAGATGTGTTTCAATATTTGCAAATTATTTACGATGTGAACCTCCCAAGTTGGGATTTTATAAACAAGACCGGGTTTACTGTAAGTCACATCATTTCAATTACGACTAACGAGGCATTCATACAAGTTACAGTACGGCGCGCTGTTCTATGATTAAATTTTCGGGTCTCTTAGAGACAGTCAGGGTGCGCGTAGTCGTGATGTCGGATGATGAAACTTTTTAATAGGCACCAAGAGGTCGATATAACTTATCGTCTTGCACTAGATACAAATTTATTACAACCAACATATGTTCAAATAATATGTGTGTGTTAAATAATTTACTCTCAGCTTCTCGTTTGGATTTCATCTTAATATTTCTGCGTAGGATTAAGATCAAACGAGCTCAAAGGTAAAAGAGTGATGATGGAATTGTAAAAATAAGAATAAATTGCACAATATACATTTATTCGTAATGATTACATTGTTTTCGACTGTATATTCTTGTTTCCGGGTCCAAAGGACAGTCAGAACACAGATCTTACGTTATGACTACGTGCACCTTGGCTGTACCTAAGGAAGCGTTGTAGTAAAGCGTTGCCTCTGTATGTTCATTCAAGATAGCAATTCTTTTGAAAGACAAGAAAACAAAAAGTACGTTGGTCATGATGATAGTTATTTTAAAAAAAAAAGACTTGCATGTACACTTATTCTCTCATAATGTCAGACGATCGCCTAGTTGATGACATTTAAAAATGCTGTTCATGAAGTTGTCGTTTTTCTAAAATATCATTAATAGCTCAACGAGAACAAAAAAATGTTTGATATAATTACTGAGGCATGCAATACCATAACTTCTGAATTGTTATGAAACTATGCCAACCATTCTAAACAACAAATTATTCTAATTGTTTTAGAATCAAACATTTACAACATATCAATTTGATTTAACTCGTTATGACATTTCTGATTTCAAAAGGAAAATTTTAGACATAAGAAACAATCATTTTAAATAGGTGTCTTTAGGTTGGTTTTTTTTGGACAGAGATATTTTATTTTTTAGTCAAAAATACTCCAAAGTGACAAGACTTATACCGTAAGACTCGCGACACCAGGCCACGAATCAGAACCTTTTGGCATGTGATTTGTGGTACACACACGATTACGAACGTTTAAACTGACAGCACTACCTTTACTTCATTTATATAAGCTCCTTCGCCTTGTTATTTTATACGGCACAACATCCCACAATTATAATTCATTGATACACTTTTTTGTTTTGTCGTTCGATTTAAATGTATTAAATTTCTCTATATACCACGATTGGTGTAACTCACTGATCGGCATTTACTTATAAATGATATATTCTGTTGTGTTACACCAAATCCAACATGCTTTTAAAAAAACAACTGCCTCTCTTCAATTAATTATCAATTACTATGGTACTCCCTCTCCCAAATAAGTTGAAGACTTGTCCTCTATTCTACTTTTAGAAGGAGAAAGAAAAAAGTTTTTTAATGATGAATTGTTCTGGAGATTCCCCGTATTCTCGTCTTATTTTTTGTTGGCATGCCATTTCTAATGCTTTGTATCCAAATCCCACGACTTGCACACACTAAAAAGAGAGAGAGAGAGAGATAAACTAAAAAAGGGGTTACTTGATTTTACCGCTTTATAACGGACTTTGGCTATTATAGAATAGCTTATATTACATCATTATTAACTTGGGGGCTCTCACCAGTGATACTGCGAATTATAAAATAGTGAAACAGTCATATTGTATATTATTCTCAATATCACTTCCGCGCATTGCTTCTCTATAGCCTATTCACTTTGATGTTACAAGTAACTGTGAGTTCCCACACTTGTATTACTTTATGGAAATGAAATGATGGAAAGCAGAACCTTTTTCTTTCTGCGATCCATCCAGCGTGATCAAATATGTTGTACCTCCGGGAAGACTATGCGTGTCTTTTTTGTAAAAATATGGGGAACAGGGAAAAAAGAAGAGGGTTCGGATTCAACCTTCACAGAGTTTTTTTTTCTTTATTTGGTCCTAAAACGTGGACTACATATCCCGTTAATGTGAAAACATAAACAATGGTTTAGATATGCATGCAACTATAAAACAATTAAAATATGAATACATACATCTTTGGCTGGATGTAATTGCCCTTGATGAGTACACCTAAACCCTCCCGCTAATAAAGTTAAATAGATGGGAAAGGAGAATACAGGTACTACAATAAAAAAAAAAATAACGGAGCCATTGAAATCTTTTCTCTTGATACCACACGAAGGGAAGACGGGAAAACTGGTATATGTTGGTAATGGTTCACGTTTCACCAAAAAAAAAAAAAGCATACGTCAAGTGCTGTTAGGAATAAAAATAAGTATGAAATTTCCCTTTTGTCTAACCTGGGAGAATTCAATTTATCAAAACAGAATTACATTCTCTTCAAAAATGTAAAATTGATATAAATACCCACGCGAAAAGAAGTTTACTTTTTTTTTTCATTCATCACTACAAATATATCATGACAAAGGTTTCTTTTATTTTTGTCGCAATTGCGCTGACTTTTTCTGCTAATGTGCTCTGCCAAACTGAAGCAACCTATGGTAAATATTCCTTATATAATCGTTTTATACCACGACAGCTTTACTAAAAAGACACAATGAAAGCCGTAAGCTCTTCTGCTCCCGGATACAATGTTCAAGGAAAGGTTGTCAAGACAAAGGCTGGTCTACAAATTCCTCTCGGTCTTAACACCAAATCCAAAAAGGGTATTGACAGCTTTGGTAAAACCATTGATGACCTTTTTGTCGATGTTGAATATGAAACTGAAGAAAGACTTCATGTCAAGGTAACTGACTTTTAAACGTCTATGAATTTTCACACCCGTGAGTTATTTCTTATTGTTTGTTCTAAATAGATCTCGGATAAAGCAAAGAAGCAAGTTCTTGTACCTGACTCTCCATTAGGTTTTGAGAGACCCAAGATCTCTCACTACAGCTCTTCTAAAAAGGCTAATTATGATTTCCAATATACCGCTAAACCTTTCAGTTTCAAGGTTGTCCGTAAGGCTGACAAGGTGGCTGTCTTCGATACTGCCAAATTGCCCTTAGTCTTTGAAGATCAATACCTCGAGATCTCAACACATGTACCCAAGGATGCCAATATCTATGGTTTCGGTGAGGTCACTGCTCCTTTCAGACGTACTACTGTAAGCTATTTATCTAAAACGAATTATTTCGGTAATCTACAGTTAGCTAAACCTTTACTTTAGAATGTCACTACTCTTTTCAATCGTGATAACGCTGATGAGTAAGTCTAAATACATAATTTCCTGCTGTAAAACAAAGATTCTAATACATCTTTTTTTTTCGTGTAGCATGTATCGTAACATTTATGGCTCTCATCCCTTCTACACTGAAATCCGTGATGGAAAGGCCCATGCTGCTTTATTGATGTCCAGTCACGGTATGGATATCATCACCACCGAAGGTCGTATCACCTACAAGGTCATTGGTGGTGTTCTTGACTTTTACTTTTTTGTTCCCAAATCAGGCAAACCCAATGATGTTAGTATTGCCTATACAGACTTGATTGGTAAGCCCATGATGCCTGCACATTGGATGTTGGGTTGGCAACATTGTCGTTACGGCTACAAAGATATTGACACTGTAGAAACCGTTGTAAGAAAATACAAGGAAGCTAATATCCCACGTAAGTTTCCCCCCCCCCAGATTTTAACTCTTCTTATTTTATCTTTTACTGACATCTCTTTGATTTATTTATTTAGTCCAAACTGCTTGGATCGATATTGATTATATGGATCAAACCAAAGATTTCACTGTTGATAATGTCAATTTCCCTCTTGATCGTTTAATTGATTTCGGTAAAAACCTCCATGAAAACAAGCAACACTATGTGATGATGGTGGATCCTGCTATCAGTGCCAACACGACCTATGACCCTTATACCCGTGGTGTTGAAATGGACGTCTTTATCAAGAACCCCGATGGTTCGGACTTTATTGGTATGGTCTGGCCCGGCTATACTGTTTTCCCCGATTGGTGGCATCCCAATGCTACCGAATACTGGACCAAAGAAATCGTAGACTGGGTCAGCTTAATTGGTTTGGACGGTCTCTGGATCGATATGAACGAGCCCGCTAGTTTCTGTTTAGGCTCTTGTGGTACCGGTAAGATCGATGCTGGTAACCAACCTTACCGTTGGACTTTACCTGAGGATGTGCAAGCCAAGAACCATGCCGATCAAGAAGCTGCCTTGATCAAGATGGGTAATCCCAAGGGGGATAACCGTAATTTATTGTATCCCAAGTATGCTATCAACAGTGGTAGTGGTAATCTTTCTGAAGTCACAGTTGCAATGACAGCTCTTCATCATGGTGGTATTGCTCATTATGATATTCATAATATTTATGGTCATGCCGAGTCTTATATCACTCGTAACGTAAGTGTTTTCTCAACTAATTTTTTTTTTAACGAAGTAACAAAAGACTGAATTTTTTTTTTTTTTATTATGATTATTATTTATTAGGCAATGATTAAGCAAAACAGCGAGGTTCGTCCTTTTGTCTTGTCTCGTTCTACTTTCACTGGTTCTGGCAAATACGTTGGTCATTGGACCGGTGATAACCACTCCTTATGGAACTACTTGAAGGTCTCCATCGCTACCGTCTTTAGCATGCAATTATTCGGTGTCAGTTACTCTGGTGCCGATGTCTGTGGTTTCAATTCCAACACCACTGAAGAATTATGTACCAGATGGCAGGCCGTTGGCTCCTTCTATCCATTTGCCAGAAACCATAATGCCATTGGTAACGCCGATCAAGAGCCTTATCTCTGGGAGACCACAGCTGAAGCATCCCGTCGTGCTCTTAGTGTCCGATATGCTTTACTTCCTTACATCTACACTGTCTTTGAAGAATCCAATACATTGGGTACTGGTGTCTGGCGTTCTCTTTTCTTTGAATACCCTGAATTCAACACCCTTGCCGAGAACGATGTTCAAATCTTGATCGGTACTGATATTTTACTCACGCCTGTTGTAGACGAAGGCAAGTTGGAGGTAGATGGACAATTCCCCAAGGGTATCTGGTACGATTGGTACAATTATGATGCTATTAAGGTCTCCAAGGGAGTCAAGACTGTTACTTTGGATGCTCCTTTGGTTCATATCCCAGTCCATATCCGTGGTGGTGCCATTGTTCCCACCAAGACACCCAAGTATACTGTCGGCGAGACCTTCGAAACCGATTATAACCTTGTGATTGCTCTTGATGCCAAGAACCAGGCTACTGGTAGACTCTATATTGATGATGGTAGCTCTTTGGAAGTCAAGCATGCTTCTGATATCACTTTTGATTACAAGAAGGGCAAGTTGACTGCTTCTGGAAAGTTCAAATATGATCAAGCAGAAAAGATTGGTTCCATCACAATTATTGGTGAAGGTGCTGCTAAACTTTCTACGGTGACTATTGGCAAGAAGAAGGGCATTAAGTTGTCTAAGAAGAAGGGTGCTGTCGTGCTTGAGAATGCTGATATTAGCTTGACAAGTGCTTTCACTGTTAATTTCAAGTAGACAAACAAAACTATAACATGACTGTAATATTTTTTTTTTTTATATAATAATAATAATAATAAAAGGGGGGAGAAGAAGGAACTGTACACAACAATCTGTTAGATAAGGGATATATTTTTTTTTCTGGTTTTTTTTTTTTTTTTTAAAAACGTCTGAACATGGCAAGTGGATCAAGGTCTCCAAAGATATCCATTGTCATGGCTGGCTTATTTTCCATGATAGGTTGAATGACTTGAGCAGGCGCTTCAATGTGTTTGTCTTCATCAACAGAAGATGAAGAACAGAATTCTAATTATAACAGTTAGTTTGGGATAGAAAGAAAAAGTGGTATTGCTGTTTTTTTTTTGATATATTACCTTGCCATGGGTCATCATCATCTTCATCACTTTGTAAAAAGTCGGCTTCTTTGGGCTGTTCTTTTGTTTCATTCGCCATCACCACCACAGGTGCAACGACGGGTGCGGGAATACCTCTTAATGCAGCATAAGGATCATTTTCCGGTGCAGCCTTTTCAACCACAGGTAGAGAGAATACACTTGGATCGAACATGCGTTGAGCTGTTTTGGTTTCTATTTTTAATATTTATAAAAAAAAAAAGTTATTATTAGTTTTGTCCCATATTAGGTAATAACAAGAACGAACCTTCTGATGTTTTCAGTGCACTAGTTGAGGATGATGGGGATAGAGGAGTAATAGCAGGAGATAACATACCACCATTATAGGTTGCTCGACGGACGGTCTTTTCTAATTTGAGACCTGACAATTCCATAATGATGCTATCAAATGAATTGGGAAGAGGTTTTGAAGTACTTGGTGTAACAACAGGTGAGGCTGAGGCTGATGCATTTCTAAGAATAGGAGCTTTAAAAAAAAACTGTGTGAGCCCAAAAATATAGAAAAAAATTGACGTGACATATTACCTGGTGATTGTACTCCGTTGCCATAATTGACCAAGGTTGGAGACTATAAACAGGTTAGATTACTCATTCGCATGTGGTCAAAAAAAAAAAAAAAGTTTATCCTATCTTACCTTCAAATGTTGTTGATGTTGATATTTAGGGACATGTTCTCTATTTGCCTGAGCAACATTGACTTTCAAAGGTGTGGTTTTTACTTGAGCAGCATTTACTATGCTTCTTGCAGGAACAAGATGAATAGGCAAAGGAGCAACTTGGAATTCCTCGACAGGGAATGCTTCTTCTTGCACACTCACAGGTTCCTCGATAACAGGCTCTGGGGTAGAAGGCAAGATTTCTTGGGCAATAAAATCTTTTGATTCGATGGAACTACGGCATCGCTCCGCAATCTCTTCCGCCGTTAAGACGGTTGCGCCACTTGAAGCGACAGAAGACGTGGTAGAAGAGCTAGTACTATCCATGGACTCACGAGCGCTACTGACACGGCTGTTGCGCTTGCTGCTGGTGGTGGTGGTACTACGACGTTTGCTGCTAACATAGTCTTCTTGAACGGATACAGAGCTTTTGGCAGAGAAGGAGGAATATTCACTTTCCATGGAGCCTCTACCGGTTGGAGAAGCAAAAGGAGGAAGAGCAAAGGTAACCGGATTGACACAATCAGGAATAGGCATGGGAGGAGCGACTTGATCTTGACCAAATTCTTCATCTTCATCATCATCCTTCATGATATTCATTTCGCTATCAGCAATCAAAGGGACACGGGAAAAGCCTGAAAGCAATTTGGTTCTTGGTTTTGTGACAATAGGAAGACCGTCCTCAGTGAATTGCTTGGCAAGCAAGGCTCTAACCTTTTCCTTATGAGAAAGAAGCAAGGCGCGATCTAACCATTTGTTTTCATAGTACTTTTGTCTCATGAAAGCACGGATGTCATCATCGGACTCAGGCTCAGGAGCATCATGAGTACTGTAGTTACTAAGCCAGATCTTGATAGCCATGCCGTTACCGCCTTGCTTGAGAGCGAGGAGTTCTGCACCAGAGAACTTGCTTGCTGAAATAGCCTTGACACGATGGCCGACTTCACGACTGCTTAGAAACGAATTAGATAAAAGTATGATGATGAATAGATGTATGACTTACACTAGTCCAGAACATCTGGCACAAATAAATGTCTGGATAGTAGTGTTTACAAAGAAAGGACTCTAAATATTGTTTTAGTTATGATGTGGCTGAATAATATTTATAAGACACTTGGGCATTACCTTGGTTGGACAGTCAAAGCATTTCTTGTTTTCCTTCAAACGTAACAAATCTCGTACTTTCCTAAACAATAAGAATTAATATAAAAGAAGACAGCGTAAGAAGGGAATTAAACCTACTTTTGGTTGAGATCCTCTTGCTTCTTGGCGAGAAATAAAGACATTGTAGTTAGGATGAATTGGAGGGTTGTTTAGATATTTAAAAGAAAAGCTAAAGGAAAAGAGATCAGAAATGCAGTTTCAAAAAATTGGGCTGAGCTTTTTTATAATCATTTTGAGGTTTAAAAAAAACCAGCACTGCTGTGATATAGTGGGTCGTGGCTTATTTTCGAATTACTTGTTTTAGGAAATAGAAACTATTTCATCTCCTTTCTCTCTCACTTTGTACTCCCATGACTCCAATTCTGAGAAACTCTCTATTACGCACACCACTTCGTGCAGTATGGGATGTGGCAGGATATCAAACCGAAACTTTATTATGGCCCGCTTCCGCTTCCAAACCAAAAACCATCTTGCTCTTCATTCCCGGTAATCCCGGACTGGTAGAGTACTACACCAGTTTTCTTGAAGGCATCTATCAGGCCATTCCTTCTCCTGCATTCGAAATCATTGGTGGTAAAACAAACACTTAATCAAAGCGTGTGCTGTTGCATTGACCCCCCTCACTTCTATATTTTTTATATTTAGTCTCTCATAAAGGTCATTCAAAAAACTATCACGAACACAACTCGGGCGATAAAAACGCGTACACACTCGAAGACCAAATCCAGCATAAATTAGATTGTATCGATACCCTCATTAAAGAAAATGGACCCGAAACCAACTTTATTCTTGTGGGACATTCAGTTGGTTCTTACATTTCTGCAGAAGTTTTAAAAAAGAGACCTCATCATGGCATTTCTCGTGTCATTGCACTTTTCCCCACCTTGAGGGAAATTGCTATTACTCCCAACGGTGTCAATATCAATGTAAGCGAGTTAGAAGCAACACACACACACACACACACACATACAAATTCTAATTTCGAAATACATGTGTATTAGCGCCTTATCAAAGCTGTTCCTACTTCGGTATTCGGTATTGCAGGATCACTTGCGTCTTATTTAGCACCACCTGTACGACAATTCTTTGTAGGTGTGGCTACTGGGCAATCGGGCGATGGACTTCAAGTGACTGCACATCAATTGATGCATTCATCCGTCTTGAAGAATGTCATTACGATGGCACGCTGTGAAATGGAATCCATCAAGGATTTAGACCATGATTTTTATGTGGATCATTTAGATAAGTTTGTTCTCTACTATTCGGCCAATGACAAATGGGCCCCCAAGGACCATCATGATTACATGATCAAACACTTTCCTACAGGTAATTTTAAAGACCAGCATTATCACGGAAGGGGACGGGCATTAACTTTTTGAGCAGGAACTGTTCATCTTTGTGCGGAAAATATACCTCATGCATTTTGTTTAGGTAATTCAATTGAATTCGTGTAGGGTTAAATAGTGTTTACTAACTTATTTTTAAATGATAGAGCCTAAACATGTTGATTACATGGTTGAGAAAGTTAGATCTTGGATCAAGAATGATATCAAGAAGGCCTAATTTAGATTTTTTTTTTTCTTTTTTTTTATTCAGCCACATCATTACATTTTATTATCAGGAATGATACTTTGTTTTGACGTGACAGACAAATAAAATCACGTCTCTCTCTTTTTTTTTTCTTTTTTTTTTGCATGTAACTGACTTGTAGTTCACCTTATGCTTCTCAATTATAAATGCATTATGAAAAAGAAGGAAACTACAAGACCAAAAGTAAATCCATTGGTGGTACAAAATATGGCTCCTTGTAAGCTAAATATATACTTATAAAACAACATTTTTATTTATGAGCTGATAATCTAAAAGGCTAGTTTTGTTTTTTTCTAAATCATTCTATACTAACAATAAGGTAAGATTCGTTCACATAACATGTGTAGCCTCTCTTATTTATTGACAACAATTTTTTTTATCAGCCTGGAATCAATGATTCTGTGTAAATTTTAGGTTTATGTTATGGGAAATGACTGCATTAAGAAAAGTTCCGTGTAACTTGGCTCCCTTTTGTTTGACAAAGTGCTAAATGAGCATCTGTATAGTCTCCAAAACCTAATTCCGTCAAAATGGATTGTCCAGAATGATATTCCAATTAGTTTTTTTGTCTTCCTATAAAAGCAAGAAAATATTCTATTTTTAAGCTATGTGGGCATAAAATGGCCCTCTTTACTATCGACTGTAGTGTAATAAAACGAGAATTTGCAAGTAGCTCAAGAAAAATCCCATTTTGTGTTGGTTCCCTCTTAAGAATCTTAGTACGTGCACATCCCTTATATTACGCACTTGGGAAGTTTCTAGTCAGTAGTGTTAAATACAACTTCCCATCAAGCAGCCTTTTAAAGCTGATCATTTTTACTGGATTCATAATTATACATGGTATAAATGCTATATCATTAACTTCAAATTGTATAGCATAATAAAGCTATTCCCTAACTACTATTTATCTAAGCTTTCTTCTTACTTAGTAGTGGTTTTACTAAACCTGAGAATTCAAAAAAGGCTATTCACGTTAATCATACAATACCGGAATCCTGGTCATCACATGGATTTTCAACTTTACGAATTTACATATTGATCTTGGCGTCATGCGCAATGGTTTACTTACTTTACTAAAATTGGCATGAGCTTTTTAAGCGATCTTGTTTAACATGATACAAAAGAGAAGGGGGAATATCATTACTTCCCTTTAGATTTAATGTTATCAGTATATTTGGATTGATATTTTTACCATTTCATCAAAGCTCGAAGTATACTTGGCATCATGTAACTTGTAGATGTATATGTCACACTTTGACGTCTCTAGTTTTCCCATCCAACAGTATTAAACAAAGCATATTTACTCTTAATTGGTCATCAAGAAGGGTGCCTTTAAAATATGAATATATATCGCTGTATCGTTTATAGACGCAAGAAAAAAAGATGGTGAATAGTGCCTGTCGTACTGCCCAAAGACACTACTAAACAGCATTAAATAATGAATGATTGGAATTGCGTCTATGATACTCAATACTCGCATCAAGTATGGACTGCTTAACATGTGTTTCAAGACGGGTTGTTTAGAGTCATTAAGGCAAAGTGTTTTCCCTCATGGGTATTTAGTGGGCTCACTATATCTACTCTGACGTATTGCATGGTTCACTTTTGATGCTAGAGTTATTCTACTGTTGTGAATAAATGGTCTCGCTTTATGCTGGGCAATGACTGAATGAATTCTGAAGATACGTTTGGCTTTGAGCATTTAATTTCTAATTTTTACCCTGTTGTATTACCTAACACTTGAAAAAAAAAAGAACAACTAGTTTTATTTAATGATTGAAAAGAAGTGTTAACCCAGTAAATAAATAATTAAAAGAAAGTCCACTATCACCAATGATAATAGGAGTTCCCTGATTTCCACTCAGATCGCGATAGGCTTATAAATGCCCTTTCCATACTCGGTTTGTCATGGTACAAGTGAAACCGATCAATTTAAATTAGATTGTAACCCTTTTTAGATCTCTACCCAAAAAAAAAAAAAAAAAAAAAAAAAATCTGATAATTATTTGGGTTAACTCCAGACTCTCGGACCCAAATGCTAACTGAAATTAAACGAATCAAAAGATGGACAGAGACACATTGGGAATTATGCTAAATCAGGGTTTTACAATGGCCAATGTATATTATATATAAAAAAAAAGGGAGGGTTCTTTTTTTTAGATATATAAAATTATAGCAATTAAAAGATGTGATATTTTTATTATTGTAGTGCAAGATTACAAAATATCAATTATGTTGGGTAGTGAAAATAAATAAATGAAAAATAAGAGTAATGTAGTTTTCGATTTTTTTTTTTTTTGAAAATAAATAAATAAGGGTTTTTTTTGGCTAATTAGTCAAGACATAAAAAGCTTAAAGGGCAAAGTAACTAGCACAGGCGACTAAAGCCATAGCATATCCACCGAGTTGCAACTTGCTAGCAGCACTTTCAGGGGCAGCAGCAGCGGGAGATGAAGCAGCAGCGGGCTTACCACTGTGAGAAGCTCTGGCAACAGAAGAGGAAGCAGCAGAGGCACCAGAGCTAGCAGCGGAGGCACCGCTAGATAAAGCAGTGGCAACAATAGCAGGGGCACCAGAGCTGTGAGCAGCAGCAGCAGTGGTAGCATCAGCAGCAGGGGCAGTGGTGGTATCGGCAGCGGCAGGGGCAGTAGTGGTAGCGGCAGCAGCGGTGGTGGTGGTAACGGCAGCAGCAGTTGTGGTGGTAACGGCATCACCAGCACAGACATCATCCTTATGTTCAGCATACCATGCACAAGCACCAGCAAATTCAGCATTGAAGAGCTCAACAGGGTCACTACAGGTGGCCATACACATACCAGCGGTGGTCATGAAAGCTGTGTATTGAGAAGTACCCTTAGTACACATCACCTTTAAAGAGGGAAGGAACTTTTCAGAGGTGCTATCCATAGTCCAACCTGAAACGTAGGTTTGACCGGCTTTCTACAATTTTTTTTTTTTTTTTTTTTTTTTTTTAGATGACAGCACACATTTACCGACAATAAAATATCCTAGCTACTTACGACATTACAAGCAGTGAAACAATCACCAGAACCAGCAACGTTGTAAGAAGGGTTACAGTTGGCGGCGGAAGCGACAGCAGCGGCAGAAATGATGGAAAGAGCAATGGCAGAACGCATATTTGATGATTGCAAAAAAAAAAAGAAATTGATTGTAAAGAGAAAAAAAAAAAAGAGAACAGAGAGAAAATCTACAACTTATATTTAAAGTAAATTTTTTATTTGTCACCCCCTGTTGGAACCTGAGTTGTACACTCTTTTTCTTTCTGTCTTAATAGATTTAAAGAACGGATAATTGCGGACTATGGCTCCCCGCGCCTTTTGGAGTTAAAAGCTGAATACACAATATTTTTTTTTTTTTTTGATACCCAGTAGAAAATAGTAAAAAAAGCAATTATAGTTTAACAGAAAGGGTGGGACAGTTGTGTAACAATAGTTTTATCAGATTCTTCTAATATAACACAAAAATCAGATATCTTTTTTTGTTTTTTGATCTCACTAATTTGTGTACCAAAGAAAGAAACAATTTACCAATGACTTGTAGTAATTGTAAAAAAAAAAAAAAGATCTACCAAAAACACGTCTATCTTCATTGTTTGTGCCACTTTTTCTTTGCCTACTTTTTATAAAATACAACATTTAGATGGAAACTCAAGATTACAAATAGGACAATGGTAATCTCCGCAAAAAAGGTTTAACACGAGTTTTGTTTCCAAACTTGAAGCGAGGAACAAAAAAAAAATCTCACAGAAGAGTGAGAAAATTCCCTGGTCAGTGGATATACTAAAATACGAAAAAAGTTTTCACATCTGATAAGATTTTATTACGAAAAACGAAACAAAATTATAGATGCTTTTTTCGGGTATTGTAATTTTTTTTTTTTTTCCATCTGATAATAAAATAACTATTACCACGGTAGAATGGTTGCACTTTCCGTACGCTCTTTTTCTACTTTCTTTCTATTTTTTATTTTTCATATCTTTGAGTATAAAAAATCAAGTTGAAAGCTTTCCCTTCTTCTTTTTTTTAACTTTCACAAAATAAAAAATGAATCAAGACTCAAGTTATTTGAATGAAAAGACGGCTGTGTCAGAGTCTAGCGTCGTCAGCGTTGATTATAACTCATCTTTACGAGAAGTCGATCAACGACCTCCTCGAAAATTTATGTGGTGGATTCCACTTCAACCGCATGTACATCCTTTGCAGTTCTTTGCCATGATCTTTGCCGTCTTTGTTTCACTATCATTGATTGTTTATATTGCCGGCGCCCAAACCCAGATTTTATACGGTATCCTTAGTATCACCAAGAATCCAGGTGACATCACAGGTTCCTTATCTCTCTATGCTGAAATCATTGCTCTCGTCGGTGTCATTGTCTGGTGCATGGCTGCAGATCATATCGGTCGTCGTGGTGTTATGAGTTGTTCCATTGTACTTATGGGTGCTGGTATCGTCAGTTATTCATACATCTCCAACGTCTATCCTCAAATGCTCATCATTCGTCTTGTCTTTTCCATTGGTTCTTCAGGCTCCACTGCCATGATGGTCGCCATGATGATGGAAGTCGCTCACGGTAAAGGTGGTCTTGTTGCCGGAAGTATCGGTATTGCTTCAGGTCTGGGTGCTACTTTTGCTGCTCTCTGTCTCTTCTTGGTCCCTGCTTTACTCTCTCTTAAATACCCAGACGGTTTTGATGGTTTGATCTATTCCAACGCCATCATTGGTTCTACTGCCATGGGTCTTGGTATAATTTTATTCTTTTGTATGCCCAAGGATTCTTGCAAACGTCCACCTGTCAATCACTTAAAGGGATTTTTCTTAAAGATTTACAGTGGTATTAAACTCGGTAAGGAACCTAGAATTGCTCTTGGTTACGCGTCTAGTTTCTTTGCTCGTGCTGATGAAATTATCATTACCAACTTTTTGGTGCTCTGGGTCACTCAATATTATATTGAAGCTGGTAAATGTAAGGTAGGATCCACCTGTCTTTATGCTTTAGCCTCGTCTTCTTCTTTATCTGGTTATGCGCAATTGGTTGCACTTGCTGCTACAGGTTTCTTTGCCTTGGCCTCTGAATATGCCCCCAAGGAATGGGCCGTCTTTATTGCTGGTGTTGTGGGTGCATGTGGCTGTATTCCTTTTGCATTCTCCATTGATCCTACCAGTAAACTCTCACTTGGTTTTGTCATTTTGATTGCTGTAGGACAGTACGGTATGATTATCTCGGGTATGGCGATGGTGGCCGGTGACTTTATTGACAGAAAAGATCATGCAGCTGTCAGTGCTACTTATTCATTTATTGGTGCTATTGGTATTATTATCCTTTCCAAAGTCGGTGGTGTCTTGTTTGATCGTTGGATGAAGGGAGCTCCCTTCTTGTTGCTGGGTATTGGTCATTGCTTAATGATGGGTGGCTCCGTACTTGTATATGGACATCGTTTCATTTCAGAACGTCGAAAGAAGTCTGCTGTTGCTACTCCTTCTTACGTCATTGACAACTAATTGTATAATATTTTCCCTTCACAAACACACATTATATTTATTTATTATCCCCCAACACACACGCACACTTATTCCATTATTTATTTATTTTCGAAAATCTCATTCCATTATTTATTTATTTATTTATTTATTACGTTTTTTTTTAAACTATCCTTTTTTTTTCACTCGTCAAAAAAAAAAAAAAAAGGTAGACAAATTACACCCAAAACTCTCTTTTTTTTATTTTTACATTATTCCTTGTTTAACCCTAAAAATATGAACACATCCTTGCGTTCATTATTTTTGACACCAAAATTTTCAAACCACTTGCACTTTTTTTTTTTTTTTTAATAAAATTCATTACATTTTTTTTCCCCCTTTTCTCTTTAATGTAACGCGAGAACATTGTTCCAATTATTAATTACAAACATTTTTTAAACACCTTCCTTTCAAATAATGGTAGGGTGGCACGGATAATCATGCGCAGTCATAAAAATGGCAACCCCCCCCTGTTGGCCTGATCTCTCTCTCACACAAGGGCTTTACAAGTAAAATACACAATAAGTAATCCAAAAAAACCTTAAATATTCCAAATATACTCAAAAAAAAAAGCCGCGGTTTGACAAACCATGTTTTTATAAATACATGAGTATAAAACCATAAAAAGGGAGGGACCCGCCATCTTATTTTAGCATCTGATAAAATCTTATAAAACTTTTTTTTTTTTATCAGATTCTTTTTTCTTGTTGTTGTTACATGTAAACCCGCCCCCCGATCAACTTACATAAAATCATCCCACTTTCGGAAAAATAGATTTTCCTCCCCCTTTTTTTTTTAAGTTAGCAACAAAAAGAAAGTTGACAACGCCTCGGGGATACCAAAATATTTGTGTGACAACCTCAACTTTTTATTTTTCTTTTAATTTTCAATTTCAGGTGACCACATTCGAGCTTGCACAAAGGCATCATAATCATCTGGATGCACTCCCTTCATTTCATCATTCGCCAAACCATCTCGCACAGACTGATCTACTACCGCTGCTGCAATAGTAGCTGATACTTCTCGAATACGATTTAATTCAGGATACAACAACCCACGTTCTCTTTCCTGTGGTGTCAACGTATCCGCCAACGCCATTGCAGCACGCAACACAATACGGTTTGTGATCGTCTTGGGTTTTGCCAGAATCGCTCCAAAGCCAATACCAGGAAAGATGTACATGTTGTTTCCCTGTCCAGGCGTACGTATTTCATTTGTATTGGGAATCGTATAAGGAGGGAAGGCAGTACCTGAGGCAAACACTACCTTATTCTTGGTTGCTTGCATGGCTTCTTCAAAGGTGCATTCTGCTTTACTGCTTGGATTTGATAAGGGGAAAACAATGGGTTGTTCATTCAATTCACTCATACGTGTCAATGTCTCTTTATCAAACGCGTTCTTTTTGGATGATAAACCAATTAATGTGGTTGGTTTAACATGATTGATGATCTCTTGCAAGGATTTAAATTGTTGTCCTTTATTATCCGTTCTAGCATAATACACTTTATGTTGAGCCAAATCCTCATCTCCTCGATCACAGGTAATTAAACCCTTTGAATCAATAAAATAAAACATGTCCTTGGATTCCTTTTCCGATAATCCATGTTCAATCTGTAAATACTCTCCAATTTGTCTTGCTACACCTACAGCGGCAGATCCAGCACCATAAAACACAATGCGGTGTTGATCTAATGGTATCTCCACTTGTCGAAATGCGTTAATGAGACCAGCAAGAATCACTGCACCCGTTCCTTGAATATCATCATTAAAACAAGTTATTTTTTCCTTGTACTCTTTTAATAAACCAAAGGCATGGGCACTGGAGAAATCTTCAAATTGAACCACCATGTTGGGAAACGCTCTTGTCAATGCCGTCAAGACTTTCTTCATGGCTGCATAAAATACATCGTCACTGGGTCGCTTTTGTCGACTCCCCAAATAAAATTCATCCGCTTGATTATCGTGCGAGTTCGTACCAAAGTCAAGGACAATGGGTAGTGTACGACGTGGATCAATACCTGCTCCAGCAACATACAGCTGTAATTTACCCATACTAATTGGCATCCCGTTCATCCCAAGATCTCCCAATCCCAATATACGCGAACCATCCGTCATCACCGTAATATCCGGTATTTCTCCCTCCGTGCGGTCAAGATAATCACTGATCATTTTATCCAAATCATCAAGATCATCTAAAGTGATATAGAGTCCATCGGGTGTCCCCGCCGGTGAATTCAGAAAAGGGTAAATGGCCGAATAATTTAAACACGCTTCTCCTACCGTGGGTGTATAGATAATCGGAGCAAATTCCTAATAAACTTGGAGTGTTGGTTTAAAAGATGTTACTCTTACCATTTTGCATAGTTTACCTCGATGTTGTTATTGACAAGGCTGTAAAAGAGTTTGGTATTATTGTTACGTAGCTGCGCCATAAACAGGTATTTTTCAAAGGGTGAGAGTTTAGCACGTAAAAGTTTCAAGGCGCGTTTCGATTGCATCTCGAGACTTTCTACTACACTAGGGATTTGACCATGGATACCCAGCTGTTTACGTAGTTCTCTTGGCATGGATGTACCTGAATAACAACCCGTGCTTAATCATCAATTTTTTTTTTTAAAATTTTATGCACAGGGGCATCATGCTTTTTTTTTTTTACCCGTGTTATAATAAGGGGAGGATAAAGCGTGTTTCCATTCTCCAGAAAGAATAGTCGAGGTATGAATGTGACGTGTGGATTGTACACATTTTGCTGTACCTATGAAACGCGTAGCAAGTCGAATAAAGCTCATAAAGTAAAAAGAGAGTAGTCCTTTTGTCCTTTTTTTTTTTTTTTTAGATTATTTATTAAATGCAACTATGACGAATCATGATGATTTTAGAGTCACAAAAAACCTTAAACGATGAAACCTCGATTTAACCAATCCAAGGAGACTCGTACAGTGTGAATTTGCAACAGATTTTTCGTGATGGCAGTAGGCGTGGATAAGAAGGCATGTTTACGACATCGATCACTGGGACGACATTGATGACAGGTATTCTTTATGGTTTTTAGACACGAATAAGCGATATGAACATGTTCATTCATGCGACGTTCTCCATGTTCACCCGGTCGCCACCCGATTTTTAATAAGGTCATGGAATCATCTTCACTCAGGAAATGGATCCATTCTTTACAATACATACGAATCACTAAGAAATTATCTGCAGGCATCTCCAGCGTGTCCGTCGAAACAAATCTCAGGGTACGTGAATGCGATTGATAACCCACACAGGTAAAAGTAGCCAAAGGTATCAATGGCGTATCGCGGTTGCATAATAGACTGAAATATTCGGACGGTGTTTGGAAAAATAACGTCCATCCATCCCGTTTGATGCGGGCTAACAATTCTTGATGACTGTAGAAATTTAGTGACTGTTCATTTTGGGTCTTGATAAGGTCTAACAGAGGAAGAAACGAAAAGATGTGTAATACAATATCGGGTGGTAAGCGTAACATAGTGTCAACTGCATTGCAAAACAAAACAGAGAGAAAAAGAGCAATTGGGAGAGAATGAGATCTTATTTTACCCTCCTAGGAGCCTTTTTTGATTAATTAGGGTAGGGGTTACATTTTTAGAGAGAGAGAAAAAAAAAATTTTTTTTTGTAGGAGGACTGTTTAAATTTTTTAAAAAAAATTTTTTTTTAGACAAGTATAAAAGATGAAGGAATGAGCCAGACTTCTTGTAAAAAATATTATCTTTTATCTCTCAAACAATTCTAAATGGTAAGTTTTATTCTCTTTTGTGATTGGGAAAAAAAAAAGAATAGTTTCGCTTTCTTTAAGGATGATTCAGGCATTTGACTTTAGGGTCTGGAAGGCCGTACTGGCTGACCAGAACCGTTGACGAAAAACCCCTAGCTACCTTTAACAAAACCTCTGATATAATTAAAGCAAATTATTATCTTTATTTTTCTTGTTTACAATATTTATATTGCAAATCAGTTTTATTAATTATATATTTTTCTTTTAGATATTATTCAATATTCTTTTTGGGTTCTCTCTTTGGGCTTGATTGAAAATTAAATATTTCATTTAGTTTTGTTTGATATTTAATAAAAAAATTATATTGTATCTATAAATCTTTTCTTTTTCTCGTGTTCTTCATTTAAACTTTTTTTCCTTGTCGATCGTCTCATCTATTTGTTGCTATGGCAACTTCTCCCTGTGTCTTAAATCTAATTAAAAAGAAAATTGAGAGGGAGGTTTCCGCGTATTTTTAGATTATTTCAATTTTTTTTTCTATTTAAAAAGAGTTGGAAAATAAAAAAAGTAGAATGTCTATCCATATCTTATTTTCTGCAGTTTTTACACCCCCCATTCCATTCCTTTTATCATTATGTCACTTTCCACTCGTTTTTTCACACTCTTTTCCAAAAAATCCAATGACGACGACATGAAATCGACAGAAACGCACTGGTATTATTGTCAAGATTGCAAGATTGGTTTCGATTCTCAGATTCGACTTTACTGGCATACAGATTTATGTAAACACATAAAATCCTAGTCTTCCCCCGTCCCCCCCCAAAAAAAAAATTATTCCCATTCTTTTTCTCTCTTTTTCTGTATAGACCATAATAAAAAGATGAACTCTTCCCCCAGAAAAAAAAAAAAAAATAGTGGTTTTCCCTTCTATTTTAATCACAATGATTACTCTTTCTTTTTTTTTTTTGTAGGAGAGGAAGGGAAGGGAGGGGGGGTATAATGTATAATAAAGATTAGATTAGGATTGAGAGCGAAGACTGGAAGTTGGACTGGAGAGATAAAGATCCACCGAGCGAATTGACTTGGAAATGGTGACGGAAGAGCGTCTTCTTTCATGCTGAAAGGATGAATAGAATGGATCGAGTACAGGTGTACTTGTTGGTTTTATAGTAGCATGTTTATGATTGACATCTTGGATACGACATGATTCTGAGCAATACAACTACTTCATAGTTAAAATCCTTGTTCTATTTTTAAACTCTCTTATATTAGACACTTACGTTGTCTTCGTTCGATTGACAATCGCACATGATACACCAAGAAAGATCCATTCTTGTATTGTTATTATTGATAAAGGGTTGATAAAGAAAAAGAGAGATAAAGTAAAAGAAACCTTGATTTATACACACCAAAAAAAAAAAAAAAAAAGATGGGTATTACTCACATCATCTAAAAAAGATAAATAAACCCACGTACAGCGGAGATGATAAGTGCTCTCACTTTTTTTTCTTCCCAATGATAATCCACACGTTTATTTCTTTTTCAGATTGATAGGGACCGTGCACGTTGTTTCATTCTTGTTTTACTGATAGCTACATTCCCCCCCCCCCTCCCTCCCCCCTACCCTCTCCCCCCCAAAATAAACCGACAAAAACCTTTCAACACCCGCGAAGATCTTTTTTTTTTTTAGAATTCCGTACAATATTATTAGTGTCAAGCATGATTTCATTGTTGCGCCAAGTTTTTTTTTTTTAGAATTGACTGAGCTTAAAGGCCAAGAGGTGCCTCCATACTGAGCGGGAAACTTGGACTCCCTTGCGTCACTCTTTTTTTTTTTTTTTTTTTAGGATTTAAAAAGGGAACATTTTTTCCCTCTCCCCAAGCGCGTTTTTTCTTTTCTTTTTCTCTCTTTTATTATATATTATAAGAAAAATGGAGGACGAAGTTGCTGCTGTAAGTTTCTTTTTTTTTGTTTGAGAAAAGGCAGATGACTGACATTAACATCATCTACAATTTTTATAAAAAACAATAGTTGGTTATTGATAATGGTTCCGGTATGTGTAAGGCTGGTTTCGCTGGTGACGACGCACCCCGTGCAGTAAGTAATAGACGAAAAAGGGGGAGGTAGAAGTGGTCAGATAACAGTAAAGTAACCACGTGTGATATAGGTTTTCCCCTCGATTGTAGGTCGTCCCCGTCATCAAGGTGTGATGGTTGGTATGGGCCAAAAGGACTCCTATGTTGGAGATGAAGCTCAATCCAAGAGAGGTATCTTAACATTACGTTACCCCATTGAACACGGTATTGTTACCAACTGGGATGATATGGAAAAGATTTGGCATCACACCTTTTATAACGAACTCCGTGTTGCCCCCGAAGAACATCCTGTTCTCTTGACCGAAGCTCCTTTAAACCCTAAATCTAACCGTGAAAAGATGACTCAAATCATGTTCGAGACCTTCAATGCCCCTGCCTTCTATGTTGCTATCCAAGCTGTTCTTTCCTTGTATGCCTCTGGTCGTACCACTGGTATCGTTCTTGATTCCGGTGATGGTGTCACTCACACTGTTCCCATCTATGAAGGTTATTCTCTTCCCCATGCTATCTTACGTCTTGACATGGCCGGTCGTGATTTGACCGATTACTTGATGCGTATTCTCGCCGAACGTGGTCATTCCTTCACTACCACTGCTGAGCGTGAAATCGTTCGTGATATCAAGGAAAAGCTCTGTTATGTTGCTCTTGATTTCGAACAAGAAATGCAAACTGCTGCCCAATCTTCTGCTCTTGAAAAGTCCTATGAGCTTCCTGATGGTCAAGTCATCACTGTTGGTAACGAACGGTAAAGTATCTTCACAAATATGAATTTTTTTCTTTTTTTGAAAAGGAGACTAAAAACAAATATGTGTATTTTAGTTTCCGTGCTCCTGAAGCTCTCTTCCAACCTTCTCTTTTGGGTCTTGAATCTGCCGGTATCCATGAGACCACCTATAACTCCATCATGAAGTGTGATGTTGATATCCGTAAGGACTTGTATTCCAACATTGTCATGGTAAGTTTATAACAGAGAGTATGTGAATCTGAGTGAGTTAATTAACGTTATGAATAGTCTGGTGGTACCACTATGTATCCTGGTATTGCTGACCGTATGCAAAAGGAAATCACTGCTCTTGCTCCTTCTTCCATGAAGATCAAGATTGTTGCTCCCCCAGAGAGAAAGTACTCTGTCTGGATTGGTGGTTCTATCTTGGCTTCTCTTTCCACTTTCCAACAAATGTGGATCTCAAAGCAAGAATACGACGAATCTGGTCCTTCTATCGTTCACAGAAAGTGTTTCTAAATTATCCCCCCACATCCAACCAATTACACATCTCCCTTTTCTTACCCACAATTTTTTAGTAATAAATTACACTCTATTTAAATCTTTTTTTTTTTTTTTGTTAACCATGGAGACTCAAAGAAAAGTGGAATGCGACTATAATCCTCTCAAGGCATGTCTTGAAGCAAATAACAATGACCGTGCCAAATGCATTAAGGAATGGGACGAATTCCAACGTGCTTGTCGTGAAAAAAAGTAAGCATTCCTTTTCAATTTCTAACACCTTGTCATGCTTGACCCACCACCACTCTTTTTTTTAGACAATTAGCAAATGACAAGTCTGATTGTGAAGCATGTCAAAAGAAATAACTTTGAATAAACTCTTTTTTTTTTCACACGAGATTAAGGTTTTTTCTTTCAGATAGGGCTTTATTTGACAGTGATCCTTTTCACTACGCACTCAAAATTGGGAGTTTGAAATACCTTGTAAAACCTTTTTATGAGGCAGCCAGGGTTTACAGTTTGTTGAATGTTAAAAATTTCCCAAAAAGACCTACCGCGGGTCTTCCCCTCTCACGGAACCCTACTTGATTGGATACCTTTTCCCATGTTGGTCTTTCCTATTCATCCGTTGCCTTTGCCCAGTTTTATAGATTTTACCCTGACAACGGTTTTTTTTTTACGCGCGCGCGAAAATGAATGATTCCATACCACTAACATGCCTCATCTAAAAGAAGGGTTATTTTCTTTTCTTTTTTGGACGGTATAGTAAATACTAGTCCCCCTTCAAACAAACAACACTCACTCAATTATACGATGATAATAAACACTACAAGTAGTACTAGCTAAAGTTCTAAAATGTAATAATCTAGGTATGTTTTAATCGAGAATCCAACATTTTACAAGATGTTCTATGTGTGGATTTAATTATAACAGTAAAAATGTTTTTTTATATCTCGGATTGTGTGTTATTGTCAACATTTGTAAACAAACAAACAAAAGACACAATAGATCTGCTCATAAAGAGGCATGTTTTATTCAATCTCTATAAATGACACCTCTCAAGGCCATTTATTTCAACGGCTTTATCACCTTATTGGTCTACACCTTTTTTTTTTAAGGACCAGCTTTTATTCCATTTATAAAAAAATTAATTTTTCAGACATCTCAGAAAAATAACCTGTTTGGCTCACTACTACTATGGGACGAATGATCTCCCTCCTCTTTCTGTGTAGAGAGATAAGTTTTTACACAGAAACGTGCTGCCCATATATGGCATTTATACAAGAAAAAGCATCGGTTGCAATGGGAGGGGAGACACTTTTAAATTTTTAGCCTTACACAATGATTTTAGTAGTGATCGTGTGTAGTGCACATTAGCTTATACTACTCTTACTAGCGTTCTATCTCCCCCCTTTTATTAAGTGCTAAAGTAGCTTAGAACAATGTACTTAAGATCAGAAAGGGCAGGATATTTAGTAAAGCCTTGCATGAACAGAAAATAAGAGTGACACGCGCTGAAAGAAGGAATGTTAATAGGGGACGTGTGTGTTTATATATAGGAAAAAAGACAGTTACTTTTAATTATATAAATGAACAGAGAAGAGAAACCATTAAATAAAAATAGGCAATAACTTTGAGTGTAACATCGAGCGGTGTTGCCATAATCTCAGGTAACATGTGCCAATTTACTCTGTTCTATAATTGTAACCCTTTTCCCTCTTTCTTTTTATATAATTTGTTCTTGCAATTCTCCCTTTCCACGCTTTATTTCATTGTTCTTTTTCTTCCTATCCTTTTTCTTTTCACACTCCTTTTCTCTTTCTCTCTTGACTTTTTTTATTTAATTTCTTACGTTAAATAGTAATCTTGCAATAAATTTGGTGCAACATATAAACAACACCCAATTTTTTATATTATTATTTTTAAAAAAAAAACTTCATGTTACGATTGACATTCATCTAAAAGCACCATTACATTACAATTCACAACTCAGTATGAGACACTATTATTCCAGCTTACTATTACTGCTATTCACGTTACTGAATGGCACTCTGGCATCGTACGTTACACATCCCAATATCAATTTTGATCCTCTGGAGCAACTTACCATATCTGGAACATACAATGGCATATCCTTATATAAGGACACCAAACAATTAACTTCTCTTCCACCTTTGACATCCTCCGTCATCTCACTATCAAACGATACCTTACAGCTTTTGGGTTCATCCAGTATAGATGGATCCATTTACGATGCCTGTATTTTCAAAAACACCTTGATATTCGGTGGCAATTTCACAACCATGGGAGATCAATCTGTCAAGAATATTGCTTCCATCGATCTAACAACCCATCAACTCAAACCTCTATCGAAGGGATTAGACGGTATTGTTCACAGTATCTATTGCGATACCGATCAGGTCTATGTAGGCGGATCCTTCACCGCTCCCAGTACATCCGACAGTGTCAGCTATTCAACTTCTCTCTCTCAATTTGGTGGAAATGTTGCATTATGGAAAGGTGAAAAATGGGTTGGATTACCTTGGAAAGGTCTTAATGGTCCTGTGTATTCCATCTTAAAGAACAAAAATCAAATTGTTTTTGGCGGTCGTTTTGATACCACGACAGATGGTCAATCACTTCATGCACCTGCAAGTCAGCCCATTAGTCTACCTGCAACCGTAAGTTTTTCATTAAACACCTTAATTAAAAAAAAAAAAAGGGTTCCTTAACTTTCTTTTTGTGTGTGTAGGGTGTTTCAGCAACATCTGGGTTAAATCCTTCCTCTATTTTATGTAGCTCCTCTTCATGGCTATTAGATGAAGGAGTGCAAGGTACTTGGCAAACAGCCTTTTCAACTTACAGCGTCAATCCTTCTCTTGTCCGAATCGCAAACTCAAAAGTAGAAAACCGTCAAACAAAAGAATTTTCGTAAAAATAACAAAACCCCACACACATACACACAATTAATTAAAGGAGTTGCTGTAATCTTCTCCTCCCGCCCGCCCTCTCCTCCTCCGAATATATTATATTAACCATTTTTTATTTATTTATTTAGTATTCGGTCATTAGCAAATACGACACAGCTTTTCTCTTTATCCTATCTGGACCCAATTACTGGCATTGCTGTCACATGTAGCGATAATTGCACCTTATCCAACAATCCCTCTGTAACCTACCAAGATTTTAGAATCCTAGATACCTTCATGACAACAGGCATTGCCATCGATATCAAATCTTGGTACGGCGTAGGTGGTGGTCTATCCTTTGTCCAAGTATTTCAATCCGAAATATTCACTTATGCAGTCAATCCCGATCCCACCAATATCTGTACATCTAACGTCACATTACCCAAAGTCTCCACCGTAGGAAATTGGACTACTGTCACATCCGGTTCACCTTATTTATCTTATCCCATCAAATCTACGCTGAATACATCCTCCATCACCTTTTATCCAAACATTGCAGAATCAGGCATTTACGAGGTGTTGGTTTACACACCGCCATGCAAATCAACCGCTTGTTCAGAACGTACAGATATCGACCTGACCTTTGCCCTGTCCAAGGCCAATAAAGAAAACGCCACCATGAGTCAAAAGTATCCCGGAAGTAGATCCATCTTTACCGGCTATTTCGATCTTTCCGACAATTACAATCCTTCTATAGTACTTTCTTTAGCGAAAAATGCTTCCATTACCACTTCTTCTGAAATCGTCGCTTTATCCGTTCAACTTGTAAAAATGGCTACCAATGATGCTTTATCCAGTGTCTTGGTTTATAATTCCACACAAACGAATATCACCATGACCTCACTTGCTTGGGGTGCACTTCCAGGTAAGACTTTTTCGCCTTTTTTTTTCTACGCCCCCCCCATATATTAAAAAAAGAATTCCTATTGTAGATAACGTACCTTACAATTCAATTGTACAAGCCATGGAAGTGACTTTGGATGGGGATTTATATTTAGCTGGTGAATTTACCGGTAAAGATGGACTCGGCTCACAATATACCAATATTGCACAGTATGATGCTAGTGCAAAAAAAATTCTAGCATTGCCTGGCGGAGGTTTGAATGGCGCCATTCATGCAATTGCTGTTACTCCCACTGGTAAAAAAAACATGCATACAAAAGAACGTCCTATATTTACTCAAGCTTTGTTTTTTTTTTTAAAAAAAAATGTATATATGTATATATAGATCTTTACATCGGAGGCAGTTTTAATAGTATGATCAACTCAACAGCTACATCGTCAAATAGCTTGACAAATGTTGCTCAATATAATATACAAAAACCTGCCTGGAGCTCTTTAAAATCGGTAAGAATAGCCAATAAGCCAAAAAAAAAAAAAAAAGTATGGGGAGGGATTTTCTAAACAAAACGATCTTTTAAAAATAAATTAGGGCGTGAATGGACCTGTAAAGTCATTAAGTGTATCAAAAAATTCTTTACTTATTTCCGGAGATTTCACACAGCTGGTGAAGTCGGTTGCTGATACGTACCCCATAAGAGCATCTGGTAATGCTTGGTGGGATACAAAAAAAGCACAATGGATCTCCGATAGTAGTGTACCTTATTTATCAGGCACGGTCTATAAAACGTTGACTGTAGATGATACGGATTATTTTGTGGGCAATGTGAAAAGTGCACAACGATATCAATCCGATGGTATTACTTTCTTTACCTCCAAGGATACCTTACAATCCATTCCATTCTATCCTGGTGATAGTCAATCCTCTATTAGTTCCGGCGTCTTATTCAGCAGCAGCAGCATGGTAGCGGAAAATACGAGTTCCACAACAATATTTGGTGGTGAATTTGTTTTACCTAATAATATTCAAAATATTGCCATTTATAACAATCTCAATAATACCTGGAGTGGATTTGAAGGTGCAAATTGGCAAGGTCAAATAAGTACCATGGCCGTCCATGAGAACTTGCTCTATGTGGGTGGTCGATTTACAAGTGCAGCGGGTAATAATTTGGCGGTTTTCAGTATCTCCAATCGATCTTTATCCTTATTTCCAAAGGTCCAAAGTAATGACACTCAAAATGATCCTCACTCCTCACTTTTATATTCTAATTTTTTTTTGTGTAGCAAACGATGGATCACCAGCCAATGTGAATATCATTCGTCATATACCTGCTGAAAAAGCAATGATTGTAGGTGGTAACTTTAATTCCATTGATTCACTTGCCTGTACTTCCATTTGTTCCTTGAACACAGTGAATTTTCAATGGAATACACTTGGCTCTGGTCTTGTGGGTGAAGTCCATGACTTTTTATTGATCAATGTAAAATTATCTCAACTTTAAATTGTAATTCCCTTCCCTTTTTTAACATTTCTTTTTAACAGGAAAAACTAGTTACAAGTGGAAATATGACATTAAACAACTCGCCTCTAACAATAGCAGAATTTGATTTTAAAAAAAATACGTGGGGTCCATTTGATACAGCGAATTTACCAGGTCCTTCTCGTGCTATTTCATATGATAATATGACAAACCATCTCTATATCTCTGGACAGTAAGCCCTAACCCCCACATCGATCCATCATGAAACAAAAAGAATTCTAACATGTATATCTATAATAGGACAGCAGATAATTCTTCTACTTACCTTCGTATCTGGGATGGCCAACAATTTAAAGCACCTGTGGTGGAATTAGGATCCGGTAGTCATATTTCGAAATTAACCATGTTACCTATCGCCGATTCCAAAACCAATATATTGCTCGCCACAGGGTTGATCAATTTGGGTGAATTAGGAAATGTCAGTGCGGCGTTTTATGATGGCAAAACATGGATTCCTTATCTCGTGACTTCTAACGACAATGGCGAATCTGCTTTAAGTAGCATGTTCTTTTTAGATCAACCGTATGTTCCTGCCATCATCAAAAGTAAGTACCTATATATATAAAAAAAAAAGCTAGGATACTCATTTTCTTTTTTATCTTTTTATATAAAAAAGAATATTTGCCAACTCCTATTGTGATTCTCGTCTCCATCGCTGTAGCACTGGGTATTGTCTTCTTGATCGTATTCTGTGCCATGTGTATCATCTTTATGAAACGTAAAAGAGATCATAAGGTCAACCCTCAATCCAGTCCCTCTGGTTATTACGGAAAACCTCCTCGTACACCTCAATCTCTTTTAACCATGTTGAAAGAAACTTCGGACAACGAGGACAAACAACATATCGACACGGACGATCATGGTCATTACAGCATGGATAAGCCTCGTCATCTCGAACCCGGCACCGAACAATTTTACAACATGTCAAAATCTATCAGTACAGAACACCTTCATGAACAAGCATTGACTCCCTTTAATACCGCTATTGCCATGACCACCGCAAGAGCTCCTCCTCCTCTTCCTACAGCGCACGCACGTTCCGTTTCAAATCATAATAACTTTCATCCTGCTTACCCCGCAACCGCCGCTGCCGCTTTGGCAGCCGCTTCGCCTCGACCTGAGTCATATGCAAGACCCATCAGTGAATATCAACGTGATACCGATTCGTTTTATAACAATGGTTACACGAACGGAGAAATGGTAGAAGTCCCAGGACGTCAAAGCCCTTACAATCCCTTTAGAAATTCAGAAGGATTTACAAACAATCAACCTAGTCCCATGTCTCAATCTGTAGCTGCAAGTGCATTTGCTACGGCCAATAGTCGACACTTACCTTCCAGTCCTACCGCAAACAATTATCCATCCGGTGAGTCGGCATCTTATAACAACATGGCAACTGCTGGTATGGCGGGAGCTGCTGTTCTTGGTGGTGGTGCCGCCGCCGCCGCAGCAGCAGCAGCTGCTGGAGCACTCTCGCATCATCAACGAAATGAAGCTAATCAGTCACAAGGATCTAGATCCATTGCTTATAACAATACTCCTCCACCTCCACCTCCCCATCTTCGCGCCTCCCCTCAGACCGGTAAAGGTTCTCCCATGTCTTTGGTAGGTGCATCGGACGAATCATCGTTAGTGGATCCTATCAGTGGACCTCAAGCCACACGAGCTCATCATGCTGCTACGGGTAATGTAAAATGGACTACGACCAACAGTAAAGAAGCACTTGCTACGGCAGTCATCACACCCACCATCGCCGTTCATGAATCAGAAAACCATTTACCTCAAGAAAACTATCATGATGCCCAATCCTCGTTATCTGTCAACGCTATGGATACCACGGGATCCAACGTACGATGGACGAATGTGAATAACCCTGCATTGGGTGTAGCTACCGTCGAACCTGCAGGATCCAGGGAATCCGTCTATCACGATAGTTTTTATTCTCCACTTCAATTAGGATCCTCTACAAATTCCAACAATTTATTGAACCCAATTACGGATACTACCTCCGAAGGTCTTTCAAGTGATCCAGATATCGCTCGTTGGACAACTGCCCCCGCCCCAGAGATGGGTACGGTTAAAGTAGAAGCTGTCCCTTCCGAAAGACCCAATAGCGGATTCGGAAGAAGTCAATATCAACCTTCGCTCACATCGCTCAATGCATTCCCTCATGATACACAAGCCCATCTTTCGGACCATGACTACCTATCTCATGCACCTAAAACTCATATCGATGCTGAGATTGAAGAAGCCGCTGATGATATGAATACCCGAGTCATGCACAAGAATGCTTTCCGACTCTCGGAAGCAGGATCGTTATTAGCACCCATTGATACCACCGTATTTCCTACACACAGTGCACAAGACGAGCTCCTAAGCCCGGATTCGGCCGTGCGTTGGAAATCAGCGAACGTGGGTTCTCCCATCGAAACCGCGCATGCTGCGAATATCTTGGCTCCCGCTACTGCCATGGTGACACGTCGAAGTGCAAAAGAAGATGAGGATGCATTTGAAGAGTATTATAATCCAAAACCACAAGAGGAGGAAGAATCTAACAAGCCTAAAAAATACCATACACAGGAGGCAGAACCTGTAGGAAGAAAGTCAGAATCGATTGATGACGTGATTGCCAATCGAGATTTGAATGCACTTAGTATGCTTATTCAAGATGAAGAAGAGGATCAGATCAATCCACTGTATAAGATGCCCGTGCCTACGATCACACGTAAGGAATCCACAGCTGCGGGTCCAGGTGCGATGGACGGTCGAGCTTCCTCCAAACGTATGGTGGAAGAATACATGTCATCGCGTAATACAAAGAAGGCGGAGGAACCCAAGGATAAAAAGACCAAGTACAAGAGCGATTTTAAATCCATCATGGCGATTGCGATTCAGAATAATACAAAGTATCCCATCGCAACCGAGGAAAATCCTCATTTGTATTATGCCAAATTTGAATTCAGTGCGCGTGAGCATGGTGAGTTGGGTTTCGGTAACGCTGATCCGATTATTGTGGTGGATTCCAGTGATGATATCTGGTGGATGGGTTATAAGGCAGATAAATCCGATGGCTCATTCATTCAAGGTGTCTTTCCTAGTAATTATGTTGAAATTGCTACAGAGCTCCGATAAAAAATCTCTCTCTCTCTCTCTCTCTCCTTTTTCATACTTATACATACATGTCATTTAATCTTTTATATAAACACACTACTTAATTTTCTTATTTTGCTCAACCAAAAAAAAAATAGTAATATTGTAAAACTTTAATGACGTTTTTGTTGTTGTTGTTTATGCGTTTAATCTTGACATAAGATGCTCTGTGTTCTGTCTAATAACTGAATCCAACACCTTGTGAATTTGCATACAACCTTCCGTTGCTAACTCTGTAACACTAGCAAGTTTCTCAACGTGAAGTCTAGATTCCATCTTTTGCAATAAAAAAAAAGGTGTAAAGGTTAATGATCCAAAACCTTAATCATGCGCTTCCTCTTCACAAAAAAAAAAAAATACCTCTAATAAAGTGACTTTTCCGGTTCTTGGTAATATCGCAACTGTCAACTCGGGTGTATCTGCAGACTCTTCCAAATTATTTAAATCCAAAACGGGCTCTTTATCAATACAACCAGCAGAACAAGCACACACGTAATCCAACATGGGAATACCAGCGTCAACTAAAGCCATGGTGGCAGCATTAATACAACTTTGCAGTAATCCTCCATCATTTTGAAAAATCTGAAGGTAAATATCAATTTGTGTCTTGGGAAATTGAGATGTCAAAATAACAGGTTCAAACGTTTGACGAATAAAAGCTGCAACTTCAAGTGATCGCCTGTTATTTTTAAAAGATAAGAGTGTGAGTTCCTTCATAAAAAAAAAGTAGTCTCCCTTACTTGTCGTTCTTTGATCTTTTTTTACGTTCGCTGGAACTGAAAGGAGCAACATTAAACTCGACATTGATAAGTGCACGATCGGCTAAAGCTTGCATACGATGACGAACCTACAATAAGAAGAAAAAAAAGTCACCCATTAGTTTACATGCTCACCACCCATTGCACGTTTCCTCTTTTTCTCATTACCTCTCTGGGACCATACACAGCAGCAAGACATTTGGTATTACCTTGCTCGATATACGCAGATCCATCAGCTTGACTGAAAACTGAGGTCTTTGCTGTAATTTTTCTTAATTCATTGGCTCGACGACCATCAACACGTAAACCTTCGGGGGTGATCAATTCTAAACGAGACTAACATACACATATAAAAAAAAGAAGACATCATAAACACTCGATTCAAGTAACTTTCAAGACAAGTTCCTCGTATGTTGGGCTTACCATGGGGTTATAAGTAAAGTAGATCTCTTTTGCATGTTCAACTTTTTTTTTTTTTTGCCTAATTTTTTTAAAAAAAAATCGTAGAAATAGCTAGTCACTTTGATGCGGAAAGCTAAAATGCATTGGGCACAATGTAGAGAGTATCAGTGTATGCTTTAGAAAGAGAGACGCTTATAATTCTATACCATGTGGGTGGCAGAGTAAACAAAACAGCCCTCTTAATTTACGTGCAATTAGGACGACCAGTTTCTTGTAAGTTTTGTATTGTGTACAGTCTATTATTACGTTTGCTAATACGTGAGCTGAAATACTAGCACTTCCACTCTGTAATATCTTTTATTTGGAATTAGAGCACACAGCATCTCTTTGATAAATAAACAAACTAAAATAGCGGGGAATTGGTTACAGCATAAACAAAGCTTAAAAACTATGTTTCTATTCACGTAAAAAAAAAAGGCCTGTCTCACAATGACAGTGTCACTGGATGTATATCAGCATTGCAAGTGAATCAGTGCCATTATTCAAAGCGTAAGAATTCTTTTACTGAGAGCAAAAACTCTCTCACACACCTTGTTGTTTATGTTATGTCATAAGTCCACATGATATACGAGAGCCAATCATATTTTTTCTGGCAAAAAGAGTATAAATGCTGCGCAATTCCTCTTTTTTCTCCTTCTCTTTTCTTTAACCGAGGCAGTTTATCGTTGTTAATACCAGGCGGTTGTTCATTCACCAAATGGTTTAGCCTATTAACCGCGTATAGGCGATGCCTTTTGTCAGGGCTATGGCTTTTGATGAGACATACGACACCTTTTTTTTGCTAATAGGTAAAGTGTATTGAACTGGGGGAGACGGTCCCCCTCCTCTGAAGTGGCTTTCTTAACTAGTTCAATTTACACCTTCCCTATGCTGACACAGAAGAAGGTATTTCATGTTGGTTCTTACTTTTACTCTTTATACCAAAAGATATTTATATTTTAAAGGTTTCTTTTTCCATCTGTTTTCGCCTGAGTCAAACGAGTTGGGGGTTCTTTTTTTCTCTTTTCGCTCACTTTTTTTTTCTAACCCTAATAAAAAAAAGATGAAGGGAATGCATGGATACAAGCCTCCGCGTGGCCATTCCCGGGCAATACTCTTCTTTTAGAGTGGCTAATGTGTATCTTTTCTTTTAATAAAAATATGTATTTTAAACTATTTAAACTGTCTTTTATTTCTTGTTTTTCATGTCCATAAAAAAGGAATGGGGAAAGGTTCAAACAAGTAAAGGTTCAAACGAGTAAAGGTTAAAATCCTCTGATTAAGGTTGTTCATCAATTGGCCTTATAAACAAGTGATTAAGGATGTCACTATTTTGGAAGCTGTGTTGATCGAGGCAGCTATAGAAAAACCGTGAATGCCGCTGTTCCTCAAATTCAATAAGGTTTTATTTCGAGTGTCAAAGATGTATTTTAAATGGTATTATGTTTTCTGATACTGAGTGAGACGTACAAAGAGCAAAAACCGACTGATGAAGGAATACCTCTTTTTTAAGCCAATTTTTGAAAAACGGATGAGCTCCGATGGCAAATATCCCCCAAATACTGAGACTCAGGGCTTAAACTGATTTTTTTTGAGAAATACCAAATGGGCCTCATCCATTTTTGAAAAAATTAGATGAAGGACGCTTTTTAAGTAGCTGTAATTTCTTATATAGAAATTGTTACCTGACAAATGGATGACGACCCCTTCCCACTTTTTGGTATACTGAGTGTACTGAAATCGCACTATTATTACCATATAAAGTCATTCCAACGATCCCTAATCCACAGGTACATCAAATAATAACACTCATCATAAAAACCGATATAACAATAGAGCATAATCTTGAGTTAAACATTTACAATGTTACTGGATATCCCTAAAACAAGTATCCTATTTCAAATAGTGAATTGGCAAGGCTGGCGTGAAGATTCATCAATCAAAGTTGAATACAGACACCAATTAACGATAAGTGAACATAAACTAATTAATAACATTGCCCACACTTTAAATGACTATTAAATACCCCTTGAGAGATGAAATGAGGATGCACTTCTAGCAGGAAATAAAAACCCTGCAAGCAATACTAAACATTTTCCGGCTTAAAAACCGTTGTAGAGAGCAAGTTTAATTGCAATAAGCTGCTATATGACTTGCAATATACACGATGCCTATGCTATAAAAAACCCAAGATGACTTATTAGGTTTACTGTTTTGGAGGCGATAAAAGATAAGCGCAAAGATTCGCTGTACTGCTTTATTCCACAAATAAGTAGACAATTGATGGTGATGTTTGTAGTGGCGAAAATACTAGTAAAGTAACAAATGTGTCTATTGTCATGGCAATGCAAAAATTAAGGAGTCGGCAGATGAATTGAATGCCGCTGCACGCGCGTAAATGACTTTTCACTCCGGCAGAGAAAACACAAGGCCCTCAGGTAGGTGGTACAGAGAGAGCACACTCAAGCACTCAACGCAAAATGTCTTGAGCTAGACTGTTTTGGTGATGTATTTGCTCAATTGGGAGAGTGATTTGTCCATGACGTGATTTCCCCCCTTCCTCTCTCTCTTTTTATTATTTGACAGCGATTACACCGTGATGTGACCTTGTTCACTATTGTAAATCAAGATGAAAATCTCTTGTTACAATTTACACAACATGATTTCTCGTGTTGTTCTCCAAGGAGTCTTCGGATGTAAAGTATCCTATCGGCTGAGTTTATTATTTACAGGAGAGTATTAGGCGGAAGAGTCGTACAGTATGCATTCGGCTAATTGGATAAAAACACGCAAACTGATGTCAGTTTTTTTTTTTTTTATTTGATCTTTAGCACATATATCGTCACCGGCGTGGTAAACAGGTTTCTTGGCTTAGCTTTATTTTTTACGCCTCTCTTCTTGTTTCCTTCTTCAATTTTTTTTTACTTTGTAATGACAAAACCCGTGTTGGAAAAAAAAAGATCGAAATTCCTTCTTCATGACTTGGGACCACCACAATTCTCCAAGCGTTGGATTAGAGAACTGAAATCATACCCTGATCACCTTCGGTAAGTGAAAAAAGAAAACACGGAGAGAAGTATGAAATATACGTATAACTCACACGTTCGTAAATAGTTTAAAAGGATCCGTAAAGTGAAAAAAAGAAAGTTGTGTACAAATATCATGTTGGACTAAACTTTTTTTTTAAAAATAGGTTTTACCCTCAATTTTACCATTAATTATTCTGACTGCCACTTATGCGTATTTTATTGGTGTCATGTACATTCAATGGGGATGGACTCAAGTGGCACTGAGTAACTCTATCGGTAGGTGATCACTGAAAAAAAGAAAAAAAAAAAAACTAACATAGTAAGGATGCATTAGTGCCGGTTTTGTCTGTTGTACTTGGTTTATTATTAGCATTTAGAGCTAATACATCGTATGCAAGATACTATGAAGGAAGACAACTTTGGCAAGATCTTTCAAGTAATACAAGAAATCTAGCTAGATTAATTTGGTGTAGTATTCCAGAGCGTACACAAAATGATCATTTGGAAAAGATGAGATGTATGAAGCTATTATTAGCGTTTGCGGTGTCCACTAAGCATTACCTGAGACGTGAATATGGTATTGATTATTATGATTTGGATTATTTGTTACCTCCCAATTGGATCCCTGCTGCTGCAGATGATATGCTCTTTGTGATCAAGGATGATAGTTCGGATGATGAGGCTGTACTAGTTACAAATGTCACCGGTGGTAGTACCACACACTTATTGGACGCAAGTCAAGGTGGAGATGATATTCATGACTTGGGAAACCAGAAATGCCCTTCCACTGCCCCATCATCGACATCTACCCTGGATGAGGTTGTACAAAGTCCCAGAGAAATCAATAGTTCTTCCTCCACCATTACTGAACATGACAAGAAGCCCATCAAGAAGAAGAATTTCACGAAAAAGAAAAGAAATACCATCAAATTCGTTTCCGAAGAAGATTTACCCGACGAAGGAAATTCAGACATGTCTTTGCCTTTAGAAATCATCTTTCGTATGAGTTTGTACATGGCACAAGCAAAGACCTCCGGTAAAATCGATGGACAGTTCTCTAACGTGATCATTACCCATTTAAACAATCTAAATGATTGTTTATCGGGTATGGAACGTATTGTCAATACACCGATTCCCGCAGTCTATGTAGTTCATTTGTACGTATATATATATATATATATATATCCAATACTTATACCTTTTACATAGAAAACAATCATTGGCCTTGTACATTTTAGCGATTCCTTTCACATTGATCTCCCAGCTTGGATGGTGGATTGTACCTACAATCATATTGGCGTCGTTTACATTGTTCGGAATTGACGCGATTGGGGCTCAGATTGGTAATAATTATTAAACTTTAAAAAAAAAATTAATGAGGTATCTCCCCCAACTAACATTATTTGGCAGAAAACCCATTTGGTTATAACAATAATGATTTGCCGCTAAACACATTTTGCGATTCACTTCGTAAAGAGATTGAATTCATCATTTATCACTTGCCTTGTGAAACCGAAAACGCAATGATGATTGAGAACTTAGAGTCAGGGGAAGCGCACAGACAATCACGGGTAGAGAATTGATACGAAAAAATAAAAAATAGTGTATAAATCGAAAAAGTAACTGTTACATAAAAGCCGAAATTTAAACCCGATTTTAAACACAAGGAATTGATGGGATTGGTTCGGTTTTGACACACCTTTTTCCTCCGCTCTTCCCGAGCCTTTTTTGATCACCCTTGTCTGAACATCGCCCTGGAGACCGACCCCCCCTTTTTTTTTCTCACTGGGATTAGGCGCCACTCTAAATTCGTTTTTTTTTAGTGCGTACAAGATTTATTTTTGTATTAGGCTTTTATCCATCTTTATTTCCGTTTTTTCTTTTTTCTTTTTTTTCTCTTTCTCTTTTTTTTTTCCCCTTCTATTTTTCATATCTATATCTTCTTTTATTACTACTGATTTGCCTGCAACAACAACAAAAAAAAACTAGTACATCCTATAAAACATGGCTCAAAATTCTCCAGCAAACCGTAAATTATCCAATCCCAGTCCAAGCCGAAACCAGCTTGTGGAACGTTGCTCCTCAATCCGAGGATGCGAGCCTTGCAAACGTCGAAAGCGAATTTGCAATGGCCAAAAGCCCTGCACACATTGTACTGACGCTTCTCAAGACTGCGTGTACAGTGTTGTTTCAGATCATCCCCGCAGCGTATTTACAACAAGTACAGCACGTCGTTTAAGTTCAGGATCAGCTTGTGAAACATGTAGACGACGTAAAACAAAATGTGATGGTTGCAGTCCTTGTAATTTCTGTGCAAGCAGTGGCATTGAATGTATTAATAATTCTGAGCGTAGAAAAAGATCCGTCATTGCCTCCACCATGTCTTCCTTATCAACCTCTTCTTTACCTACATTGCCAAACACATCCACAACAACTACAACAACTACAACTGCAACTACTTCCGAAAATGATAATGAAGCTATTGATCGTATTGAAGATAGGCTGAGAAGGATCGAAAAGTTAATGACCGCTTTCACTCCTAGCCCTTTATCGCAACAGACTCCGTTTACAAAGGAAATTAAAGATATTAAGCGTGTCACGGCCGGCTTTCGAAAAATGTCTTCGCCTCATCTCCAAAAACCCACGCTGGCCTCTCCTCGTCAGCACCGTCATTCCATACAAGGTCCCACCATATCTTCTGCAAAAGACAAAGGTGAGAAAACTCTTTTTCATTAAAAAACAGAACCTGTACTTATGTCCTCTTTTAGATACTCCTTATGCTTCTCCACCAAATAGTAACGGAAGCTTAAAAAGCTTCCATGAAACATTCACAAACTACCAACAACAACAGCAACAACAGCAACAGCAACAGCAACAACAGCAACAGCAACAGCAACAGCAGCAACAGCAACAACATATATCATCTCCTTCTCCACCATTATCGCCACGTATCTTGCGACAAAGTTCTTCTACCAACGTGGTAGCCTCTTCCATGTTGAACCTTTCATTATCACCTTCCTCTTCCACCTCTTCGGCCTCGACGGTCTATCACTCTTATATGCAACCCTCCGTTTCCACGCCTACCTCACCTCTTGCCAACACGTCTTCCACAGACACTACATTACCACTACAAAACGAATGGAAACAGTCCACTCCCATACCAAGTCTTATGGGTAAAAAAAAAAAAGATTTAATTCCGTTTATAGCAAGAATATTAACACGCTTTTATTATTTATCTAGATCAATTATCTAAATGTACCTTTGTGACAACTGCTATGGATTACACAACGGTTCATTACCCCATCTATCCAATCTCTAACAAGGAATCACCATAATCTATATGTCCTATTTTTTTTATTTATTTCAATCAATCATACTTTCTATTCTAATTATTTAATCAAAAAAAGAAGAAAAAAAAATAAAAAAACTAAAATATTCCCTTCCACCTATCTTTTTTTTATATATATATATATCTCTTACAACATGAATACAAGAAGTCGTGAAGAAAGCTTGAATGCTGAAGTACAAGATGATTCTTTTGTTCCCGAAGAAGAAGAAACAGAGGATGAATCTTTGTCATGTAGTCTTGTTGCCTCATTAGAAGTAAGAACTCATTCTCCTCTCTAAAAGCTCTCTTTTTTTAATTGACTTTCCATTGATAGAACAATGGCATTAGTCCTTCCGACATAAAGAAACTTCAAGGTGCTGGTTTTTTCACTATAGAATCCATCGCCTACACACCGAAAAAGGTCTTGTTATCCATCAAGGGTTTATCAGAAGCAAAGGTTGAGAAAATCATCAGAGAAGGTAACATCTACTATTGACACACAAGTCTCAAAATAAAATTGAAATCTGACAACCTCTTTTATTTTCTAGTCACTGCTATGGCCAGTCTTGGATTCACAACAGCGTTAGAAGTACAAGAAAGTCGTAATAACTTGATCTACATCACTACCGGCTCCAGTGATATGGATAAGCTACTGGGCGGTGGCATAGAGACGGGTTCCATCACTGAGCTGTTTGGTGAGTTTCGGACTGGTAAAACTCAAATCTGTAACACTTTGGCTGTCACTTGTCAGGTAAAATATCTATATGTATATGAATAGTAATCCCTGCCGGACCCCTCAACCCTAACAATGGCATCATCTATAGCTTCCGGTCCCCAATGGAGGAGGAGCAGGTAAATGCCTCTATATCGATACCGAAGGAACATTTAGACCAAATCGCATCGTTTCTATCGCAGCAAGGTACTAAAAAAAAAAAAACTTTAGTTTTATTTATTCATCTTTTTATTTTGATAGATTTGGTTTGGATGCAGAAAGTTGCTTGGATAACATTGCTTATGCTCGTGCATACAACACTGAACATCAAACCGAGCTTTTGGTTCAAGCTTGTGCCATGATGTCTACCACCAGGTTGAATAAGCGATTCGAGCACAGATAAAATAGATGAGAATTATTAATTCCCATTTTCTTTACATGATAGATTTGCCTTGTTGATTGTGGATAGTGTGATTTCGCTGTACCGAACGGATTATCTAGGTCGAGGCGAACTCTCAGCGCGACAGATGCATTTAGCTAAATTCCTGAGATACTTACAACGCATTTGTGATGAGTTTGGAGTTGCGGTTGTAATAACAAATCAAATGTTGGCTACAGTCGATGGCAATGCCATGATGTTTAATGCCGACCCCAAAAAACCCGCTGGAGGCAATATTATGGCCCACTCATGTTGCACAAGGTAAAAAAAAATGTCTGCATTACACACAGAGGTTCATATAAAAACGTGGCCTCCTCCCTAGGTTACAACTTCGAAAAGGAAGAGCTGAGAATCGAGTATGTAAAATTTATGATTCGCCTTCTTTACCAGAAAGTGAAGCTAGTTTTTCGATTATGGAGGATGGTATCAATGACGCTCAAGATTGAAAGATATAGTTTTATTTCAGATGAATCCAAAACTATGAAAATTAAAAATAAAAAATTAAAACAGTTTGCTCCAAATAACCAACCCGATCAAGACAATCAAAATAATAATAATAGCAGCCGTAATCAACTTGTTGGTAGCCATACTACATATTCCCTTTGTTTTTTAGCAAGAGTGTGTGTCGGATGGGGGTGATTGTCTCTTTTAAAACTTACCGACGTGCCATGCCCTTAAGCGTCTTGGATGCTTTATCAATGTGAGAATCAGCTTCGGCAAGCTAATCAAAAATATTTAGCATGTAACCACGATAGATAAAGCTAAACTTACGGTATCTCTGGCTCTAACCATGGTTTCTCTCTGTCCTTTCAAGGTACTCAAGATATTAATGCCGATACCTTCAGTCTCTAAAGCCAAACGATGACTATCTTCTAAGCGGCGACTTGACTGGCCCAAACGTTCAGTTCCGCTCAATAAACGTTGACGTTGGTCCATTGTGGAAGCATCGAAATCAGATTGTCCATCTTCATTACCTGACCCAAATCCGCCAAGCAATTCGTCACGGTCAGAATTCTTTGGTACAATGGCCGTATTTCGTCTCTGCAGATATTTCCCCCACACACACAAACAAATAAGTTATCTTTATAAGTGTGCTTATATATAAAAAAACTGCTTTACCAAGTCTCGTTTGAGTTTTTCTGCTTCAGATTTATAAAGTCTTAACTTTGCTTGCAAACGTGTACGTGAAGGCGTAGGAATATTCAAGATTTCCATCTCCATTTGTCCAAGCTATATTATAATTAGTTTTTCTTTCTATGGCTTGTTCTTGTGTGCTTTTATATATATATGTACAATTTCATCAGCTTCATCAATTTCTCTTTCGACTGCACGAATAATAGCCTTTCTTTCCTCTATTACGTTTTCCTTTTAATAAAACTAATTCCCAAGTCTTTCTCTCTTTTTTTTACCTCCTTTCTGGTTAGGAAGTTGTTGTTCGATTTTGGACTTGATAGAGTCTGTTACTGAAGTGAAATCTTGTTCATAGCTCGAGAATAGCTCGGAGCCGCCTGCTGAGGAACTCATTTCAATGGGAATAAAAAAAAACTACTGCAACAATAACGATTCTCGCCTGCTTCCCATAAAATCACCACCTTTTTTTAATATCCGATCTTCACGTGGTCTTACAATGTAATGCAATGACATCAAGCTTGAATTTAGACAGCAAGTGGTAAAAAAGAATGGAGGACTACATCTTTTGTAAGAAGTATCCAAAGAGTCTTGTGATAACTTGACATTATGGGTTGACTGACCACCAGGCAAATCCAATGACTTTTTATTTTGCAAACAAAAAAGCCTTTTGGGATTAGGAAAAACAGGGTCCTTATTATCATCATCATGTTACCTTTTGAGGAATGTTTTTTGTACATCTTTTCATATAGATATATTTTGAAGAATGTCTGTTTTGGAGTGACAAAAGGTTGCTGTCAATGTATCAAACATTCCATCCATAATCCGACTGAACGACAAACAGCCAAAAAAAGGTGGTTGAGCTTCCTCTAATTTATACCCCCCCTCTCCCTTCCGTGACTGTTTACAGTTTAAAGCCTACACACGGCACGTGTGTAGTAAGGCATTTCTATAGCTTACTTTTTTTTTCTCTCTTTTTTTTCTTTCCATTGAATGAAAAGTTAAAAAAGAATTATATAGTGACAAGAAACCCCCCATTCATGACTATTTATAAAGAAGATGCTGCAACAGATGTTGATGCAGTTCAGGTAACAATTCGACGAAAAAAAAATAAAAAAAAAAAATGTAGCAAAATATAATTTCAGGAACCAAAAATAAACATTAGATATGGAGTGTAAAAGAATTAGAAGGCGAATTCAGTCAAATGTTGAAAGCCTATCGTGACAAAGAAACCGAACTGAACTGGGAAGACAGAGCCAAGTCGAATACAAGATTAAGAGGTTTGCTTCGAGGCAATGCTACAGAAGCCCCTTACTTGGACGTTTTACTCGCATGTGTGAAACAAATGGTTGATGGCATTGTCAAAGCTGTGAGTCTTCTACAATTAAAAAAAAAAGAGAAAGGGTGGGCTTCTTTTAAATAACACACTTCACGCATTTTTTTTTAGGCTGAAAGTTTACGTACAAAACTCGCAGTGCAAACATTCTCATTGATTGAAGATATCAGTATTTATATCGGCAGACACTTGGATAACTACACATTGGATCAAATTTTACTTTGTATGATGCGTTGCTCAAGTATCTCCAAAAAAATGGTGGCATCCGCTTCCTTCAAGGCCACAAACATCTTTATCAAACATACGCTTTTTTATCCCAAAATCATGAATATGCTGACTTTATCCATGAATGAAAAGAATAGTCAGATTAGACTATATGCAGTTGGATATTTAAAAACCCTTCTACAAACTCATGCACACAGGGATCATACGCGTCAAGTCATGGATCGTACAAATGGTGTGATGGATCATTTTGAAAATATCCTTACCAAAGGTTTGAATGATCCCACCCCCGTTGTCAAGGAAGCTTGCAGAGAGGCATTTTGGATATTCTGCGATTATTGGAGGGAAAGAGGAGATCAGTAAGTTTTGAAAAGATGTTTTTTTCATTCCTTTTAAACTCATTTTTTTTTTATATTATCAGTATATTGAAGCAGTTGCCTCTTGTTGCTCAAAAACAATTGGAGAAATCAAAAACCATTGCAAAGCAACCTCCTATGCCCACCAGCAGTAAAAGTTTGCATAGTCCTACAAATTCACCAAGAACATCCAGTTCACTAGGACGTCATCATCATCCACATCATGATATGTCTCCTTCCAATTCAAACACATCAAATGGCTCATCGAATTCCACAGACCAAATCAAACGTTCCATGTCTCCCCGCTTATCACAACATCAACAACACCAACCACCACATAATTATCCCCTTCCTTCTTCTTCCACTTCACCTACTCCTCCATCTAACCTTCGGAAGACACGTGTGCCTACCTTGAACCGTAAAAAATCAGCCATTGGTCTCATCAGTAAACGAAAACCTCATTTCATGACACTCTTGAATAGTGATGATAGTATGATGCGAGGAGAAGGTTTAGTTCAGCTGTCTAAAAAACTTGCAGCATTCCCTTACCCAGTCGTCAGCTTACAATCGATTCATATGGATGTACCCAATGCACCTCCTGTCGATGGAGATCAGTTGAAAGCCATTGTTTCCAATCAATGGGAGGAGAATTACGCTGTTCTTTCAACCTGGGATAGTGTGACGGGGATTATGCTCAAACTTTTCACCTTTGAAGAATATCTACCCAAGTTAATTTTGGACGCTCAAATGGATGAATCAGCTCGTCGTTCCGAAGCCGATATTGCCAAATACACCTTGGCGAATTTAGCCTTGATTAGAGCAAAACTCTTCTTGCAGTGCGAAAACCCCCATTTGATTGATATTCTCTTCACAAGTCTGGTTCAGTATGGTGGGTTTGTGTCAGCTGGTAAAACCCCCATCAATACCAACAAGAAGGACATAACTCGCCTACCTGCAAACCGAAGAAAACTCACCAAACAGTTTCTGGAGTGGATGGATGAACTCGTCACACCCTTGATTGGATTAAACGAAGACATCGATTTCACCCATAAAGCCTATGAAGCCGTACCAGACGATTATACTCTTAATTACACCGAGAAATCCATGAACTCAACATGCTGGTTTGAATCCGATGATAACGTACGTCAATGTTTAGCCATCTTATTACCATTGATCACAACTTCTACTTCAGGCACCATGTGGCACGCTCCCCTAATCACTTTTATGAAACATCTTCGCTTACTTAATCAAAGACTCTTTGAAAATGTCACGGCAACCTATGATGATTACGCCATCAACAAAATTTGTCGGGTCCTCGGTATTCATATACGTGTAGAACCCCCACTTTCTCTCCCCATACCCACCCATGAACAAGATGACGACGAAGAAGATGATATTGCCGTCGTTGAGGAAGGCATTGAAGATATCGTTCACATGGATTTACCCGTCATCTGTGATGATCTGGAAGAGTCCGATGAAAATTTGGATGTCGTGGTTGAGCCTAGCATGGATGATACATCTTCCCCTTCACCACCACCTGCGGAGGAACACACAACCCCTCCATCAACATTATCATCACCACCATTAACATTGCCTGTCGCTCAATATACTCCTTCGCCACTTATTGAAGAATATACAACCCCAACCCCAACACCATTAGTGGTAGAACACACATCTCCCCCGCCTGTAGTAGAACACACACCTCCTCCACATGTGGTAAAGCAATCACCTTCACCACCACCTGTACCGGAATATGTACCGCCTGTTATGGATTACACCCCTCCGCCACCTTTGGTAGAACACGTGGTACCTCTCGAGGAATATACACCTCCTCCTCCACCTGTAGTAGAATATGTTCCGCCAGTGAGAGAATATACGCCACCTGTTGTGGAAAAAACGTCTTCGGCGTCACCACCACCACCACCACCCGCGGCACCTGTAGAAGAGGACATTGCGCCTACGGTCGAATACACGCCACGATCACTACCGCCAGCTGTAGCCAATCATACGCCTACTGTAGAATACACCACGCCATCCCCTCCTCTCGTGTTTGATAAGCCGGAAGCGGTAGTTGAGAACCGCGATAGCGCGGGTATGGTTTCAGCGGAATTGCACCGGGTGGAGCCACATGCGACCATGATTCGCCCGGAAGGAATGGTCATGATTGCGGAACAAGCTCCGGTGTATACGGTGAAAAGACGGTCCATGGTAAACAAGGAAGAAAAAGATTACTATGAACAAGAGAAACAAGAGATTACACCACCGTTGGAAGCAGAGAAGCCTGCGGATTACTTTTCTGCAGCTCCCTTGATGGAAGCTAAAGTCACACACCCAACCGAAGTTTATGAATATCATCATGCGGATAATCATCCTTTGGACGGATCGGATACAATTTTGGTAATATATATATATATACTTTAATAGATAGAATAAAAGGGCTAACAAACAGAAAAAGAAGGATGCATCAATATTAGACATCCGCACGGTCCCAGATGCACCTGCAAAAGAACAACAACAACAGAATAACAATACATCATTAACATGTAGTGTGCCCAATGTAGAAAAATATCCTATACCTATTTACGTCTCATTTTTCGCGCCTGAAAAAGTAAATTATCCCAAACCTGTGTTCGAACACAATGCACGTACGGTGACCACGTCCAATCATAACGGTAGTACGACAACAAACGGTCGTAATTTGAAGGATAAGACGATATTACTTTATGCACTCATTGATAAATTAAAACAATCATCCTCTGACCATCACAACACATTTCGAAAACTCATCCGGTTATTTAAAGAGGTACCTATTCGGCGAAGATGGGACCAGGGAGGTATTGAAGAAAGTGGGAGTGAAACATGGGCTGGTGCAGAAGGCGATGCCGGTAACTTTGTAGAACTGGTACAGGCCATTCTTTACTATCTCGATCACTGTGGAAACGATGAACGTTATTTGACGGTTGCTTTGGAATGTATACGTCAATTAGCCGTCACTCAAGTCGGTCTCTTTCGTTTCTATGAAATTAAGGTTGATCAAAGAGGCATGACTTTAGAGTCTCAGTTGATGGAAAAGTTGTTACAGATTCGATCTAATGAAAATCCTACCGTAAGTTTTTTTTTTTTATGTTACACTTTCAAACACTCTGTTTCTAAAAACTCCCACGAAAAAAAATAGATATGCATTGCTGCAGAGGATGCATTGGACGCTGTTTTAAGTACCCTCACCCCTCTCACCGCATTTGAAATGCTCATGGCATTCATCATCCATCGTTTACTGATTGCACCCTGCGTTGAAACATCGGCGGATGTCAGGTATCATCCGGTTGGATCCGCCTTTATGTATCTGGGTAAATGGGTAAAAGAAATGAATGAGGTATTTTACATTGATGAATGGTTAAACAAGGGTGGTGTCAATGCATTTTTTAAGGTAAGCCTTTTTCCCGAGAAAAAAAAGAGAGATATTGACAGTTTGAATCCTAGGGTATGAATCACTCCATGATCAATATTCGTAAATCATGCGTGGAAGCCATCGTATCATTCCATGAGGTGATTGGAGATAAGATGTACATGTATCTAGTGGACCTGAGAGAAGACCAAACAAGTCTATTGAAACACTATGTGGCCAAGGCATTAAAAAAGAAGGCGGCTGTTCGTAACCTAAGAGACAACGGTCAATTTTAATGATGATTTTCTTTTTTTTCTTTTTGGTTATTTACATGTAAACATAAACAAATAATATGTCCTTTTTTAATAATTTAACTTTCTCTCTCTCTCTCTCTCTCTTTTCTTACTACCATCTATTATATATATATCATTATTAATATATACCCTTTTTTTTCCCTTATAACCATCCTTTCCTACACACACACACACACACACAAACTCTACAGGAACCTATTTCGTAAATAAAGAAAGCCGAGAAGTGCATATTACGTAACATATAAATAGTAAATAAATGTCACATACAAGTCTACACAGACCTAAAAAGATGGTTCATTAGTTTGATTTGAATCGATCAGACTGGTTCTTATTTTCATTTGCATTTTTCTTGCTTGGTATATAAGTTCCCACCCTGCATATTACGACGCTAAAGTAGAAAAAATGATCAAATTTAATATGTATATAAAACCAAGGGGGAACAGTGGAGAGGGGGGGGGGGGAGGAGTGTATCAAGACGTATAAATAATTCTTAAGTGCTTCATGACCAAACCCACGGTTTTATAAATTAAAATTGCTATTGTATTTGTAGCACTTTATAAAGAAAGAGAGAAATACATCATGAGAGAAAGTATATAAAAGGGTTTAATACTTCTTTAAAAGGCAAAAGGGTTCTCCAGTGATCGAAAGGAAATCTGACCTTATTTTGCATAAAGCTTCATTCCGTAAATAAAACGTGGGTTTATTACTTTACTACGACAGTAGATCTTTTTTTTTATATTGACCATTTGCCCTTTTGACAATGTAACACCAAGCATACAAATCGACATCAATGATACGCACACACAGACAATGGCCACAAGCTACTTTTTTTTTTTTTTTTGTGTTTTTTGTTGTTTTTTTTGCTTCTTTTATTATTATTATTTTTTTTTTTTTAATTAAAAAATAAATGTAAATAAAAAAATATGTCTCCCATAAAAAAGGTTTCATGAGCGTTTATCTACTGCTACAATTGAAATTTTCCATGTTCGTGAGTCAATAAAATAAACTGTGAATTGTATTATATAACAATGCAAAAAGAACCTTTTTTTTTCCTTTCTCTCTTTTTTTTTTTTTTTTTTTTTTTTTAATAAATCCTAACCTATTTCACCCCTTCTTTTTATCAGACTTGATAAAAACTGAAAACTTATAATAATTACGTCTTTTTTCTTTTAGTATCCTAGTTACCACAAAAAAAAAAAATTAATCATATTTATACATTCCTTCCTTTCCTACACAATCTCCAATGTTAGCCTGCTCTCAAGACATTTTTTTTCACAATGATTCCAATACGACGGGTGTAAATAATAAATACCAACATCTGATCCATGAATCTATGCAAACAAACACACACAAAGATAAAAGAATTAGACATCAACAACATTTAAAAGATCAACTAATGAACAACGATGATATCGAAATGACATTGACTTCAAATGGCGACGACTTATTAGATAATTCCGTAGTAACCAATAATATGAAAGACAAAGAAGAGGTACATTTTCTATTTTTTTTTTTTTTCTATACTTCAAAAACACTTGCTGACCCTTAACTACTCAATGCAGCAAGTTTGGCCACCAGACGTCGAATCCGCCTTTATTGAAGGTATTTACCCGTTTGCAATATATTAAGACCCTCTATTTTTTTTTTTCTAAACACCGTATTCTAGCTCTCGAATCCATCCCTAAATTAGGCAGAAGAAAAATTCTTGTCAATGGCAAACCTTGTGGTAAAGAATTTTTTTAATTTTAGAAATGTCAAATATTAATAACCCCCTTGTTATTGTTTAATCCAGGTCGTAATGAACTTATTTCTGATTTCATTTTCCGTAAAACATGCAAGATCCGCACAAGAAAACAAGTTTCCTCCCATATTCAAGTATTAAAAAACACTCGAAAAGGCGATTCCCACTGTAAGTTTTTTTCGAACTATGAAACATTTCCCCTCCCAAAAAAAAAAAAAAAAAAAACTAAACAGTGCGATAGTCATGCGGTTATTGACCGATTCAGTCGAATTAGACGAGACCAATAATGCATTAAAGACCAAAATGCGTCAGCCTCCACATATTCATCATTCGCTCAAGAACTCTAATTCTATCAAAATGAAAACCTATCAGCCTAATGATGCGCTTTCATCAGATGAGTCTTCCATTAACTCGTCTCCCTCGCCTACTGATTATGTTTTCGATATCATGTGTGCTGATCCCGCACAGCAACAGGCCCTTTCCATGCTTCAGTTTAAAGACTTTTATGACCCGTTTCAACAGTCGCTTTTCGCTGGTATGGCCAATGGATTGCCTTCTAATTTTGAGCCTACCCAACCCAACAATGATCCATTTTTTGGATCCCTGTACGAACAACAACATCAACAACAGGATTTGTTGAACAATCTATCTAATGTAGCTACCACACCTACAACCCCTCATGCATCTGCCATCAAAAAGAAGGATGTATTAATGCCTGTCCGAAAAACAAAGAAGAGAAAATCTCACCATGATGATGAAAGCCATAACGAGTCAGAATTTGCTCTTTGGCCAAACTACATTTGTCTCTACCTGGAATATACTTTGCCTTATGATCCTTGTCGTCCTCTTAGTCACAATTTATCCCAATTACCCCATTGTTACCCGAATTCCCTACCAACCGTCTCTGTGGATACGATCCCTAAAGAAAAGTGTCCTCCCATTACTTGTCTAAGTCAGAATTCAGCGGACACTGTTTTGCTGTTGGCCAAGGTAAAACTATATCTCATCGTTTCTTTATTAAAAAAATATGGTTTAACCCTTTTAATTCAATAGACAAAGCTTGATCTTAATTTGAATATATCCGATTTCTCATTCAATAATACATCGTTTTTTGAAACCCAAACTCGCCGTACGATTGAATGCACTACCACAATCTATTCGTTTGGCAATGTTGTGCTTGAATCCAAAGAGGTGCAACAAGCTCTCTGGGTAAACGAGGGAAAATACATGTACAGCTTTGTATTTGTCAATCAATTTTTTGATGCATTCATGAAGGGTATCCGATCACTCCAGTCATGGGACGAAGTCGATATTGCTATTAATAACCTTTGTATAGTCCAGGTAAGAATACATTTTATTTCATATCTTTTTTTTGCAGATATTAACCCTTTATTTAGTCTTTTGAAGACATCGAGTCAAAATATACAAATAATACCGAGACCGTCAATGAAAGTGGAAATGCGCCTTTACTAGCCATGATTTACGAATTCGAAAGGGGTCAAGGCACCATTGATATTTCAGCTATTGTGGATGACAAGACCAAAGATCTTGAGTTTTTTGATCAAGACAATTTAATATAATATATCCCCACTTATCTATTTATCCCTCCACTTACACAAACCCCCCATCCCATAACACACACACACACACTGTGTCTTCCCCCCCAATACAAGCATAATTCATGCAAAATACATTTTTTTTTATTTGCTTTTCCTCTTATACCCAGTTTATATATACAAATATATAAATTATATATCTATTCTGTTCCTCACTCATTCTTCCCCTCTACTTTAATTTTTTATACATTTTTTTTTCTGCTTTCTTCACTTAATTTATTGCATACACCACACAGACACTTACACAAAAAAAAAAAAAAAAAATCTATTCAAAACCTTTTTCTAATTTCCTTATTATGATTTTTTTCCCCCTCCCCGTATGAAAACTATTTTTTAATATCAAACTTTTTAATTCAATTTCACAGTCTTTTTTTTTTTGGTTCCTAAATGATGTCCCTGTATGTAAAGAAAAAGACAATAAAAAAAGTTACAGGAATGTTTGTTTATTAGGGGATGAGGAGGGGAATAATGAAAAGGAAAGGGGGTTAAAGTAGAAACGGGCGGGAACAAGCTATATTCAGGAATTAGAGGTACACAAATAAACATTTACACATGACTCCTTCCAAACGTTAGTAGAAACATGCAATATGAGTACATCCATCTATAATAGAGAAGGCTTGGTTCCTTTGCCAACATTTTTCAATAGATAAACCTTCTTGTCGAACCTGTCTCTTTCTAAAAATAACTAATCTTCGATTACTATATCCACAAATTGTTATTAAAACAAGAAACTTTTTTTTTTTTTTTTTTTTTTAAAAAGGTGTAATTAAAAAAAACATTTGAAAATCTGCCGCCTAAACCTTAGTCTTTATCTTTCTTTTGCTATCGTATCTATGCTACTCAGAATCGAGATTTTACTTAATCTGCCTAAAATTATTACGTCATTTAACAAATGCTGCATTTTTCAGAATCACAGTAACATAGTTTGCAAATGTTGTTTGTCCCCTCAACCCCCTCGATCAAATCTAAATCGTTTTGATCAATGTGAGTCGCCTGTTTTCCACTCAAATTTTGTATACGCAATAACCGAAATATGGTATGTGCTTGCTACATTAAACAAAATCATTGGATAAACAGGATCAGATAAAGTTCACTATAATGACTTAATTACATACTTCTTGCATACTAACAGCTCGTAAAACTACCAAAAAAAGACAGATGTAATATGCTCTATTAGCCTGTATAAATAACACTCACTCCATTAAAACAATGTGATACTGAACTTGCGATATCAGTCAGACGACCTAATCCTCAACTATTTTTTTTTTTAATTAATTTGATGGCCTAGATTTATCTGCTCACTCTTGAGAAGTAGATAGCTAGCAATCTACATAGGACTTGCACGTGCATATGTTATGTGAGTTTAGGCTTATTTCTAGTCTCTATCCCTCTCCTCTTTGGAAATATTAAGCGGAGTGAGTTTATAGCATCCAGTAAACTCAAATATCTCAGTCATGTATATTATTTCAAAAGCACGTTAAGCACCATTTAAATTCAATGTAATTATTGTCAATCCACAAGTACACATTTGCATTTTATTTCTTCAAAAAAAAAAAAAAAAAAAAAATAGGGCCCTGCTTCTAAACATGTTGACTCAAGTCTATTAAGCTTTGGGCACGGAGGAAACTTTTGGTCAGTAAAGGGTTGTTACTCTGGCTGAAACATACTCGGATATGGTCCCGTATATAAAAAGCAAGCTAAAATTCCTTAATAAGCAATATAAACTGTTCTGCTTGTAAGTGATAAATTATGTGATTTATTCAGTTATGAATTTTTTTTTTCCTAATTATAAATTTTATTGATTATTAGTACTCAAATAGCCGTATATGTTGATATATAATTCATTATTGATTATCAGAAGTAAAAACTTCTCTTTAATTCTACGAATAACAAAAGATGGCATATTTTTATCCAATATCACTTAAATTGTGATTACCCAGTATTACTTTTATTTTTCTTAAAAGGTTTGATTAGACATATACTTCTTAGATTAAGTTTGGCACTTGTACTTTTTGTGGTGTATCCCGCTTTACTGGAATTTTCAATCAGCGATGTAATCGCGTCGTAAAATACCCTTATTTTTTTTAAGCGTAGTTAAAGTGACTAAATACCTGCTTTACCTTCACTGTCAAAGTTCTTCGCGCACAGGCCCAATGTTACTTATTCAAATATGATATGACTAGCACCAGTGTATAAAGAAAGTCTGACTTTGCATTTGATCGATAAGGCTTAGTTATCTTGAGGGGATCTGTTTGTTTCAAGTTGATATAAGCAAATGCGTGCCTGCAAACTTTTATTATTTTCTCCACGCCACTTCATGTTTATCCCTAAAGTCAGCTGATGCGACTTTTTTCAAAGGACAAATGTTTGCTCACTAAGTCCTAAAGTCCAAACCCTTCAGTCATATGTTGGCAAATTTTTCGAATGATCCCAGTCAGAGTGAAACAACTAGATGTTGTTTTATGTTCAAAAAACAAATGACTGTTATAAAAATGCAAGACGATTTCCCTTAAATTTTTAAAAGCAAATCAGTTTTTTGCAGCAGCAATGATGTTCAGGAACAGTGTAACATCCTGTCACTTTTCCCCCTCGGGTCCTATGATGAGACGCCGTGAAAACTTTTTTTTTTCCAAATAAATAAACACAGATCAAAGGCTCTTCCCCCAAAAACAAACAAATAAACAAAAACTATTGATACGCATCATCTTGTTCAAGGGCGTCGATGGATAAAGTTCCAATTACCATACGCGTTATTTTGGTTTTTTTTACGTGAAGATCAAACAGGTTTTTTCAATAAAATGTATGCTTAGATCATCTCTTGTCCATCCCCTGGATACGAAATGAATAAAAGAAAAGTGACACACCCATCCATATCTACACAAAGCTTTGTTTACTATCGTAGCATTTTACTTAAATTGTACTAATTATAGCTTAAAGACTTAATTGTCTCAATTGAAGCACCAATCAAAAAAAGTGAGTTATAAAGCTCCCCTTTTTTTATATGTTGTTTTATTTTTGCACGATTAAATCATGAAAGCAATTATCACAAACTCTACTCCATTGACCAGTGGTCGAATGAATTTTGGAAGAAGAAAATAAAGGGAGACGGTTTGCACTATGTTTTTGGCACATGATGTAACCACATCTTCTGCAATGATGTTTTCTTTGAAAAAAAGTAAATTCAATTTGACATCGCCTACGTCGATTATGTAATTGAAACTGACATTGGTTGGTTTCGTTGTCGGGGATCCAGAGACATTTTGGTAATAAGGCGAATCGTGTCCTTCTATCTTTACTATTCAGATGTAAAACGTATTGATGTTGATATAATTTTATGTGTCCAATTGAGGGTGATATAGAGAAAGACTATATAAAAATAAAATTAGATCACGTACAACTGCACATATTGTATATATATATATATATATATATATATATATTTACCTCAGTTTGATGCGTATATTCGTCATCGGTATCATATTCATCCTCTTCTTCTTGGTAATACTGCGTATTGTTTATCGCTGTTGTTGTTGTCCCAGTACCAGCAATCATCATGTCGATACCGTTTAACTTGTCCTCATATGAATGTATAACATGCCCCGTTCCAACACCGCCGCCAACAAACATGCCAATATCCCATCTCATTTTTTGAATCAAATCATATTTATCATCCATATTTAAAAGATCAGCGACGGACCTTTGAAAATTCCAACGATTATTTGAGTGATCGTCGTCGATTAGATTAATATCCTCATTGTGATGATTATAGTAGTTAGCATCCAGTGCCAGTAAAGCTTCCTGTCGATGGGACTCTCGTCTACGAGATTCGGTTTTCATATTAATATCAGCAGTTAATTCTTCAAGTGAATCAAGCATCATTAGCTGTTGTTGTGCAACGTCCTGGCATTCTCTAATTCTTTCTTCGTATTGCTTTTCTCTTTCGTTGAATTGCTCATTGATGGTTTCATTAATCAGCATGAGTTCTCTTACTCTATGCTCGGTATTTAATACATCCGTAGATAACGATTCCAACTCTTCAGATTGGTGTATACAACTAGTAACAAGACTAAGGAACTTTTTTTGCCACTCTAGAATAGATGTTACTTCATTAATATCATCATGTGCGGATTTAATAGAGGCTGTTTCAGATAATTCATCAAGACGAGAATGAATTAAGTTGTTTGTAGTTAAAAATAGAGCAGTTAAATTCGGACTTGCCATTGTCCTCACATCCTGGTCCTCCTCCTCTTCTTCTTCTTCTTCGTCGTCGTTATCGTCGTAGTTATGGCACTCTGTCTTTTCATCGTTGTCATGGGGCAAAGATAGTGGTACACAACTTTGTGAGCGGATTCGTCGGTGACCTATAAAACTTAATCTATTATTGTTTGTTGATAAAGTATCACCAAAGTTACTGAAACTGTTACTGGTTACTAAACTCAGTCTTCTGTTGTTACTGATATTATTTCTACTTGTTGTAATTAAAGGTGAAGAAGTGGTTGCAGTCAACTTTTTTTTCTTTCTTTTTTCATCATGAAAAAGCTCTTGAACATGAAACTCTTGCATAGATCGCGTGATCCCCGTTATTTTTGCTCTCAGAATTTCAAAAGCGTCTATATGAGGATCCCAATGAACCCCTGCGGATATATCTTGTCCATGTAAATAATCATCTTGTTCGCTGGTAATTGAGGCTAGATAATTCCGATCTTTTTGGCTAATCGGTTGTTGCAACGATAAGTGTCGTTTTCTTGCTGTACTTGTGCTGTTCGTTCGTTTATGAAGTTGCGGTTTTTGTTGCGTACTTATGATGGAAGATTTGGTTAATCTAGGTATAATGGAAGTAGATACTGGTCGTTTTCTAGTGGTGTTGGTGGCCATTACTTCTATGCTTTCTCTTCTCTTATTTGTGGCAATAGTGGATTTTAGTGCCTGCTTCATTAATATACTTTCTCTACCAATCATATGATTAATATTGGAATCATTCTCAAGTAGCATCATTTTTGAGGAGGAGGGGGAAGGCGATATGCTATTTGGGTGTTGATACATGATTGAGGAAGAAGGTGATAAACCAGTGTCAAAGAAAAAGTTTTGGTCATAATCATCTCCGACTATTGGTTTAATACCAGCTACTAATCCTGCTGCTGCTGCTGCTGCTGCCGGTGATCTTTGTGCTGCTGCCGATGCTGCTGCTGCTGCTGCTGATGCTTTACTTTTGCTGCCTCTGTTATAATCATCACCTTTTATTAAACCAATAGATGATGATTGTCTTGTGACGTCTCCTTGTTTTTGTTTTTGTTGTTTTTTTTTCATGTGGACAATTTTGGGCTGATGTGTATCATATTCTTCGTCACTAGACTGGTTGATATCGTTAGTTGAATTGTAACGATACATTTTTTTACTTTTCAATGTATTCGCTTGCTGTTCGTGATGAATGAATGGAGATGACAATTCCCATGGTGCTATTGTACTGGATTCAACATTGGAATCATATTCTTCCTCTTCTCTAATTTTATCAATGTTGAAATTCATTTATGTCGAAATCACAAGAAACCATAAAAAGAGCATTCATATTTTTTTTTCGCTCTCTTGTATTAAAAAAAAAAGGTTACAAAAAAAAAAAAAAAAAAAAAAAAAAGCTAAAAAAAGTAAAATTATTTTTTTTATTTTTATTTTTTTAAAAAGATAGAAAATCAGTATAATCAATATTAAGTTCATCATTCTATTCAATATCTGATGTATGAACAACAGAATTAACAACGACTGTTCATGTCAGCGCAATTGAATCCGTTTAGATGTGGATCCCGTTTGCTTTTGCGTTTTCTTTGTTCAAACAAAAACCTTAAACGGGCCAGTTCGTGTAACGGTTACAATCTCTCGAACCATGTGTCTTGGTTCTATTCAAAAAGTGGGGGAGGGGATCCCTTTTAATATTTCTCTCCACAAGCGTGACTCTATCTACGCCTTCAATTGTTCCCAATAATCACATTCGATGAGGCAACAAAGTATACCCCATATGCCCCAAATGACTTGTGCATGCACTGCGTATGCTTTACTACAGTCGAATCACTACCGTTTGTTATCTCCAAAATCCGTCATACACATCATCTCTTCTTTTCTCACCTGTTTTTTAATGTCTGACAAAATCCGATTTAAAGTGCATAAAAGCATTCTATTCATGACCATTTTCAGAATATGTATTACACTGAAAATTGCATTAAATCGTATCATTCATAAAAGCCCATGACTACCACTCCTCCTTCTCCTAAAATTATGTTATTACTACTTCAAATTTGACATTTATAAAAAAAAAATCATAAGAGGCTCATTTATAATCTGCATGAAATATCACTTTATGCACATAAATGCATACATATATAACATACAAGCACGAGTATATACTGGAACCATCAGGCATGTATGAAAGGGAACCATATTTAGTTTTATTACAAGTTTGAAAAAAGATTTATAGTGAAATGATTAAAAAAAAAGGAGGAATATCATCACAGTTTCTGTATTACAACCGGCTTATAAGGACTTAAGAATAGCATCAACAATAACCTTGACGTCAAGCTTAGCAGCAATTTCAAGAGCAACAGCAATAATAACTTTAAGTGCAGCCTCCACGTTGATGCCAGCACTGATAGTAGCCTTGGCAAGTAAAGGAAGATTGACCTCGACATCCTTAATAGCAGCTTCAAGCTGGGCCTTGGCTTCAACAGCCAAAGCAGCACTTATCTTTGGGAGCTGAGCAATGACAAGAGCCCGGGCCTTGATTTCGAACTCGGTCAATTTCTCTAAAAACTTAATTTCATCAAGAGGAGAAGAACCAAGGAGCTGCTCAAGAAGGATTTCAAGCTCTGCATAGATGGCCACTTGAATTTTGGATTTCAATTCAGCATCGAAACTGGCTTGCAATTTTTTGATAACAGCGGATTGAATAAGCTTGAGTTGGACATCACCTACAGAAATTAGCCCACCAAGTAAAGAGGCCTTAGCGCTAATAGAAGCCGAAACCTTCTCACAGAACTATGTTTTTGTGGTCAATTAAAAAGTAATTATGGACCATGATTTTTGCGTAGACTTACACTGGCAGTGATAGAAGCAAAGACTTTGACATAGAGCTCAGCTTTTAACGTGACCATAATTTTAGCAACAAGGGCAGCATCTGGCTGAACTGGGTACTTGACATCACGCTCTGTCAAGCTATGAGTACTTGTAGTATATTCTCCATTAAAATGTGTATTTGAAATATCAGAATCCTTGTTTTCATCATAATTTGCAAGAGTATGATCAGAAAACCCTTCTTTTCTGTCAATGAAGTGGGAAACCGAAGTAGAATCCTCAGATATAGGCGAAGCCAATGTACAAGTGAAAGCCATGAGGCCAAAAAGTAAAAGAGAGAATAAAGAAAACTTCATTAGAGAAAAAAGTAATTGATGGCTGAAGATTAGTATTTCATTGGAAAGATTTTTTTCATATTTATAGGATTTCAACAAGAGATAATAACTGGTTTTATGTTGTCCATGGATATTTTCGAAACAATTTTAATAATTACAAATACAGATACTTGTTGGTATATTTGCTAGTGTTCAGAATTATAGTAAGGTAGGATTGATCCATCTACAAGTGAGTGACAACATATAATCATGTCGGGTAAGAAGTAACCTGATAGCAGTGCGTCAAAAAAAGAAAAGGTATGGCAACAAATAGGTGCATTGAGTAAAAAAGGCATAAACACGCTATCATCCCAAAAAAAACAGTGGCGACTTGGGAAGACTTAGAAACTATATCTGAATAAATGCAGATCGATATACAGTGCTTACTTTATTGAAATTTTCGAAAACGACAATCATTTTTTAGGTAGCACCATTTAGTTTTAAAAAACCGCCATGTATTCTTTTCAAAGCAAATAAAATTTACCTGTTGCATTGTATTGTAGTGTACCACTGACCTTAAGAGCAATATGAGTACGTCTTAGGTAACGTTAAATGTGTAAAATTTTAACAAAAACTTTATAACTCACTGTAATGCATACATGTATTATTGTTTCAAACCTCTTCAAGTTGTGTCACTATACACACCTCTTTCGGTAAATTTTGAAAATTATGTCGTTTAGTGTTACCAAGTATGAGCATTCCTTTTTTTTTCTCATGCTTCAAACGGTGCCTGGGTTTAATTTATCATTTTGGTAGACCCCCAGAGTGGAATACAAACAGATCCCGCCTTTTTTTTTTTTCTACCCGAGCACTTTAGGGCAGCTTTGTTTATCGACACGACCGGTTTGCATGTATGTAACTTAATAAGTAAAAAGCCAAAATAACGACGGAAAAAAAAAAGAGTATGCTCAGCAAGAAGGACAGATAAGGGAATGATTTTTTTTTGCATGACGTACGGAGAGGGAAATATTAAGATTTGGGGGGAGGAACAAAAAACATATTTAGACTCCACAACAACATTTAATCCTTTTTAAATTTTTCCCAATTTTCATCTTTTTCTTCTTGCAATATAATATGGCAGACTTTATTTGTTTAGCAATGGCGTCTCAATATGCCGATACTAATACAGATACAGTATCCCAACCCAGTAATTCAAATACAAACTCTTTTAGAAGATCGCTAGGAACATCTGCTTTGTTTGGTCGAAGATCTTCTCGATCAAATGTTACTACCAGCTCTACCATAACAACTAGACCCACAAGTGATTCCTCTATAATTAATCATAGTGATGAACATCAAAGCTCGATACATATTCGCATTGTGCCAAGTATTGAAAACCCTAGCAGAAGCTTGGTATTCAGTATTATCGAGCGTGACTTGGAAGTAGGGCGAGTCATCAAAATAGGAAGATTTACAGATAGGTCATCTATTCAAAACCACATATCATTCAAAAGCAAGGTTGTTTCAAGATCACATTGTGAAATCTGGTTAAACAATGAAGGAAAGGTAATGTATCATCCCTGGTAAAAAAAAAAAAGGAGGTGCACATATTTGTGGAGAGATAAAATGGAAGCGGGGGTTGTGCAAAAAGAAAATAAACATGTGAGCAGAAAAAAAAAAAAAAAAACTGCTCACACACACATATCAATAATTTAAACTAATCAACTAATTCACAATAGGTACAACTAAAAGATACAAGATCTTCGTCCGGTACTTTTGTAAACCATGTCCGATTAAGCCCTGCAAATACAGAAAGTAGGCCTGTTGAAATAAGAGATGGCGATTTGGTACAGCTTGGTGTAGATTATCAAGGCGGGTTTGAAGAAATCTATCGATCTGTTAAAATGAGGTTTGAAGTCAATAGACCTGAGCAACAAAGAAGACCCGCCTCTTACAGCATGGCAGCTTTTAACAATATTCGCAATTTAACCAGTGTATTGCCTTCTCAAACAACAACCGATCAACAGCAGGTGATAACTACATCACCTTCTTCATCATCGCCATTGTGTCACAACAACGAAAACAATCAAAACAACAACATAGAAGTGGAAGAATGTTGCATTTGTCTATATGCTCTAGCCCCATTTCAAGCCTTATTTGTTGCCCCATGCTCACATTCGTATCATTTCAAATGTATCAGACCACTCTTTGACAGTTATCCGGGTTTTCAGTGTCCTATATGTCGTACATACTCCGATTTGGATGCAAGCGTTGCTATCGAAGCTGAAGAGGTGATTGAGAAGTTTGGTCTTCGGAAATCATCTATTGTTCCCGCTCATAAAGAATTGGAACCGACTGAAACAAAAGATAGCTATCATCAACAAGAACAAGATAATGGAGAACTAGTTTCATCTTCTAGTTCCGTTCAACCAACAAACGTAATTTTATTAAGCTCCATCATACCCCCAGCACCTGAGCTGCCATTATCTACAACACTGGTGGCTTGTACTACCAGTTTATCGGGAATCATTTCTTCTCCTACATCATCATCTCATCATGGATTGGTAGACCGTAACAACAACGAGCCAGGTATACATTTACAGTCAATTATCTGCTGATTGTCGTTTTTTAACTTTTTTTTTTTCACCTGATTGGCCATTTTATAGTGTCACGAGGCTGTTCAAATAATAATGCAGGGGATCATCGGGCAACCATTATATTTGAAGATGATAATGTGATAATGGGTGGCAATCATCATTCACAACACGTTATTAATAATGCAGCATCCAGCAGAAATAGTAACAATTTAGTTGAAAAGATAAAAATGGCATTCTCAAATGAAAAACGAAAGTCCTCGAAAAGACGAACTCATAGCAATAGCGACACCAGTAGTGATGAGGATTTGCCAGAAACATTTTTCGATTTGCCTTGTTCCTCTTCTCCGCCATCCAGCCCTAGAAATCAATTGCAACCCATTTTATCTCGGCAATCCACACAACATAATAATTCCCTGGCTGAGATCGTTGAAGAATCCTCGAACTCTGGGTACTGAAAAAAATTATCCTTATACCACCAGTTTACATATATGTTCTTGCAATATTTATACATATATGCGCACTCCTTATTCCTTAACCATGTAAAATACTATTATTACTAACTATCATATTTTATCATTTTATATTCAAAACAAAATAAAAAAGTAATGAAAACTTTTCCGTTGCTTCATTTTTAATTCATTTTATTTAACCACAAAAGCTTTAGCTGTTTTATATTGTAATTCAACAACCATTCAAATGAAATTTTCTGGAGTGGATTCAACTTGTCTCTATTAAAATCTATTCAATTATGAAATTGTAATTACAATGTAGCACCTGTAACCTTTCTTAGTTGAGAAAATCACGATGTACACAAATACTCATTACAAAGGATTCATTGGAAGTTGGCTATTAATTTAAATATGAGAAAATCAAGTTTGAATTGGTGCGACTGAGTTTTTTTTTTTTTTTTTGGCACGACTTGTAATGTGAGTCAAGACAATTTACTTTTTTCTTTTTCGGTACAAATGAACTAAACCTTTGAAAAACATAGCATGATTAAAGTAAAAAATATCGGAAACAAATCTATCAGGACTTTTTAACAATAATAATCTGTGCAAACAAGGATGCATGCAGCACTCCTGGGTGCTCAGACTGATTAAAGTTAAAACGACTTGTGCTATGTCATACAACAATTGCATAATAGATTGGATTTGACATTCGCAGCCTACTTAAATATTTCAAGACACAACCTTATAATTAGAGGTACTCGATTGGGGATAAGAATTATAAGAGGCTAAAATAGCATTTATAATACTAACTACTGCGGGTATACACCTTGGGTTGTTGTTGTTATCTAGCTGGCTCAATTTAATATCGCAGTGCACGATTTATAAAAGCCGGCAAGTGCTACTTGACAAACATTTGGATTCTCGGAAATAAATCTTGCTAGGAATCGTTGTGGCTGAAGAAACTGTTACTTTTCTGATGGAAAGAACCCTTTAAAATGTTTCTATTAGAAATGCAAGCAAATATTTACATCGAGCAAAAAAAAAAAAAAATGTTTACTGTGTACGGTCATTGTGTATGATTCGTCTCGAATCTAATTTCGTTAGTGCATATTTAAAATATTAGAAATCTCCTATACTTACAAATAGCATGTAAACAAGATGGCTGAATCGCTGTATACCACCACTGTGTCATGGCTGTTAAAAAACAATCGGATGGGATAACTTTTCTCGGTTGTACTTAATCTGGCCCTAAATTCTATGCCCTTTTTTTTCCATCTCTTGAGTAACTGTAAAATTTCGGCGCTCAAAACCCAGTGCCAGTTAAACCCGACCCCCGCGTAGTTCGGTATTTCCTTTACTTTTTTGTTCCTTACATACATAAAGAATCGAGGGACAACGATAAATGAACGATTTGATCGAGTTGACTAATAAACTACAGGCTGTAGTTTCCTCGGTTGGAGCTGACAATACACTCGACTTGCCTTTGATTACCGTAGTAGGTTCACAATCCTCTGGTAAATCGTCTGTTCTCGAAACCTTAGTGCAGCGTGACTTTTTACCTCGCGGAAGTGGGATTGTTACAAGAAGACCCTTGATTCTTCAACTGGTTACTTTACAACAATCCGATGCCTTAGAATACGGTGAATTTTTACATATCAAGGACAAAAAGTTCTTTGATTTTAGCGAAATCAGACAAGAGATTGAGCGTGAAACAGGACGTTTGGCAGGTGGCAATAAAGGCATTTCGAGGATGCCAATCCATCTTCGAATTTACTCTCCAAAAGTGCTCAATTTGACTCTGGTTGATCTTCCCGGTTTGACAAAGGTACCATTTAGTAATAATAACCGAAGCATATTTTTTTAACATTTTGTTAGATTCCTATTGGTAAAAAACCGAAGAAACATCCCCTTTTTTACCCACTTTTTGCTTTAACTTTGCTCTATTTATTCTAGGCGATCAACCAAATGATATTGAAAAGCAAATTCGTAACCTCGTCATGGACTTTATTTCCAACCCAAATAGGTATTAATGGACTAGGTAGTAAATATTATTCATATGCTAAATTATATCTAGTATTATATTGGCTGTTACACCTGCAAATTCAGATTTAGTCAACTCTGATAGTCTGAAAATTGCCAGGCAAGTTGATCCTGAGGGTAAAAGAACCATTGGTGTACTTACGAAATTGGATTTGATGGATGCTGGAACAAATGCTTTGGATATTTTATCAGGAAGATCTTATCCTTTAAAACTTGGTTTCATCGGTGTCGTTAACCGAAGTCAACAAGATATATTAACCAATAAGCCAATGGCAAATGCACTTGAGGCTGAAAATGACTTCTTTAATCAGCATCCTGCTTACAGAAGTGTAGCTGCTCGATGTGGAACTCAATACCTCAGTAAACAACTCAACACTGTAAATTTTATTAAAAGCTCTATGTGTAGTAAGGCAGCTAACCTCGTTTTTATTTTCAGATCCTTCTTGCTCATATAAAAGAAAAGTTGCCCGAGTTAAGGACTAAATTAGGTACACTTATCAGTCAAACACAGCAAGAATTAAGTCAATATGGTGAACCTACTCGATCAACTGAACCGCTTCATCGAGGACCATTAATATTGCGTATGTTAACCAAGTTCTCCAATGATTTTGTTGCCGCGATCGATGGCACATCAGCTGAAATGTCGACAAAGGAATTATGTGGTGGTGCTCGTATATATTATATTTTTAATAATGTATTTGGACATGCATTAGATGCTATACCCGCCTGTTCGAATCTTTCGAATCATGATATTCGTACTGCCATCAGAAATTCAACCGGCCCTCGACCTTCTTTGTTTGTTCCAGAATTGGCATTTGATTTATTGGTACGACCTCAAATCAAACTATTGGAAGCCCCCAGTTTAAGATGTGTTGAGTTGGTCTATGAAGAATTAATGAAAGTTTGCCACAACTCTGATACTAAGGTAATCCGGATATGAAACTAACGTACGCACATCTATGATTGACATTATTGTTATGATCTTATAGGAGCTGCTGAGATACCCCAGACTTCATCAACGACTTGTGGATGTTGTTTCAGAATTATTAAGAGAAAGACTTAGTCCTACGTCATCTTATGTTGAGAGTTTAATTTCTATTGAAAGAGCCTACATCAACACAAACCATCCCGATTTCTTGGGTGCAGCAGGTGCCATGGCTAACCTAGAAACCGAATCTAAAAAGAAGAAAAAGACAGAAAGCAAGCGCAAGGTAAGTGGGCTATATGTGAACAGTGGTGACTGTACTCTGACGTTTTTTAAACATCTAGAATCGTATGTCACCCACTTCGTTTGAGTCGAAAAATGGTAGATCAGGATCTATAGATAATGGATCTATAAACTTGGAGAACAGCGATAGTGTCGACTCGTCTTCAGCACCGAAAGATTCTTTTTTAAACTATTTCTTTGGTGGTGCAGGTAAAAATGAAAGGCCTGCGCTTGGCTCACAAGAAATGATGACCAAAGCTCAATATGCTCCTCCTATGTCCGTAAATAGTATGATGGAAAGTGAAATGGTTAAAAAATTGGAACAGGCATCCTTAAATAATGACGGGCCCATTGTACCAACCGATAGAGAGGAATTAGAAACACACTTAATTCGTAAGTGCCATTGTAATTGCGCAATTAAAAGACTCCAACTTATATGCTATTTTTTTACTAGGTACTTTAATCACTAGTTATTTCAATATTGTTCGAAAGAACATCCAAGATTTAGTACCCAAATCTGTAATGCACTTATTGGTTAACTACTCACGAGAATCGGTACAAAACAGACTTGTAGCTGCGCTTTATAAGGAAGAAAATTTTGATGACTTGTTACAAGAGGATGATACAATTTCTACAGAAAGAGAAAAATGCAAAGCAATGCTAAATGTTTATAAGCAAGCTTTTGAAATTATTAAGAACTCATTGTAATACTAATTAGACAGACATTCGATCACTATAATTGAACCTTCCTAATAAATAAATATATTTATACATATAATCCATAACAAGGTGTGACAAATCAAATTGCGCAACCATTATGTGTAATAAATTTAAGTTTACGAGAACCCTCGATACCAAAAATTAAACTTTGCATTTATATTTTTGGCCTAATTTCACCAGAAGAGCTCATCGAAACCATCTAGTGAGGACATTTGCTGCAAAATGCTGCCAGTACTATACAAAAAGCAGGAATATTCAGCCATGCTGTGTTGTTAATGTTTGTTCCAATACATTTTTTTTTTTTTTTTTTTTTTTTTTTTTTTTGTAAATAAGGGTTTGTTTTAATACAAACTTTTTTTTGTCACACATCGCCGAGTGGTGGGACTTGATGAAACGGATGTTCGAATGTAACATATCTAGACAATACAACTAATAATTTTATGGATTATTGACGCAAATTTGGGCACATTGGCGACAGGATAAGGCCGTGGATTATCTGTGCCATGAAGCCAGTGCATGTTCCATATTTGCCAAAGAGTAGTAGAGACTATAGCGAGGTACCACTCATTGTTTTGCATAGACAGTGGATGTTTTAGGGAGCATAGTGACTCATACAAAATTGTTGTTGTAAAGTCAAGATACGGGTAGTAGTGGGAGGGTACTCTGTGTCAAGTCTGTCGCTTCATTGGACACTCCACAAAGAAATGAATGGCTGAGTCATCAGCCGTACCACATAAGGAGCATTGCGGAGAGGAAACGTTATCGATTGTTTTGTGGGAATACACTTAGAGAAAACTCGATACTAAAGAGTGCGTGCCTGTGGGAGCATACGGTATCGCCAGAACTGTTTGATATTCTGGATTGAGAAGTTGTGAGTTGTTGTACATTGCTGCTGATAGTACCTTCAGAAAGAGTTAGACTGAAATTGATTCCATAACTGTTGAAGTCGCATCTGGGACACCAGATTGTGAGAGGACCAGCTTTTGGGTGGTAGCGAAGGGTTAGGCGCGGTAAGAGTAAGTGGCCATACAAACACTTTGTTCCCATACATGAAAAGTCAAATAGCCAATGGGTCTGAAAAGGTCGGAAACTAATTTTACCGTGTGACTTGCCCCCCAGGTAACTTAAATGACACGAGCCAAAACCTCTTACCCTCCTCCTTTGCTTACTTGTACATTACTCTTACATTAAACATATTTACACGCTGAGGCAAATCTAATGGTCACTACTTCAGCAGGAAAGAAGACATACGTTATTGGGTCCCGTAAATCACAGTTAGCCCTAGTGCAAACTTACATTGTTCGTGACACTCTTCAGGCTATCTATCCTCAATTCGAGTTCAAAATTGAGACCATGTCCACAACGGGTGACATTATCTTGAATCAAGCTCTTAGTAAGATTGGTGAGAAGGCCCTATTTACAAAGGAATTAGAAACTGCTTTGGAAAATAAAACTGTTGACTTTGTCGTACATAGTCTCAAGGATTTACCCACAGTATTACCAGAGGGTATGTTATTAGGTGCAATCATGAAACGTGAAAACCCAAACGATGCCCTCGTTTTAAGCGAAAAGAATAGAGGTTTGACCCTTGCTACGTTACCCAAGGGTGCTGTTATTGGTACAAGCTCCTTACGAAGAGTCGCACAATTAAAAAGAAATTATCCTCACTTAACTTTTATTGATGTGGTAAGTCTCACCCCCCATACATTCATCTACACATACACATCATCCCTCCTCCCATTATCTGTAAACTCTTACTAATAACTGTCAATTTAGAGAGGAAATTTGTGAGTAAAAACAAGAGTTGACTGAAAAAGTATTGACTTTTTATTTTAGAAATACACGATTAGCTAAATTGGATATTGAGGATAGCTCTTACGATGGTATTGTATTGGCTGTTGCTGGGCTTGTTCGTATCGACCAAGGCCATCGCATTTCACAAGTTTTGACTGCATCGGATTCTCTTCATGCTGTGTCTCAAGGTGCACTGGGTGTAGAATGTCGCCAAAACGATGAAGAAGTTAAAGAATTATTGGAGTCCTTAAATCATGATGATACCCGTATCACTTGTTTGAGTGAGCGTGCTCTCATGCGTAGGCTTGAAGGTGGATGTAGTGTACCTATAGGTGTAAATACAAAATTAGATAAAGAAGCCAATACTCTTTGGATGCATGGTTTGGTCTCCAGTCTTGATGGTCAAAACGTTGTTGAATACAAAGATAAAATTAGTCTTAAGGACGCTGATACCAGAGAAAAGAGAGAGAAATTAGCTGAAAAATTAGGATCCGATGTTGCTAACGACCTTTGTGAAAAAGGTGCTGATAAAATTTTGGCTGAATTGTCTCACCGATCTCATTAATTAATAAATTACAAATAAAATAAATCGACTTTGCTTGATTTTTTTTTTTTTTTTTTTTTTTGATAAGAACGTACCTATACTACCCGATTTTTCAACATGGTAGTTTAGAGTTAGATACACTGAAAGATCATTAACAATTTGTGGATTTAGAAATTAGACGGATATTTGTTTTATGCAACTGTAACGTGAATGAGCCTATGATGTACCTAGATTACCTTTATTGAATATTCAAACAGATTTCACAAACTCTTCCCGAGAACGCTAGGACAATTAAAGAGATCTAAAATCATCAAGTTTGTGTGTAATCATGTGACATTAGTGCATCTACAGATTAAAAGTTACGCCGAATAATTTTCATTGATGTACTCAACTTGCCCTGAAAATAACGGAATGAATTTTAGTGACTAGAACGTTTATATCCTACGCGTTTGAATACTTACACCATGGTAGAGTAATTGACATCCTCTCGATTATGCTAAGTGTTAAGGCTTTATAGTATGGATTGTAAATAGTGACATACAAATCAAATATATAGGCTCATTTGATGTTGTAGAAGGTAAATGAATGTAACAAAGGTATCGTCTGAGAGCTAGGCCCATATATACGATATGGAAGTACGGATAAGATGGTATTGTAGGGGAAAAAAAGTTCCAGTGCTTTTAAAAAGGATAACTTTGAACATAAATTTGAAACCTTATAATTAGAGCCCTTGCGTAAGTCTGCCATGGGGTGAACGGTATATCCATGATGATGAACAGTTTAATGCGAAATAATGACTTTCAAATGTACATGTATTGTGAAATCCATCAAGTCGCTGATATGTGTGTCACGAAAAGAAACAAAAGGATGATGATTATAATGAAGTGAATAGGCTAGAATGTTTTTAGCATATAACCTCTAATTATGCTTAAGTATAAAATATTTTGAGGTAGGCTACGCTAGCTTAAAATAGTGCTTTTGCATAATTTGGAACCTGGCTGATGATGATAGAATATTTATGGACTGACAGGTGTAACTAATCCTTCTTTATTTAATTACATCGTGTAACCATGTCGGCTCAGAGTCATGGATATTCCCGTCTGACCCAAGCTTTCAGATTTCGTGACTATTCCATTGATGATACAACATTACTTTCAGATCTAAAATTCCAAGTAACTCTTTAACAGTTACGCCCCAGGATTTTATAATATTTGATATCCTTTCATTCAATAAAGCTTAACAAAATCAGGCAGTACAAAAGTCTAATTTATCGAACCCCACAAACTACTTGTTCATGTAGGTTTTTTTTTTCCTTGTTACAAAAATCGAGTTGAGCTGTTATTCATAACCGCAAACGCCGTTTTAAGTGGAACTTGAAATTATTATTTGTTTACATGGAATACATCCGGCGCCTATTTAAGCCTACTACACTTTTTCTTCATTTCCCCCCTTTTTTTTCAATTTATCATGATTACAATTGCAGAATTTTCCACCCTTCAAAAACCAGATACTGTTGATAATATAACATATGAGAAGCCAAATGCTTATGATGAGGATCCACCTGTTGTAATAACTGCTAGTCGCCATAACAGTCGTAGCAGTAAAATGACAGTAGATTCTTACGCAAGTCGTTACTTTCAAAGGAGAGGACCGACTGCTATCACTTGCTTTTCAACACCTCCTCCGTCTACTACTATATCACCTGTTACAACTACAAATTCGTCAGGGAACTATTACTCCCCAAATACACCTATGGAATCACCACCACCTTCACCAAAATCATGTATTAAAAGACAAGAAAGAAAATACAACACAAAAGTTGATTACCGGAACATTACATCATTTATTCTTAGTCAACCAATCCCTACAACACAAACTCATTTTAGACATCATCACGAAGACGTCCTTACAATAGATAATGAAACCCCTTCTTCTCCAAAAAATAGTGTAATAGGTGTTGAGACCATGAAGAAAAGCACGGATATTGCTGCCGCCGCTGCTGCTTTACTATCTAACGATAGCAACATTGTATCATCTTTCTTCTTACAGCAAAACAAAAGACGTGGTCCGAAAATCCGCAATATAACAACAACAGCGCCACACAAAAAATTGAGCACCAATCCAAATAGCAACGTAATTACGTACAGCTTTAGAAAATCATCCACGCTTACGCCGGATCAGCATGAGATTTTCCTTCATATTGACCATCCTGACGAAGACGATGAAGATGTAATGGTATACAGAAAAATCCAGCCCCATTCTTACATTTGGGGCGGTCTTCAAAGTATGCTTTACAGTAATAGAAATGACGGTCAGGGAATTAAGGTAGCGGAAGCGCGCCGCAATGCTTTAAAAAATGATATTGTGATTGAAGCAGCGGATTATGAAAACAGTTTGATAGAAGATATCACGCAACCTTATATAGACAATATTAGAAATATACCAGCCACCAATAACATCCACTGCCATAAACTGATTAAGAAGTCGCAATCGAATATTCTATTCGAATATGAAATCTGGTTTCACGGCTCGTTAATGCGGTGGAGGAGACCAAGTTTGCTATCGCATGATTTTACATGTGAAATTAAATTGACTCGACAAGACACAAAACTATTTCATCAAAAAAATAGAGGAAGATTTCATGCCGCAAAAGATGATGGATTTATTGATAGTGACAGTGATGATGATGATGACGATCATGATAGCCACACACATAAAACTTGCAGAAGATGGAAACTGGTAGCAGAGTTTGATAGTCATACGATGAGTTTTGTAAATAAGGAACTTGGGATGTTATCTATTGATCTCGATATGCTAAATCAAGTAGAAAAAGAAAACTGTAATCTACTGGAGGCAAACATAGTAATGACTTGTTGTACCTTAATCGATCTAATAAGAAGTATAATGGGAAAATAACAAACAAAATAAAATTATTCTTTGGCGCAACGGCACACTATACAATAATATTTGCTTTACTCCTTTTCAATTTGAAATGGCACGGCTACAAATACCGTGCAATACTGCGCAATAAGAAATATATTTACACTATTGCAAGGCCAGAATAGATACAGATACACTTATACATAGCACTAGAGGCTGCATAAAAAAGCTACCAAAATATAAATTATCTTTATGTTCAATTGATACCTAGTCTTGCTGGACTATATCTCTGGATATAGGGTCTCCATACAGATATTTTTATCTATCAACATTGGGTAAGCCAGAAAAGATCTATGGGTTACCATGGTTTTTGAACATTCATTGTGATTAGCAATATACGTGTCCATCGACTCAGGGACACCATTCTTGTCAACAACATTCCAATGGCTATTTTCAAATAAAATGTAAAGTGTTTCAGAGAAAAATCATATAAGAAATAGTCCTCTTTTATATTATTTTTGTGGGAGAAAAAGAAGAAAAAAAAAAGCAGATGGAATGCAGAAAAGGGGTGAATGGGAGATATGTATGTTGTAGGGGTTGGTGTACGAGGGGTGGAAGGGGAGTAAATTTTATAATCGTGGTATAATTCCAATATGCCACAATGTTCTCTTCTCAGTTGTATTCAAACAGGAAGAATGAACACACCAGACTCTTTTATGGTTTTGTATAGTTTCTACCGATCTTTGATTTTCTATTTCTGTAAATGATCGTCTGGGATTGTCATCTTCCTCTTCCTCTTGTTCATCGTCTCCAACAATGATAGCTGCCAAAGTATGACACCACCTCAATAACATCCACAATCCCTCGGCTTTGACAGCAGGTACAACCAGATACCTTAATCTAGGACATTTGGACACAATCAATCTTGCTACAGACGCAGTTAAGACATCGTATGGATTAAGTGTAAGTGCAATTAAGTCGGAGCCAAAAGTTGGAAGAATCGCGTTACTTAATGCACCGGGATGATGGAAATAATGTGATATCTGAGTTAATGGTGAATTCTTTTCTGGTACAAGTTCGCTGGGAAATATAAAGAACGAGGCACAACACGGAAAATAGGTGGTAGTTTGCACATTTGAATGAAATATATCTAGATCGTCATGCGAAATTAAATGAATGGGTATTTCGGTCGCCATGAAACAGGTCGAAGGTCGCATGAAGCTGTTTAACTTTCTCAATTGGTTTGGGTATATACTTGACTGTAAAAAATTGAGTCGGGGGCAGCGAGTGAGAATGTGCTGATACAGCATGTCAGAAAAGTGATGAGCTTGAGGTAGTTTAATGGTTTCTATTGAATTTCCATACAATGTTATGAATGAGATGACTTGGTGTTCAGAGATATTGTGGTTGTCTGGAAAAATCACCTTCCTATATACTCGTTGTCGAACTAGTTGAAACGTGTATTTACATACAAACAAATATTCTGATAAATTCTGGTCGTCTGTTGACTGGATAATTTGCATCAATAATTCATTCGGTAGAGATATCATTTTCGTAAGAGATAATAATAAAAAAGGGGGCGGCAAAAGGGGCTGTTTATTGCTCACATGCTCGTTTGCTCAAATAAGTCTTTGATTGCATTCTAATAAAAAAAAAACTTCGATTTGATTGGGTATCTTGCTGTCTGTCTCTTGTTGTGTTACCAAGTTTTGAAAGTTAAATTCAGTCTGCATAAATCCTTGTCACTACACTGACTGGTCTTTTCAATAAATATAATACCATTCCAAAAAAAAAAATTTGTTACATACACAGGCCATACCATTAAAACAGAACAGGTAACAGGGATGGAGCATTATTTAAATATTGAACAGCTGTTTTGTTGTTGGTTTTGTTGTATAGATTATCAGGTCCTATTTTCCAAATATAGCCGACTACTGATATTCAAATCAAAACGTTTTGACATATTCTCTTTATGTTTGCAGATTTATAGACTATTCCATGCATTATTACCATTGCCACTGAAGATTATCGGTTTTTTAAATTAGTTGATCGGCTTAAATGGGCCGATCATGCAAATTTCGTTTAAAAGACTTTGGTCAATGGATTATTGATGTAGGCATACATTGACAGGACACCATAAAACAATATTCCGATACGAATTCTTTTTAATTTTTTCTTCAAAGTTCTCCTGATGATATCTATTCCACGTGGCTTTCGTGCGACACCGTTTACATAGACCATTTTAAATGACATTTGCACTTAAAATAGAAGGGCTATAGAAAGTTGAAGTGCTGTTAATGTCACTAAATTTTGTAAACTGTATGTAGTGTGACTTTAATAGTACTTCTTGATAAACGAAAAGTGTACCTGAATTGATGTCGCGTTCAGCGAACTCAGTTAATAAACTTAATTTATTCTCAGCCTTGTTGCAGAAAACGGCTTTAAACCAAACATGATATAGTGTATGCAGTTTCATTTATTAAGGAATTTTATTTATGTAGAATAACAAACGCTTGGGACCACATTTTATCTTTTCCAAAAAAAAAAAAACACTTAGACATGTCTGTTTAATGTGTTTATATACCTTAATAATGAAAGGTAAGTCTCCAAATAAGTAGTTATGTCGTCTTCAAAGTCAAGTAATCAGAATAATTGATTAAGTCATAAACAATTTGGTTTCCTACTCAAGCACTATTTGCAAAGTACCAGTGATTACAGAAGCATATTGCTTTAAGTAACAGGTTTTACAAGTTTCTTTCTTTATTTAAGGGTGAAATCTACATTTAAATCTGATAACTATGCTGTGTTGAGCTTACTTACTTTATAATACACACCATACAAACTAAGAGGATTCTTCCGGTATGTAATCCTCAGACATGCAACCAGATAATGGCACTCCTATTCGCAAGAGTGTGAATATAGGAAATTACAGGGAATATGTCCAAGTATTATTTTTATCCGTCTCATCTCAAATCGAAATTCTAATCTCCTTGAAAGAAATCGGATTTGTTTTCCTCTGGAGTTGATACAAGCCCAAGTGCTCATTGCAGAATCAGTTCTATATCTACTCTTTGCTGGCTTCAAACAGAAAAAGATATAACAATCATACTTCATCTTTTTTATTCGTATATCCAGATATCAAAATTACGGAACCGTGATCATCATAGTTTTACAATGGGGTTTTAAAAAAGATTGTTCACAAGTCACAATACAGAAAAAAAAAATATTGTGTACATGATTTGAGCACCCAGTGTATGATTATCGCCCCCTCCTCCTTCTTATGCTAAATTAATGAGTTAGTGTAATATTCATATAAGGAAATAAATCAACTCACACAATAAAAAATAAAAAAAAATTACATAGACAATTTAACAGATAACATACAGTATAATCTACAACAATATGCGGCAATGACTCAAGCCCAGTTATTGAACAGTAACGAACAACAGCACCAGCAACAACAGCACCAACTGGCTGAGCATTTACAAGATCCTAATTCAGCGTTCAATTTGGCTTATACGCCTTTCCCATTAATTAGAATGGCACCTCCTCAATTACATCAGCCCACGTTAGCAAAAGAATTACCTACTTCTCCTACGGCTGTATCTACATCTCTAGAACAAGTAACTACTAGTGATAGAATAGGAGCAACACCGATCCGAGTAACCCGACCTCCCAATGCATACCTCTTATTCAACAAGGAAATGAGAAAGATTTTAAAGGATCAAGATCCTACCATGAAAGTAGCTGAGATCAGCAAAGAAGTAGGGAGCCGCTGGAAGAAGATGGCCAAGGTACAGCCGAAAAAGAAATTATTATTTACTGCTATCTTTGACACGCAAAAAAAAAAAAAAAAAAAAAAAAAATAGGAACAAAAGGAACATTATATAGCACAAGCAAACAAATTAAAAGAAGAACAACGAGCACTTCATCCAAATTCAATGTATATTCGTCGGTCTAGAGCCGAACTGGTAAAGGCTGGACACTTTACCAAACGCAATTTAGAAAAAGAGAGTAGCGAACAACCCAATAAACGTAAAAAGGTCAAACGAGATAAGAATTCGGCAATACCAAAACATCCACTTTCCGCCTATATGTGGTATCTAACAGAAGTACGACCTGAAACTATGAGAAGCTTTCCTGGATCCAACGTAGGTCAAATTAGTAAATTATGTGCAGACAGATGGAATAGTATGTCAGATGAAGCTCGTTTACCATGGAAATCAAAAGCTCAAATCGATAAAGAAAGATATGCAAGAGAAATGCAGATTTATGCCCTTCAAAATGACCATCATTTAGGTCGTGGCACAAGACAAAAGTATCGAACTGCTGCAGCAGCTTTGAATGGGGACTCGTCTTTTGTAGACTCAAATGTTGTACCATTATTTTATACAGATGATAAGCAGTTATATCACCATCATTTATCTGTACCTTCAACCCCAAGTTCCATTTTACATAACCCCGTAATGACTTTAAATCCAAATGCCTTACTCCAAAACCACAATACAAACGACACCACTTCAAATAACCAATATTGATTCTGCTATTTAATAGGGATATTATACCTCCTCTCTTTTTAATAATAACAATAAAAACCACATTATTGCTAAAGTAATAAAATACAAATGATATACGTAGGTAGACATACAAGTACTATATCCTTGACTAAATTGAAGAACGAGGTTCTTGTAGATGTAACCATTGTTGTTAACCCCATTTCCTCCTTGGACAAATAAAAATGCTTTTTCTTTCTCCATTGCAAAGAATGATGGAGTAATAATATAACTATGGTGAACGCTAATAAGTAACCATAACCCAGGAACATGAACACCTGGTCGGGTAACCAACATAATTCAGACGACAAAGTATCTCTACTTGATAAATCTAGGAGGACCACACCAGGACGCTTCACACCTTGTGCCATACTGAATGTTGGTATAGTAATTTCAGTGATATTAGGTGCATGGGTCACTTTGCAATAGTCATGATCATCGCCTGAGAAAATTGCTACGGGTTTCACTTTTTCCAATATGTAATTTGATAGTTCCCAACTCACCAAATTTTGGTATTGGTATCCATATTCGTTTTTGATTATCGTGTTTTTCTTTTGTCGATTGGGGCCGCAAGAAACTGTGCTGTCTCTGTAGAGTGGTACATGTGTCATCAAGATCCTCTTCGTACCGGGTAAGTCGCTTTCTAAAATGGCGATTGCAGAATCCCGGATTTCTGGGTCTTCAGAACTAAGTGACACAGTATCGATCATGATAAAGGAATAACCCAAGTCGGTTTCCATTACGTACGATGTATTTCCAAAACAGGATTCGAATCTTTGACGTACATTTAAATTTACTCCATTGCCAAATCCAATATCATGATTACCGGCCATATAATATTTCGTATGTTCCGTGTTGAATATTCGATGGAATCTGTTGACCTCTTGTTTATAACTTTAACTAAATGTTAGAATAACGAATTCTTCTCTCGGAAACTTTTTTTTTCCGCTTACAATTCATCATCTTTCCACTCTCTACCATTATCCATCAAATCTCCAGTAATAATAACATTACTAGGGGAAATAAACCTTGTCAAATATTTGTAATTCCGTTTCATATAAAGGTCGCTGTAAAATTTAGATGCCATCATAAAAAGTGCATTCATCTTGTAAGATTTGTTGTCGGTCATTTGAGGATCTCCAACCAGCATAATGTGCCCTTTTTTCTGATAAAATAGATGAATCGGTTAGCCTATAAACTGTACACTGTAATATATTCATTTATATTACAAAACCCGACGCGCACAACTTAGCAGAGGTCCAATACACATAAAATTCACAGTTTAGTATAAACAAAATCCATATAATCCTTAGACTGTTTACAACCCATTTTGATCGCATCATTCTAATAGAAAAATAGAGTGAAAAGAAAGGCCAAAAAAAGGAAGAAAGGGGAGAAACATTTATATATGTAAAATGAAACAGGAAAATTTCATGTTTCCTCAATAAAAATAAACGCTTGGCGCAATTTTCTGACAGGTAACGTGATACGACCTCAGTTTTAATTGTAACTTTTAATCTATCATTTGTGTCCTTTAGTTCCTGAAGCATGATACACCAAAACATTTGAATTAAATATTACAAATACTCTATATATCTGCTAGACTGCATATATTTTTTGCTAGAACCTAACAGTGAGCCGACATCATTCTTACTGTGCCACATTGTTTATTACTTCAATACACAAATTCAAGTTCTTAACAAAGATATATCAGATTATAATGAGCTAAAATTATTTTCGTAATGTTATCACTCATGTAAAATAGTGCATTATCTATCAAAACAAAGTAAGTACCAAATCCTGAGAGCCTGCGCACAAGATGTAGACATTTTTAGATGATCAAGCCTTGTAGTCGTAGTATGGGAACCACCCTCCCGCGGATCTATCGCTCTCGCCTTCTTTTGATTCTACGTGCTTCCAAGACGTGACCTCATTTGATCAATAATATAGTATGTGATGGGCTGAAACAATTACGTTTTTTTTTACGGGATTCTGGCATATCTACAGGAAACTGGGCTAATGCCAATGATAGAAAAGTATAGAAAAGCAAATTTTTGAAATACAATAATTGGTGAGCAGTAATAAAGTAAAGTCGCCGCTTAATACGAGTGTGTAAATAAAATGGTTTATTTTTAACATGTCTATAAAATATTTGGGTATCCGAAACAGTATAAAAGGCAAAAGGTTTTTGCTTTGAGCCACAAAAAGTAATATCAGACAATACGCAAATTATGAAACTACCTTACCTTTAAAATTCTAAATCTCTAAAAGAGAAACCATGTTTGATATGGCGATATAAGAAAGCAGTGGCATTTATACATTGAAATCCGTTTAAATACAGCTGGTAGTTTATTTCCATGGAGTTTATCTTTCGAATTTCGATAATAATGTTTCTGGAAACATTGGTGTCTCTCTGCCATAACATACCACAACGTTGGTAAGTGAGGGTAAAACTCAGGTCAACAAGCTCTAGTGGAGTGCATTTATTTACACGAACGATAGACCTATATTAAATGAATGTTAGTTAATCAGTATGTGATAATGTTTCTGTAAATGACCTTTAAAGTGCGGAATTCATCGATCCAGACAAGTAATAAATCTCCGTTCTTTGTCTTCTTTTGAGATGGCAGTAGAACACATCAGTCACACCAGCTTGAAGTGGGTTTATTTTTATATGGTCTTAACCAAACATCCCGCTGCCAGACGAAATAAGGGCTAACTTTTTTTTCATATTTTAAGAAAAGGCTTCTTTTTTTTTTTTTCAATAATCTCCAGTCTTATTAGATACCATTTCTTCACTTGCTCTTTTTGCTCCCTTTTATAAATGGGAACGTCTAAGAGCAGTAGATGGGCTGTTAAAATTTGAAATCGCATTGATATTTAATAATATATATACTGCGAATTGCAGATATCGTGAGATAGAAGCAGTCTTTGCTGTAAATATGTTAAGCAAAGTGTCGTCCATTCCACTGTCTTCCATCCTTTGTTGTTCTTCTCTTTGGTACCTAATCAACCCAATATACGTGCAATATTCTCATGTAAAACAGCTTCTTAATTGATGGGATTCTTTGCCATAACTGTAAGACGCAGCAAATACTTGCCTTTCAGTTATTAGAATCAATACCGCATAAGGTCATTTAGTCTACTTCTTCTTTAGTAGTGGCCTCACACGGCAGGGTGATATCGTAGTCTTGTTCATAATAGTCAAAGGTTACAACATCTTTAATCTTATTACCGCAGCTTTTAATAAGCACCAAGTCTGCAGTAAAGACATCTGCTCGAAAAACAACAATTGTTAATATGTCATTATATTGAGAACATGCTCAGACACTTTTTGAACTTTATCCATAAAGACAGTCCTGTATTCCGGTCTTACGATTGTTTCAAGTGTAACAGAGATACCATTATTCCCTAACAAGGTTTGGATATCCTCAGCCTTTGTTGGCCTATAATCAGTTCACTGCCTTAACATTGTGCTATTATGTCCCCCTTGGTGACAGCTAGAACAGACTGGAATTCTTACTTTAAGATTACCATTAGCACGACTTTGTTTTGCGTTTTTCTTCAGACGTTTAAGCTCGTTCATATCCTTTTCTGTGGTCTTTTGCTTCATATTTGTGCCAACTAAACAATAGTTTTGGGTGAATTATCAAAAAGGTATTATATGTACGATTTCTATCTAAATTACGCTGAGTTGCGGTTGGCTGATAATACTCGCATTGTCTACCTTATTTCGTACTATGACCGAATTTGTCGCAATCTTTGAACTTGGTTGAAGTTAATATGCCAGTTATTATTATCGTTAACGTATGTTTGTTACGTTAAGTATTACGGTGTTCTTATTCTTGTTTTTGGATTTCTCGTCCTAAGCCCTTTTTAAAATTTCTTTTATTTTTGACCTGAACATACAAATTACAATTTTGTTGAGGATATCATAGATTATAATAAAGGAATCATCACATTACATAGTAATGGATGGTCATGCATAGATATTTATCGCTCACGCATCACCCAATTTGTTACCCTAATTTACATTTTATCTTCGTTCCAAACAAATTTTGATATAAAAAAAGAGGTCCGGATTTAAGTTAGCTTATCGGTTCTTACATTTATCAAGCAAATTTAACAACAATATTTTTATTCATATGTGTACTATAAAGGTTAGCGAAACTTAAACTCATTGTGAAATAAAGTTTGAGTTATCTACAGTGTATGTACCATAAATATAACCGATGACGTTAGCGGACGATCGAAAGTGTTAAATTCACTTAGTTTTCGTAAGTAAAGTTTTCAATATTTATTTGCTTCTAAGACTGTGGCTATAAAGATCATACAAGAAGTAATAATAACCGATGAACAGTTCAGGACATGCAATAAAGAATATACAGATAATAAAATAATAACAGCTGTCTGCTGCTCTAATTATTTGGAGAAATCCTTCCATGTTTGTTATGTCGTTTGTGTTTCTATTTATACTCTCCGACTGATGACAGTACTGGTCAACGATAAAAGACTGAATTGAAACAAATACATATGCTCCTCCAAGTCAAATCAATGATGCAAGTATCTTTACAATGACCACCTTGGCCAGAATAAACAATCCGAAAATTTATTGGAATTGATGGCTAAAATATTTTGTCTGAAAGCTATTTGTATTCCGTCTGAATTTTTCTTACTGCTATCTGAAAACTATTTTAAATTGTTTGAAAACATGGTTAAGTCTGACCGAAAACAATCTTTCGCTGTCCAAATTTAAGCGAGAATAGTGTAATCTGTCCCCTCTCATCTTTAAAAAATGGGACCAATAAGCGTGATATTAAAAGTTATAGCAAATGAAAAATGTTTATAAAATAGATAAAACAGAAAATATAATAATTTCTGACAGGTAAGGTCACACGAGATTAAAAACATGATAGTAAACCACATGTAACAAAAGAAATAAACTGATTCCAGAACCCCTTTTTCCGTGAAGAATCGTCATAATCGGCCGCGATAGGAGTTGGATTTAAATTCATGAGAGGAGGTTGTGTACGGGAGTAATTCTGCTGAGTGTAAGGTTCGGTTGTGATAGCGCGGGTACCAAGAGCAGTGTTATTATTTGTACGCGTTGCCACTTTTGTCAGGCCTTTTCCGTTGTTCAACAATGACCAATCATATAAACTATCATCACTATCACCATGATTGACGAGCACTTTTGTGAACAGATCTCTTAAAAAATCATAATCTGGAGTCTCTTCGAATCCTAATTTTCGAACATACTGAAGGTAGATACCGAATTCGTCTGGAAATCCCATACATAAATCTTTAATTGTGGTTGTCTGTTTTTTCTCTCCAATTTTTTCGTACTTTTGTTTATTGGTTGCTGCTTTTAATCCTTGCCAAGGTAATGATCCTCTCAAAAAATACATGAATACATGACCCAATGATTCTAAGTCATCTCTTCTAGATTGTTCTCTTCCTAAATGTGTATTGATACTCATATATCTCGCTGTACCTGAAAGGCTCTTTTTTTCACGGTATGGGATATGTTGTTTACTTTTTGGATCTCGATACTGTTTAGCCATACCAAAATCAATCAAATACACTGTGTTGGCGTCGGCTGTACCTTGTCTACCAATCAAGAAATTGTCGGGTTTAATATCACGGTAAATCAAATTATTTTCGTGTACGTTTTGAATTCTAGTGATCTAATAATATGTAAGTAAAACCTAATAACAAAGATAATACACTCACCATATTACGTGCAAGTGTGGCTACTGTTTTGATACTAAACTTTCTAGAACAGCTGTCAAATAGATCCTCTAAACTGGGTCCTAAAAGATCAATCACAAGAATATTGTGAAGCCCTTCTTGACCAAAATAATAAGCAGAGGGTATTCCGGCTAAAGAAAAATGAAATTAAAGGAGTCGAAGGGGTGCTGGGGGATTCAAAGGGGAAAGGGGTAAATAACTTACCAGTTCCAGATAAGATTTTATATGTTCTGTATTCGTCTCTTAATTGCGGTGCATCTGACTTTCTAGGTTCAAATTTGATGGCTACCTGGAGATTATTTAATAGATTGGTCCCTGTAGAAGAAAAAAAAAAAAGAGAGTTGGTTAACAATGTTTATAATTTGAAATTTCATCTCTGCAAAAAACCTTCATAAATGATGCCAAAGCTTCCTTCTCCCAACTTTCGACCAACTTTGTAGTGAACTCCTACAACGTTGGTACTACTACTACTGCTAGACATGTTGTTCTATGTGTTTTTTTATAAAAAAAAAGAAAATTAAAACAAGAGAAACAAAGGGAAAAAAGAGTAAATAAAATAAATAGAAAAAATTCACACACACACACACATAAACATTATTTTATGCAAAAATCGACCTTTTGCATAGAATCTTTTTTTATTATATTGTTGCTAATATTTAACTGTTCGCGTTCACAGCTTATAAAGTGATTTGAGAAACTTCATATAAGTAAGCACCTAATAATTGAGTACCGTTGATATAGTTAGAGCGATCCAATTTCTCATTGATAGAATGAGCACCCTATTGTAAAAAAAATAAATAAAAAATTAAAAAATTACGTGATTTTTTTTTTTCGAAAACTTACATCATCACCACGACCCATTGGTAATAATAAGACATTCTTCTTTAAGGCATCTTGGAAAGACAAGGTTACAGGAATAGAACCACCTTCACGAGTCAAGTCAGGCTTAATCTTGTATACAGTCTCGACTGCCTTTGCGGCGGCAACTAAATTAATAGATTGTTAAGAATTTTTCGTATTCCCTTTTAAAGAATTACTTACCATAGTTGGGATGATCAGGACTAGACAACCAGTAGTTACCATCGTGAGTACAGTGAACATCCAACTTGTTTTTGGAACCAAGCTTGGCGAATTCTTCCTCACAAAACTTTACAACCAAAGCAGAAACCTCCTTGGGGTCCATATCAGGAACAGTACGGATGGAGAACTTACCGGTCACACAAGAAGGAATGACGGTTTTATCACCAGGACTGTAGAATCCACCTTCAACACCATGGATAGATAAAGAAGGGTTTCTCCAACGACATTGAAGAGTTTTACGGATGCTATCATGGATATTGATTTTGTTGCCAACAGCAGAGTGAAGTTCCTCCATGTTGAAAGCCAAGTTATCATAAGTCTTTTCTTCCTCATCTAATTGTTACGCGTTAAAATAAATAGATAGCGTGTGATATAATAAGATAGAATTACCAGAAATAGCACGAACTCTTTCGTAGATACCAGGAACAAGGATTTGGCCATTGACATCAACGAGCTTGCTCATGACACTGAAAAGATCAGTCATAGGCTCATGAATAGTACCACCAAAGACACCAGAGTGGAGATCAGCAGCCTATATAATTTGTTTGTTCAACATACATACGTGTGTAGGTGAAAATGACTATACTTACGGGACCCTTAACCTTCATATGGAAATAAGAGACACCACGAAGACCATAGGTCAAACAAGGCTTAGAGGTACCGAGCCAGTAGTTATCAGAGATACAGACAGCATCAACATCCTTAAAGTATTTGTCGGCTTCAGCAAAGATAAGGTCATCCAAACCTTCGGAACCAGATTCTTCCATACCTTCGAGGCAGAATTTGAGATTAACAGGCAATTCAAGGCCAAGAGCCTTGTGAGCTTCAACAACATTGATCCAACCAAGAACAGGTCCCTTATCATCGGTAGAGCCACGGCCAATTAAACGGTTATTTTCATCCTCAACCAAAGTGAAAGGATCAGTGTTCCAACCATCTTCGAGGAGAGCCTACGTAATTTGTTAGATACCTTCAATTCATCGATAAATATATTAACTATTTACAGGTTGAACATCATAATGACCATAGACAAGAATGGTCTTCTTCTTGGGGTCAGTACCAATAGTAGCAAGAACAATAGGAGGCAAATCTAACTCAGTTCCATGCCAGTTTTGCTTACCAAGATCACGAGTTTCGACAGAAGCATCAAGAGCCTTGAGCTCAGCAATCAACCAATCAGCCATTTTAAAGACATCAGGACGATGAGCAGGGTCACCACTGACACTAAAAGAGACGCGTTATTTCAGTATATGAACCTTCATGCTTGTTTAACTTTATTTATATTTACCTGGGAATAGCAACTGCCTTGCGAAGTCTTTCGACAAAGTCGTTTTGATGCTTTTCAACGTATTCTAAAAATTGGTCCATTTTATTTAATTTAAGAAGAAAAAAGAAATTATAAAATATAAAAACCTAAAAAAAAAAAAAAAATATTTATATGGATTCGGGAAAAAACAATGCCGAACAAGAGGCGTTCTAAATCAGTTTGAGCGTGCGAAAACTGAGCAGGAAATGTCACACGCTCAATTCATTTCCAGCTGATCAAATCTCCAGATCCTCGGTCCAAGAAACAGAGTTTTACACGTTAAGCGCAATAAATTAATCGTAAATAAGCGTGGCCTTACTCATTGAACAAATCTCTCGAGCTTGTCACCCCTATTAAATCCCCCCAATAGCTGTTACTAAGATGTAATGAGGGTCTAATGTCGGCACATCTCCCCAGAGGGATGGCCTAAAATAAGACCACTATCTACTTTGCGAAACTTCAAATTACACTCTTTTGGCCCACACCCCTTTTATATCCTCCCCTATTAATCCCCCAAATATCTGAAATAGATTTACAGTAGCCATACATCTTTATTTTCATCCGTACCCCCCCCCCCCCAATACTTTTTCAGTACCTTATTTTTTTTTTCATTTCTTGTGATCCTCATATCATCTACCCCCAAAAATACCCCTATTTCCTTGTATATTACACCCCTCATCCACTAAATATTCTATCTTTATGCGTCGTAATCATCTGTCCTCTCGCGTTATACTTCTCATGTTTACTTGATCTCGTATCTACCTTCTGCTTTTCTTTTCTTGAATTTGCCTTCTCTCTCTTGTTCTCCTTTGTTCGATTACATCTATTGTACTGCTTGTTACAAATAAATACCTCTTAAAAAGAAGATCAGCATTCAGTTCTTTCATAATCCTCAATTAAATTTCATCATTATCTTCATCGTCTAAAAACGAAATTAGAACAAAATGAATAGCGAACCCCCATGCTTGTGTAATTACCTGTTTAACCTGGTTTCAAAGGTGGCATGGCATTAGAAAGCTTCCTACACTGTCTCTTGCGAGATTGTGGGTAAAGAAAAAAGAAATGGCTAAAAGCAGATGGACTTTGTCGCTTTAAGATACTTGACTGTCCATCATAGAATCGTAAAAAGATCTGGCACGCTCTCTTGGGTTGTTGGTCAATCCTTAGCCGTTTTTTTTTTTTTGCGCGGTGTACAAAAATAGAAGGAAATGAAGCGATTAGTTTCTAACCATGGCACTCCTCATACGCTTTTTTTAGGGACAGCCAAAGTGTACGTAGCCATGGCCTAAGATTGGGTACCTTTTGGCTGTCCCTAAGAGATCATGTGCTGTAGTGGCTGTCCCTAAGGCTGTCAAAATAGAATAACTTTTTCTTTTCTGTTGACATTGAAAAGAATGCCGACTTAAAATTTCTGAAATGCCTGCTCCTTTGCCTATATAACCACCAAATGCTACCAAATAAATTACGCCCTTGGAAACAACTTAAGTTTGCTCTGCAAAAACTAAAATTTAATTTCAATCTGAAAGAGGCGGTGTTTACCTTAACACTCGTGAGTTATCCAAAGCTAGTTGTCAACGTCAAAAGGACATGTCGTAATTCCTCCAATATTATCGTATAGAATGACCTTCAACGTGGTTAAATTATAATATTCGAGTGGTACTCTCATATTACCAGTATAATCTTGTTACAGATTATACATTGGGAATTATATTATTATTGGTTGATTTTGACTCTGAGGAAATGGTCACTTATCCGGACCGGATCTTCATCCTTCCCCACTAATCCACAAGACTATTTATGATTCGAAGGGTGGTCGTACCGCTGCTACGTACAGTGTCAAGCAAAACTGTTACAATGTTATACAATTTTTCGGATTTTACGTTACTGAGCAAACCCCCAATTAAGAAATAAAACACACAATATATCACTAAAAAACCTCGCTTTTCAGCTACAATACTTTCATTTTATTTGGCTCGGGTGACATGTCTGGGGTGGAACAAAAAATGAGTTTACAAAAAAGGAAATTCTGAAAAGTTTGGCGATAGCCAAACTTTTTCAGAAATTTTGAGATATAAAAGCCCTCTAAAGCGCTCTAGATAGCAGTTTGTGTTAAAAAATTG